>WBMV01007616.1:23090-100990 GCA_013396655.1 Campylorhamphus procurvoides | reverse complement strand
AGAAAGTTTGTCCTAGATTCTCCTTATTCTCCTTCTTCAGGTCTTAAAGTGAGATTGCCAAATATTCATTGAGGGCATAAACCACAAAATATATTTTTTAAATTTATTGGCCATACAGAAAACAGCAGGAGCTGCAGATTGACACCTCTAAAAGTCTGGAGGGGATTAGGAGCTGACTTTTAGCAGCTGGGTTACAGAATCTTCACCTTTAGTCTGCAGCAGTAAATGTTGCTTTATTCTTTATGAAAAACCAACTAAGATGTACGAGTTTTCATCTAGTGTCTATGAATTCTAACTATATCAATATCTAAATCCATAGCTGACAATTTCCATTAGCTGTGCTTTGTCTCAATTTTCTCTGGGGGGGGTGGGGGGCAGCAGAACAGCTCCAAATCAGAAAAATTACCTCCCAAGCCAAGAACAACAAAATCCCTTTGTCTGTATCATAAGCCTTCAAGGCATGAGGCAGATTACATCCACTTTTAGCTGAGGCATAGTCAAACAAATGATGCTATAGTCACTTTTATGAGAACTGATATCTTGTTTTGGAAGCTAATAACAAACTATTCATAAAACAGGATTTTTTTTAGCACACTGCAACTTTTCCGAACTTTTCTATTGTTTTTATTACTGAGTGACAAAAATGCTTTCCACACGTATTCCACATCAATGGAGTTTATATATTTTCTGTCACTATGTGTTAGTCAAATGCAATCTAGCATAGAAAATGTCTTCCTACTGCTCTTACAGAGAATATACTGTATGTTTCTACAGAAAAAGATGTGTATTTTTGGATGTAGAAAAGAGTTGTAAGTTTTATATATATATATATATATAAGGTAATGCTTAAAGCTTTTTTCTTATACCCAGGGACTACAGGGACTAATGTGCTATATAGATGCTGCAGAGATCAGGATGCAAAGTCAAATTAGTAGGAAGTACATGATGTTTCCTCTGAAATCTGGAGACTTTTTTGTCTAAGTGGGAGAAGCTCACAGAAGTCGCACGGCTCTGCAATGCAGGTAGGAAGGGGGCTGTAACATCATATTAGCCCCATTATTTAAAATTTATCTGTCTGTTGTAGAAAAAACATTTGCTCTCACTGTGTAAGTTAAAAAGCATGAGGTGTTTTGTTTGTTTGGTTGGGGTTTTTTTTGGTAGGCCTTTGGGTTTTTTATTTTTTTATTTTATTTTTAGTTTTCCCTACAGGTTTTTTCTTTATTTTAATGACAGGATTCTCAGCTACAACTTGGATTCTGAGGCTACCCAGTGCTTGACAGACCAGTTTGAAACTTGCACCCTTTGCAGTTAAATTCATGTGCTTTTCAAAAATACTTATCATGCAGATCAAGTCATTGGGACCATGTCCGGTCAGGTTTTGAAGGCTGTAGTTGTCCCAACATTATGAGTCTGTCTGCTTCAATGTTTGATCACAAAGTAAAAAACTTTTGGTTTTCTTGCCTGAAAAAAAAAATCTTCCATTTTCCCATTTGTGTCCATTGCCTTCTGTCCTATCACTGATTTCTTCTTTATATTTTGTCATCCAGAATTTATACCAGTAGACAAAATACCCATGAGCTTTCTGTTCTTTGCACAAACAGTCCCACTCTCAGCCTCTCATCATGTGAGAGATACTCTAGTCTCTTCAGGATCATTGTGGGGCCTCTGGACCAATATGTCTCTGTTGTACTGGGGAGCTCAGAACTGGACCCATCACTCCAACGTGGCCTCACCAGGACTGAGCTGTGGAGAAAGTTCACCTCCCTCATCCTGTTGGCCACACATCAGGAGCTGGGCCTCTTGATGCAGACCAGGATACTGCTAGCTGTCTTTGCAGAAAGGACATATCTCTGGCTTGTGTTTGAATTGTTGTCCATCAGAAATCCCACCTCCTTTTCTACATTCCAGCTGAGTGGCCCCCTGCATATATGATGTCTGGAATTTTTCCTCCCCAGGTGGAGGATTTAGCATTTGTTTGTCCTGTTGATGATTTAACAGGGCAAGACAGAGCTGTTATTGCAATGATAGCTTATGAATTACAGCTAAAATTAAAAGAAAAAAGAATTTCTTTTCTTGTTTTTAGTGTTACATACATGATAATTAGTTTTTGATAGAGACAGTAGTTGCAAACTTCCGTATGTGTTGACACATGAACCCTTTATGTGTGGAGGCTTGTTTGGGCAGCAGATAATGCTGAAAACTGCTATTCCCCTCAGGCATGATAATAAACCCTTTATCTTTAATTGTCAATAAACCAGCTATTGTTTTGGTGTCATCACAACCCCACCTCTAGAAACGGCTTTAACATTTCCAAGACCTTCTGCAATATCATATCATGTAATTAAGCTTATTTTCCCTGAAGCAATAAGTCAAATAAGGGGTAGAGGTGATGCAAGTTTTATCCACCTACTCACTACTGGTTTGCCTAGCTCATAGTCCTTTCCCGACATATTATGCTAAATCTACTTATAAGAGTGAAGTTTTGAGGTTCAATGTGCTTCTTTGAGAAACTATTTGCTTAAAGATCCATCAGTGTGGCTTTTTTTTGTTCCTGGAATGGAGAGCCACAGTGTTGCCTAGCTAAGACAATTTAGTAGAAACTGGTACATTTAGTTTAGAAATCTAAAAATTTATATAATGTAATGGAAGGGCTGTAGTATAGAAGACAGCAGGACACTGATTGCTTTCAATTAAGTATCATATTAATTCTTGACAACACTATTGTCTTGAACATCGGATTCCCTTGAAGGTTCAGGCATCTGACAAAGAAGGGTTTGCTCTGGTGAATCTCAGCAATACCAAAATTATGGAAAACAGTTTGAAGTAAAACTCAGAAGGTGTTTGTCCCCCTCATCAGAGGTCTGATGCAAAGGAACCCAAAGGCCAGGGAAGTTTCTAGGTGTTATTTTTGATCTTTGAACTATATCCTTTAGGACTACTCACATTTTGACAATAATGTATTTTGGGATCTTACTTGCTGGGTGCAATTGTAGGTAATTTGCAACAACTGTTTTTTTTTTTTTATTAATATGAGGAATAAGAAAGAAATTGAGAAAACCATGTAATTCCCCTTTTCTTTTGTCTCTACTGTAGTAAGAAGGCAAATGAATATGTAGGAATAACCTTTATGATGCACATTGAGATAAGGGGGAAAGGGTGTCAAAATTGTTAATCAGTGCCCTCTTCTTCATATTTTCAGTTAAATAAAAATGAAAATAATCACTGAAATGTTAATTTAATGTCTGGTTTTAAACATTTATAAGTACATTTTAAAACTAATTATTTTTAATTGAAAATTTGGATAATTCAAGATATTTCAATGCTCTGTTTCTCAGATAAACAATTTATGAAAATTTCCTTCAGCTATACATTTTGACAAATCTGTAATGGTCTTTAATTACGAAAACATTGAATTCAATCCTCATTTTAAACATAAAAAAGATAAATGATGTCAAGACTCTTGAAACTTTAGTTCAGGAACAGTGTCATGTTTTCTTTGTACAAGATCTACTTCATTCCTTTGCTGCGTCCACCAAACAATACTGACATTAAGATGAACTTAAATGAAAAGATAATATTACCATATTACAAAGTATAAACCACCAAGACAAAACTTTTCCTAATTTAATTATTTAAAGAAATATTTTTCAAAACACTAAATAATAAACTGAACTTAAAAACCAAAATAAGATTATTAATATGGTTATTGATTCTAAATTACACTAAAAAGCTCTGGCAAAAAGCTGAAGCGAAGTCTGTGGTTGGAGTCATTGAAATCCTCATACATAAAGAATACATCCAACGTTATTCAGAGTGAACACCAATTTAATTACATTCTGTAAGCTGGGCAAATAGCATGGACTGTATGTCAACAAAATTTCTACATGGAATAGCATCCTCTATGCAGGTAGGAATGAAAGTAGACCCAGAGAAAATAAGGGTTGTGTGAAGTTAACAAAGAAAGAAACTTGCCCCCTCAACACAAATATTTTTCTTTCAAATAGAAATGATATTACAATAGAACAATCACAGAAAATTATTTCTTCTAGCCGTGAATAGCTACAACCATTTTTATCTGACATAAAATGATATTTTTTTTTTCCATGCTGAAGCTAACCAATGTGACGGTGATAGGTTTGGAATCAATGTATATCAGAAAGACAGCATATTTTTGGTTTTAAAAAGGGTTGTTTCTAAAGGGGCTGTGATGTAATTAGTACAGATGTCAGAATAATGCTTTAAGCAAAATAAAAATATACTATTCATTCATCTTTTTTACACACAAAATGTTCTGCCTTTCCCTTTCTAATTCTTAGACATACATATACACACGAATCTATGTATGTTTCTATTCTTTTCAGGTGACCAAAATAAAAATACATCATAATTGCACCAAAATAAAAATACATCACAATTGTAAGAAAGTATTATTCTCAGCAGCATAAAATGTAATAAATAAGGGATTTTGACTCAAGAATGGGAATACAAGAAAAGAAATTAGGCATCTACATGGCATAAGAAAATATATGCACTGTATTATCCTTGATGAAATGCATTGTCTCATTGTAAAAATGAGTGGAAGGATGCTTTCAAAATGGATTTAGAAAACTATTGATTTGTTTCAAGTGCACTGACCAATGGATGTCTAAGCTGAAATTTTTTACACAAACTGCTACCCTAAGAAATGCTGTGCAATGTACACACACTCTCATCTGAACTGTCTTGAAGCAGGAAACCAAGTGCAAATGTAAACTGCAAAAGCTCTATTCTTTATCTGGAGATGTCAAATCCCTGTGAAACAACTTGCCTTTCTGCCGCTTTCCTAAGGGGGGAAAGGAAACGTCTGAGCCGATGTAGGTTGCAGGCTAGAACTAGTTTATTCATGGAGCATGGGACAGGTATAGGTTCCAGGGAGAGGCTTGGAAAGTGGGAGGAGTCAGGGGTGGATCGCGGCAAAGAGGGGAAGGGTTTACGGGGAGTGAGAGGAATACAGACGGGGCGTGGCTAACTCCACATGATGACAATGGGATTAGCACATAAACCAGACAGTAAAAGATTAGGGAATACACAATCAATAGGAAACCGATAACTGTAAGCACCACCAAAAACATGCAGAGGAATAGCTATCTATCTAATACAATAAATCACTAACTATACTACAAAACATCTTTTAAAACATGAGCTTCTGAGGTAGTTTTCAGTTTCTGGTGTTGTTCACTTGCTGGTCAATTTCATCCACTCCAGGAAGGGGTCACTCTGGCTATTTTTACAGTCACTCAGGCATGGTGCCCCCACACCTTTCTAAATGTAGAACACCTGTATGCAATGTGTGGCATATACCATCATGCACACTTGCAAACTAGTGTTGTAGTTTCAAACACCATTACACACTACTCTATGTGAACAGTAAACTGGATGGTGGTGGACTTGACTGTCAATATTAGAACATTACAAGATCTTATGTGTTTATTATCATGATTTGATTTTCTATTTGAAACAACATTGTGAAAGATGGGTTTTTTGGGGGTGGGGACAAGTCATAGCTTCTGCTTTGCAACCTATTAAAAAAAAAAAAAGAAAAACAACCTGAAGTTTTTTTATGTCATTTTTATGTCCTTCTACAAGACCCAGCAATAGTATAGCTTGTTTTGGCTGTTCATCTGAAATAGTAAACTGGAAGGCTTTTTCATGATCTTTGCTACTCCAGATTTAACATTTGGTGACATGGCCTCAAAATCTCAAATGACCTTTATCAAAAATTTGGGTTGCTTTTTTTTCTGAGATTTGTCAAGGGGACATGAAGTTGCTGTGCAAATAGGTGACCAAAAGTGACTTGTAATGGAGTAGAAGGCAGTTAGTATTTATTATCCAGGTAGCTCATATTTATTCATATTCTTTTTGTATTCTTTAGAGGGTAGAACATATGTATTCACTTTACTGACAATCAGACCACCCTTTTAAAGGTCATATCATTATTTACTTCTACTTTTAGTCATCAGCATGACATAATCTGGCCTGTGAGTGTTCTTTTCTGTTCAGAGCCACTATCACCCAGAAGATCTGGAAATCTTAAATTTTACTAACACTAACACATAGAAATTACAAGAAAAAAGGGCTCACATAATTATAAGTTACTACCTAGGCAAATGTTATGTATGACAAAACATTATTTAAGCCAAAAATGAAGCTGTTATTTTCTCTATATGTCCACTAATTTGTTCCTTTCACCTTAACTGTGAGAACGTAAGCCATGCTAAATAGTATTTGGTTAATTATTCTCAGTTAATGTATTTTTATTAGATAGAAAACATTTGTTGTTGACACTTAATAATGACTTTATTATGCTAATGAACAGAACTTGCACCCTTCACATCTGCTGCTTTATACTTATCTAGGACTTCTTTCTCTTGTTTTTTTCCTCCTTGCTATGTAACATTGACTGCCAAAACATCTTTCTAAAAATGTAACTGTTACAGGTCTTAAATTAATTAAGCAATACAATATAAACTACGGTAAAAAATTACTGTGTTGAAAGCCGGCGGTAATTCATAACATTTTAACGTTTTAAGTAAAGAAAAGAAAAACAGTCAATTAAAGGATTAAGACACCCAGTTTCTAGTGATTCATCATTTGGGACTTAAATCTAAGAGCTTTTTGAAAGGGGGAGATCGTTATAGAGGAATTGATTCAGATCAACTATTTCATTTGAACTCCAGTGCTACTTTCATGAACGTGATGTAACACAGGCTTGGCAGTAGACTAAATGCTGTCTTGCTGGTTTTCTGTAGTGTTGTAGTGACCCCTTTCTAGCTTGATAATTGGTTAGTATTAAAGACAGTAAAGAACTACTGCTGCTGGGGACCAGTTAGTATTGCTGTGTCACCTTTGCATGGAGCATCTCTGGCATACTGCATATACCCTTGGTAAACAAGTAGCAGTCTGTTCCTTTTCTTCCTGTGTAGCTGGTGCTACAAGTTCTCAAGTTAGAAAATCTTTTCAGATCTGACTTCATTAAGTGAGGTTTGGTTTTGGTTCACTTATTTTGTTCTGCTATTTCAGTTAGGAAGTTCTTGCTTGGTCTTAGCTAACTTGGAGAATACTTTCATGAACACTTCAAATCATCTCACAACAACAATTCAAAGCCCTAACTTTAGCTAGCTACTCTGTTTCAGCTTTGCAGTTTTGGTAACAAAGATGATGCACCCCCACAACTCTGCCTAAAATGAGTGGTACTTTATTATTTCTGAAAAGCAGGGTTTAACTGCATATTATGTCTAAGCTATTATTTCTCAATGCTCTTCTCTTTAAACTTTCATTGTCATTGTTCCACAAAGGGCCACCGCTGCTGTATTTTGATATAGAAACACTTATTCTGTGCAAAAATGTCCAGGCTTCATTATAAATTTCATGGTGGAAGCAGTGAAATATCCTAACTGAGAAATTTAGCTGACTTTATTGTGAGTGCAGGGCAAACAACTCTAGACAGAACTTTTAAGATATGTGCATGGGCATGTATCTTAAAAAGATACACTCCTACTTACAAAACAGATGTTTCAATTTCTGTTTCCCCACCCAATGTTGACATAAACTTTAGGATTTTGTGCAAAATGGGAACAGTTCTTTGGTCAGAAGAGATGAAGCTTCTACCAGGTGGAGAAAGAGGAAAGAGGAGCAACACAGCCTGCACAGGCTGATCCCTTAGCACAACATTCACAATGCACTGCAAAGTTTTAGTTATAGGCATACTCTTCCTATGTGCTTTCTGAAATCCCTTAGGGAAAGAATGTTCACCTCTTTTTCTGAAAGATAGTAAATCTCTTCTAAATAAAACTTAAAATTCATCTGTGAAAAAGTGATTTTTTTTTTAACAACAAATTTACTCATAGCTCAGAGCTGTACAGAAATACATCCTTTGCCATGTTTATTTCAGTAAAGATTACTGGAAAATGGCTTCATTCACTTTTTTTCTGTGTTGTATGGTCCCAGATGAACATAAAACATTTCATATTTCAGTCATCAATAACATTGGCAAACTTTTACAACAAAAGTACTCATAAAAACTACTATGTCTATATTCAAATCTATCACATCTCTAACATGGTCTATTTTACCCTTGGGGGAATGCAATTGATATATTTATCTCTTTATTTCATTTCTACCTATCTTAGTTGCATGATCAGCTATAATGGAACTCTGATGTATTAGTTACAAAACATAAAAAATATAAAAAATCAGTAATTTCTATATATGATTATTACTAAAAGGTTCTCTAGAAATTTTTTTTCCTAAACCCATATATATCTGAATGCAAGTCTCACCTGATGAAAATAAGTGCCTGTAATAGTGTTGGTCTTCCAGTCTCTGAATCCTAAGCAGCCCGATACTGTAGTATATATGTATGTATATATACACACACAGAAGATATATACTAGTTCTTATTTACCTAAATGAATGTCTTTGCTCTCCCTTAGCTTTTTTCTCCCTGTGGCTCATTTTAGTGTTGTACTTCATCATATATGAATACATAAATATACATAAATGTCTTCTCTAGGGCATCATGAACTGGGGGAAAGTCCCATCATTCTTATACATGCAGGTTTTCATGTAAGAAGAATGCATCAGTAATCAAAATGCTTTTCTTTATTTATTTGTGTATTCTGTTATTTACAGCAAAGGGGTTCTGAAGGCTTTCCTGCTGAGAAAGACCCAGAGTCTCTCTGCACGTACAGAGACAGCAGAGGTTCTGGATGATTAGTATTTGTCCCTAGACACATCCTTTGGACTGAAGAGCAAATATGGTTCAGCAGAGATGAAGTAGAAATCTGTATCAGAAATAACAACTAGCAGCCACAGGTTAAGCCACAGTAGAAGCTGTTGTTTAAAATAAATTGAGAAGCAACACTTCAATGATCAAAAATTCTAGATCCCGTTACCTAATATTGCTAGAAACTTCCAGAGTATGCAAGTTGGTGTCATCAGGGGATTACTCTTTTCTCTTTGACTGTCTGCATCTTGCTGCAACCTGGTGTATTCAGGCAAGGCTGCAAAACGCTGAGGGGAAGCACAAGGGAAGACAGCTACCCCACCTGAGGACTCCAGGATGAATCTGTTTTTGCTTCCTTCTCAGGCCTGCTATCATCACATCTCAGCCACAAACCTGACTTTGGCAACTGACAGTGATATGCCTAAAATTCTGGAAATGGCAAATGTTGCCCTTGCCCTTTTTTCCTTGATCATTAAAACCAGTTTAATAAGCACAGTAATTTTTCATTTGACAAAAACAAGAGACCAACAAATGCTGATCTATTCACAGGGCCTCCCTCTGAGCACTTCCCCGCTTTCCCTAGCAGAATGGTTCCCTTGTAGTTTCTCTCTTTGCTCTTTATTTTTCCCCCTGGCAACAATGGCCATTCAATGTTCTTCCTGTGTGGCAGTGGGCCTGTGAAGAAAAATGAAGAAACCAGACATAATGCCTTAAAAACTGAGGCTTTTACTGTATTGTAAAATGGATTCTTCGCCTTTTTTTCCCTGAATCACCTTTCTCCTTCACAAGACCCCTTGAGAAAACTCTTATCTCCCTAAATTAGTATGCAGAAATTCATTCTGGCCAGACTATGTGAAACACCCCCTTTATTGGTCCTCTGTTAACCCTTTCCCCACTGGTTGTTAGCCCTTGATTTCTATTGATTGTGACCAAAATCCCCTAAAGCCCTTTAAATACCCCTGACCACGTGAACAAACTCTCTCTCTGCTTTCCCCTCCTGTGGTCTCTGTGTGTCTCTTTCCTGGGGCATCTCAGGGACCACGTGGCCGAGAGGGAATGGGAAGGGGGAGCGTTTGACCACTCTGTCACATGCCTGGTTCTTATGGTCTCAGTACGCTATGCATTTCTCCAGAGTAATATAGCTTCATTTTATTCTTCTTTCTCCCCTTAGATGACAGGTCCTTCCTTCAAAATGCTTTTCTTTCTTTACCCAGTTTCTTCCTTTTGGGAATACAGCTTTGAACTGGGACTTATTCATCTCATGGGAGGCAGTGATTTTTACACCAAGATGGATTGAGTGCAGTCTAATTTTATTTTCTCAATTTTTTTTTGACACGGGAGGCTGCATATATACTGTCTTTTGTAGGCAGATGCCCACTCACAGTTCTCATGTGCTTTTGTATCTGCAACCACACAGTGCTAAGTCTCAGTTAAAGTAACTCACAGGTTTAGGTAGTGTAAATGTAGAAAAATCTTTGGAAGAATTACTCAAGGAGGGAGGAATTAATGTTTGCCCAAGGAAGTTTTGCTGCCTGGGAGAAGATATCTTCCCATGTGTTTTCTCTTCCTGCATGCTAGGGAGGTTGACTCCCTGCTGCAAGAAGAGATAAAGTTCTTGCAGGGAAACTTGGAGGACCAGCAGGGAGGGCCAGCTGGACAATAAAAAGGCCCTGAGAGAACAAGTGTGTGCATTTTTTCATGCCCGGTGCAGCCAGTGTCATAAAATTAGTGTTCTTGGCTCTTAGAAACAAATTTTCCTAAATCTGTAGCAGTAGCGTGGTAGCTGGGGTACCCGCGTGCATTTTTCCTACATAGCTGGAAAGTTAACACTGTCAAGTTAACAGTAGTTGTATGGAATTGCATTGACTCTGAGAGTGGACAAAGTGAGGCAGAACATCCTTCTCTGCCTCATACTTCAAGTATCAGATCTGAATATATTTGCTTTGCTTCAAAAAATGCTGCCACTACTCTAAAGTTGAGAATATAATATTGAAGAAAATTCTAATTGAATAGAAAAAGTATTGAAGAATGTGGGAACCCAAGAAGATGCTTGTGAGCCTGCATGGTTTTTTGAGGGCTTGTCCAGCTACTAAAACTGGAAATGAAACTTGCTTAAATCTCTGAAAGTATCCTTCTGGACAAAATGTCCAGCACACAACTGGATAAATTATGAGATGGGTGAGCAACGGGGTCATGGGTTGGGTGCAAAGAATTATAGTGAATGAGGTTACATCAGGCTGGTGGTGACTGGTGACCAGTGGGGTTTAGCAATGCTCCATTCTCTGCCTAGTTCTTTTCAACATCTTCATAAATGACTTGGTCACAGGATTCAAAGGTATACTAAGTAACTTTTCAGAAAATATTAAATTGGGAGGAACTGTTATCTGCCTCGAGGGCAGAGAGGCCCTTTAGAGAGACCTTGACAAATTGGTGGGCTGGGCAATCACCAGTCCTACAAAGTTTAACAAGTGGAAGTGCCAGATTCTGCCCCTGGGATGCGGGAATGCCAGATGTGTGTACAGACTGGGAATGAGACACTGGAGAACAGCATCACAGAAAGGGATCTGGGGGTCCTGATCAACAGCAAGTTGAACAAGGGACAGCAGTGCCCTGGCAGCCAGAAGGGCCAACTGTGTCCTGGGGTGCATCAGGCAAAGCATTGCCAGCTGGTCAAGAGAGATGGTTGACCCACTCTGCTCTGCACTGGGGCAACTTTACCTTGAATATTGTGGGCAGTTTTTGTTGCTACAACAGAAAAAAGATACTAAGCTATTATTGTACAAAGGCGAGCAACGGATATGGTGAAGGGCCTTAAGGGGAAGCCATACAAGGAATAGCTGAGGTCACTTGGTCTGTTCTGCCTGGAAAAGAGGAGACTGAGAGGAGACCTCATGGCAGCCTATAGCTTCTTCATGTGTGGAAGTGGAAAGACAGACACCGATCTCCTTTCTCTGGTGATCAGTGACAGGACCTGAGGGAATGTTATGAAGCTGTGTCAGAGGAGGTTTAGGTTAGATAGTAGGAAAAGGTTTTCTCACCCAGAGGGTGGTTTAGCACTGGAACAGACTGCCCAAGGAAGTGGTCACAGCACCAAGCCTGACAGAGTTTTAGAACCATTTGAACAATGTTTCAGGCATATATTATAGTTCTCATGACTGTCCTGTGCAGGGCCAGGAGTTGGATTTCAATGATCCTTGAGTCTCTTCTAACTCAGGATATTCTTTGACTCTATGGTTCCAAGTTCAGCGGTAACATACAACTTGTTCACATTCTCAGAACCAGTATAAAGCTGTATAAAGCACTGCTGGTATAAATCAGTGAGAAACAACTGGTTTCCTGAACTTTCTCAAAATTTCTTTTCCCCTGTCATGTAAGATTTGATGAGCCACAAATGAGGGTATCTTAAATGAATTCTCTGTGTGTGATACTTTGCTAAAAAAAAACCCAACAAAAATTATCTTCAGTCTTGCACCTGCAGAAATAGAAAATGAAGTCTGACACAGAGAGATTGTTATTTGCACTTATGCTGAGATAAGAGTTAAAACTTACCCTAACTCTGGCACAAATAAATGGGTTTTCCTATTGTAGTTTTAAGTACATTGTACTTTATATCATATATAACCCGTAAGGGGATATCCTGAATAGCACGCACCATAATTCCAGTTTGTATAGACCCAGCAGCAACTGCTGAGTATCACACATAAAATTCCCTTTCCACCTTCCTTTTCCCTTCATCTCCAGAGCTCTTCCTCTACCTTCAGTGTCTGCTACCAGTTGAGTAACAGCGAAATATCCTTCCTAACCGTTGCTCCTTGGGGCAGGGGACACTCAGGTTTTTTGGTGCTAAAGTCTTTCACTCCTCGTAACTAACCTGCAAGATTACCCTGCTCTGGAAGCAGCACTGTGGAGAATTGCTTTTTTCTTTTCCCCAGGAAGTATTTTCAAGATTGATTGATACATTGAGATCAAGAGTCTCTCTGAGAGCTGAAGAAACACAAGGGATGCAACCAGTTCCTAAATACACTTCCCTTTAATCCTGTCCTCTTTTAAAGCACTTGTTGTAGGGCATGCTGACCATATCTTTCTACCCACTTGATTACTTATATTTGACAGATAGGAAATGACAGTCTCAAAAGTAGCTGTTTTGAAACTATTTAAGACTTGCCACATCAATTTCCCTTCTATCAAAAAAAATACCCATATAATATAATCACATTTTCTGTAATTTGCCTTTAAAGAATAGAGAACTTCTCCTACAAATGCCTGTAACAGATGATTGTTCCCTGATAAATATTAGATTTTAACATTCTGCAGTCTTGTTTGTGTATGTAGAATAAATACTTGAATACTGCATTATGGTTTTTTTGCCCCTGAGAGGGGTTTTTAATGACTTGTGAGGAAAACAAATCAAACAAGTCTTGCAGCATCAGATAGGATGCTTCACAAAGTGTGATTCTGTGATTCTGAGGGCAGTTTTGACAGTCCTTATAGTCATCATTGAAACAGAAAATATGCTGGCTTGGTTTATTGCATGTTAGTCACTATAAGTAGGTTTAATGCCTGTAAGTTTTATATTTTGTTTGTTTGTTAGTATCTTTGTTTGTTTTGTGTTTTTTTTAAATTTTCATTTGTTTGTTTGTTTTTAATCTTTATTTGAAAGCTAGCTTCTTTTTCATTCTTGTTTTGGTGCTCACTGTGACTAACTGATGAAGTAAATCAGTTCACATCTTGTGAATTTCAAGCTGTGGGATCTAAAACTATTCGTATGCCAGCTTGTTAACTATTTGTCTGATATTTGTGATCCTGAGACAATAATATTGATTAAGACCATAACTATTACTTATTTTTTCTTCTTTGTTTTGATTTGTTTTAACATTTTAATGGAACATAACTTGAGATCTAGATTTAAAATATCATAATAGACAGATACGGCTTTCAATCCAGAGTCAGCTGTGCATTCATTTCATGTGTAAAATAAACTTCATTTTAATCCTACAACTGTACTTTGTACATCAAAAGATTTATACTCTTTAAGCCGGTGATCCTTTTAACATGATTCACTGATGCATGCAGTTTGCAATAGCATATGATTGACCAAGCTGAACTGTCTTATGGTACAGCTTTACTGAAAAGTATTAAAATTGTATCAATTCATCCCAAATGAGGGCTTCTTCAGAAAATACTAATTCACTGTAATTCTCCGGAGAGAGTGCATGAGCATTTTATGAGGATTGAGGGCTGGATTTGAAAGATTATGTTCAGGGTGTAATTGTAGGAATTCTGTGCACTGTGTAATGCAATCAATTGCTTACTTCTAGTTTCTAGGGACAGTCAGATAGAGCTTCCACTGGTGTGGATCAGCATAGCTGCACTGAAGTGAGGAGAGAAATACCATTTATTTACACCAGGTTATTTTCTCACTTGGGGCAAACAACGTACTAATGACACCCACAGGACATAATAAATGGGGGAAACTTCTGAACATCAATAAGAATAACGAAATAAAAAGGCAACTTAATGAAATAAGATCCGAATGGAAGATTAAATGAGATTCTAGGCTGGAAAATATGAACAAATCTATCTTGGGGGAAAAAATAATGCTGATACTATACTCTAGCAAGAGAAAGCAAAACTTAGGAAGGGGTAATTGTGTGTAATCTGGAGGAAATACTCAGACCGGAATTTGACCCTCACTGCTCATTGACTTTCAATAGGATTTAATGATTAGCTTTTTTCTGTACTTTCAAAAATCAATCCATCAACTGATGTTAATATACAGTGATACTTTCATGTTTATTTTGTTTGCTTACTTTAAAATATTCAGTAGAACATGGAGATGTAAAACATGAGATTTTCTTTTAGAAGGAGACAAAAATGAGTTCAGGTCTCTCCAGAGAGACTTTGTGTGCATTCAGAATACTGTTTACGTTTCCAGAGAAATCCTCTTATTTCAAACCAACTAACTTACAAAAGTATTAAGGTTACCTACACTAGATAAAGGAAGACAGTTACTTTCTAAATGCATGCCTCATGTTTTCTGTAATGCCAGAGCAATGAGATAATTTGGGTGAGGTGAACTATGAATTCTTAATGGTACATTTCATTGTATACAGAATAGTATTCTAATGGACATTGTAGGAAGCTCTGGTTAAGGGCTACTAGATGTATGTCAAAAAATAGGACTTGCTAAAGAGGAGGACTAGACAGGCTTATATTATCTTTTCAATATCTGTTTTTAAAGCAAGCACCTATATGTATACCCTTAGTTCCTTAACAAGAAAAAGGTTTTTACAAAACAGAAAGACTCTTTTCATTGCTAATGTTTCTATTTTCCAGAAAGTGACTCCAAATGGATGTGAAATGGAATTAATAGGGTGACTAATTGACACTATATGTCTTGAAAAATTATAAATCTGAAAAGAGATCTGCTTGTGGCAGGTTTCTTGTTCAGCTACCCCGTGTGCCTTCAGAAACTTAACAGTTAATATTTTTCAAGTTTATTTCATAGACACAATATTTTTACTCATTTTTACTTCTGTATTCCTTTGTGTTCCATCTCTAAATTAAAGATCATTCTATGCACCGGATGATTTTCTTCCTCTTTTAAATTTTTAAAATTTACTTTCACCTTCAAACACTTCTGTTAGCTATTTTGAAACAACACCCTTCCCCCCGCAAATCATTTTTTTACTGAGACACATCACCTGTGAAGAGTATAGATAATGATAAGAAGTGTATGGGAGAGGATTAAATATTGGTTCTCTGTACCTTACTGGGATACTAATACATATTTTTTCAATATAATGTAGACAGTTTTTCTGTAATGCTAGAAGGCTTTCTATACTTTAACATTTTTCCCTTTCTCACTCTTTTAATATGTATATATTTCTAACATTACTTTCTGCATGCTGCTACTCAAACTTTCTTTACATGGTTTATAATTGCTACTAGGAATTCCTTATCCACTTCTAAGCTTTTTTTCCCAAGTGGCGTTCTAAGTTCTTACACCTAAACTATGTGTGTCTCCCCTCCAAGCCACCCTTACTGCCATCTGTCTTTGTGCATATTCCTGGCTTTTTATGATATTCTGCAAAATAGCTTGCAAAGTGACCCTGAGGTTAGCTCAGCTGGTTAGAGTCTGGTGCAAATAATGCCATGGTTGTGGGTTTGATCACCACATAATTAGACTCAAGGATTCTTCTTGGTCCTTTCTAACCAGAACATTCTATCATTCTGTGAAATGTTTGCCCTCAGTAATCTGCTCCACTTTCCACCAGGCAGCAATAGGAGATTTTTTTTTCTCCTCCTCAGTGAGTCCAGTCTGCATAACTTTTTCAGAGACACCTTTCAACACTATCAGTTCTTTGACCATGAGAAGGGGAACAAAGCATATTTTCTATGTTTCATAAGCTGCTACTGGCTGCTAGCAAAAATCAGTCATTGGACGGCTTACAGTGATAATAATAAACCTACGGAAAAAGAAGTGGTTTTGCTTGTAAACACTTAGATTCTCAGTGTGTAGATAAACTGAAACTGAAGTTCTTGCATGGCTCAGTCAAGTTAGACAGAAATGTTACAACTTTTGCAGTGACCTTGCTGTCTCTTTCTATGCTACCTAACCAGTTCTGAGCTGTCTCAGTCAGAAGCTCCACATCCTTCCCTTTTTCTTACTCATACACCTGGTGCAAGTCTACAAGAAGAAGTGTCAAGACCCTGACTGCTGAAGGTCGGAGAGGTCTGATTTTAGAGAAAATGGAATTGAATGGTCAGGTTTTCTGAGTACATGTATGCTGAGGTCAACCTAAATTGATTTGAGAAGGCGATGCTGGTTTGTTCTTTATTCAGTTGTCAGCTAAGTTTGTTTAGATATCTGCCAATTAGGGTGAAAGACCTCCATAGAAAAGAGCTTACTTTGAAGATCAGTTATGTCCAGACACAAAACAAAACGTCCTTACATGGTGTTGGGACCAGACCTCTTTAGACTCTGAACCCTAGCAGTCCCAAGCACTCAGAAATTCATGAGAAGAGGTGAAGGATGATTGAAAGTTGGCTAATGTGATGCCCACCCAAAAGAAGGGCCAGAAGGAAGATCTGGGTAACTACAGGCCAATCAGCCTGACCTTTGTGCCTGGCACAAAAAGGTGTGATTACACAGCACCTACAGGACAGACAGGGACTAAGACCCAGCCAGCATGGATTTAGGAGGGGTGGGTCCTGTCTGACCGACGTGACCTCTTTTTATTGATCCAGTGACCTGCCTGGTAGATGTTAGACTTGATGATCTCAGAGGTCTTTTCCAACCTAGCTGATTCTGTGAATTCCTGTGTGAGGCATCATGGGTTGTCATGGAGTTGTGACATTCCTGCTGTGCAAACAGCAGCAAAAACGACTTGAAAAGACACAGAGCATGAAGCAGTGATAGAGTTTCTACTTTGTATTATTGTCACCTAGAAAAAATTTTTGCAGGAAATTGCAGTTTTTCATGTATTAGCTCTTCAGACCATCAAGAAACTTCAACTGAGTACCAAGATCTCTTGATTAAGAACTTGACTCAGATATTTCTTGTGAGAGATGTCATTCAGCTTCTTAATTTCTCAGCTTTTACCTGGAAATTTCTTGCATTTGCGTCAGAGCTACAAACCTAATCAGAGCTGGTATTGTTATAAAGCCCTGAGCCTTGGTGTCATCCCAGGTGGGATCGAGTTAAGTATTTGAAGATTAATGGGAAAAATCAATGGACTGAGACAAATATTCTCCACTATCATTATTGTTAATTTTCTAACAGCTGTGAAATGTTATGTGACAACATGAACTTGCAGTGGTTTTGATGGCAGTCTCAGAGGTTTCGCATTTGAGTACAGTCTGAACTTCCTAACTCTTTGTAGAGAAATCTCTCCTTGTCCTAGCAATTTTCTCCTTTCCAGACCTTGACTTGAAGTTTTCCTTTAGTCTTCAGTTCATGACAAATGCTCTTGGTACAAAGCCTTTTTTGTTACTACTTCTGAAGGATGCTGTTTAAGAACAAAAACTTTTGTAATGTATTCTATATATATTTCCTCACATACTATGCTGCATTTTAAGCAATGCTTTAAAAGCTCAGTATCCAAATCCTATGTGTTGTCTTCGTATGCTGTTTTCTTTGTCTGAACTGTAAAAGGTGCCATTCAACTACTGTACATTCAGTACTACTATAGCTCCTCCCTAGAATTTCTGGACAGTGTTTGGCGCTGTAAAAGTACAGATAATGTTTACACTGCAATCCAGGTACTTATTCAATAGTCTGGAGTATCTCCGGTCCTTTTTGTCTTTTGTTGGAAATGACAAAATACCATAAATCACAACTCTGGGCATTGGAGTGATTTTTCAGTTTAACATGGAGAAGACTAGTGCTGACTGATTCAAGAAAATAAACAGGAATTCTTCAATCCCTATGTCTGAGCTGCAGAGCCACATTTCAACTATCTCATAAATATTTTGACAGTTACGTTTCTGGTTTAAATCTGCCTATCTGCACCATGTTTCAACAAGAAAAAGGCCTGTCCTTCTCCTTATAATCTTCATCTGGCACTGTTGGCTGTTAAGGTACCAGTGTAGATATGGAGCCTTCACTGATGGCTGATTGTTTCTAATAATCCCATACAATTTTGTCACACTACTGTGTGTGGGTAGGTAATATCATATTACAGTGGTAACATGTCTTTATCTCTTCTCTGCAGCTGTGTCTTCAATTCCATTAAGTTTATGGTCTTAGTAGTGTAAATCCAGAAAAGTGCATTTTTGTGTCTGCTCAGTATCACTAGATATAACTAGTTGGTAGATGTGTGATTTAGTAATCTACGTATCTTATATGATCTCACTTCAACACAAGATAATTTTCTTTGTTTTACATACTTTCTTTTCTGTCCTTCTACACTGATATTACACATATCAGGGCACACCCTTCTGTACTGTACCACCTCCTTCTAGTAGTACAGAAAGCAAATGGATACAGTTAAAAAAGGATATATGTAAACAGTGTACATGTAATTTAGTTATAGATGCCTTATATGCTGAATGAATGCATGTTGGGGGTAGAGGAGCTTTGGCATTCACAATTGATTCAAAATTATATATTCATGAGGCAAATAAAATAGATGCCTGTGTGGAACTAGTGTTTAGGGAGAAACATAATTCACAAACAAAGTTCTTCATCCATCCCTTTTCCCCAATTCAAAACTTCAAATAACACCAGAATGACTGAAGATTTTTCAATGCAGAGGTGTCCCTGGAGTGAGTAGGAAAACCTGTGAGGAAAACTCTCCAAAAAGGGTAAGTTTTCAAAGAATAAGAAATAAATTGAATTCTCCTTGCTTTTTTCCCCCCTCATACTTTGTGGAATGCTGTCCAGGTTTCCCACCATAAAAGAATACTTTGTCTGGAAATTTCTGGGCTTAGCCCCATATTGATTCACTCTGTGCTCAAGTTTTCTACAGCATATAATTCTGTTGATATAAACAGAATGAGTCACACTGCTCACGTTAAGTATGCGCTCAAGCATTTGTAGACAGTATTAAAGATGGCAAACCAGGTATATTTATATAAAATGAATTATTTATTATAGCAAATGATTAGACAAAAGATCTTAATCAGAATTATTTACTACACAGTACAGAAGCTAAAACTACTAGTATAATGTAATAAAAAATAGTATAAGTGTATGATATCAGAGTAATTATATTAAAGCTAGTAAAAAAGAAAGAAAAAAATTAGTAGAGACTGATGTAACTTGCCATACCAGTGCTTGTGGGTGGATCTCTTTCTCTTAACTTTGACGAGTGTCTCAGTTTAAAAGAAACCAGGATGTCTATCAAGGAAAGTGAGGAATCTTTTTGGATAAGGAAGGGTGCCTCTCCTCAAAAACCACCAAAACCTTTGAAATTAAGACACTTTAATCAGAAAATGTAGAGAAAAAGGATAACAGTTCTTTACTACAAATATATACATGTATAACAAAAGAAACCCCCACCCCAGAACAGAACAAACAGCAACACCGTAAGCAAAACTTTCAAACAAATCAAGTCCTATCTCTGCCCCTTCAGTGCAATTATATTTATAGACAGCAGGCAGTGATGCCATGTCTCGGGAGGCAGTGGCTGTGGTGACTCATGGGCTCTGGTGAGGCAAAGAGGGGTAGGGAAAGGTGCTGGTTCTGAAGCTCATGTGGGAGTAGCGGCCACAGGGATGGGATGAACCCTTTCTGGTGGGCAGGGGACCCTCTCACCATCCTTTGTCCAAAAGCTTTGGGGGTGGTTGTTAGCAACTCCTCTGCAGATGGCATCAGCCCTTCAATAAGCCTGTAGCGAATCCAGGCAGCAATGACTGTTGTCCCAGAAGAATGGCACAGGGAGCATGGAGTCATGGGGTGAGCCAAGAACCCCCTCCCAGTGCTTCCACCATTCCAGTAAGTGGTGGTGGGCACTCAAGCAGGCAGAGGACTAAAATGTAGCTAGGACCAGGAAATCGCTTTCCCCCATCTCTCCTAATCCTCTCCGCACCATCACATTGGAATGCAAAGCTATCAGCTAGCCCTTTATTTAGGCTTTAGACAGTTAGCTGCTCTGAGGTTAGGTAGCAGGGGGCTGGGCTTTAACAAGCTATCTCATTTTAGCTTCCAACTTCCAAACTTCTGTGTTGGTAAGGGACAACAAAAAAAATTCCATGAAAGATTTTTAAACTACAACAAGGAGAATCCTTGAAGAGGTGTCCCTTCTTCAAGGCAGAATCTTGAAGAATCACTTCAAGACATACACTCCGAGAAGAGCGTCTTAGAAGAATCTGATCATACAAAAGTGGGCTGGTCTTTTCTAGTATGGAGTGATATGACTGTCAGTCATATGTCTCCAGGTTATTTAAGCAACTTATCTGCCAAATCTTTGCCTACCAGGTTGTTAATTTGGGGTTGATGTGTTAGACTAGTTTTAGCATAATTTAACATCAAAACCAGCAAGACATACTATAGCTTTGCAAATAGAACAGTTAGAGTTGTTTGACCATATTATGCAGAGCATCCTGCTACAGCATGTTCATGATCTGTTTTACCCTTTGGCAATGTGACAAATACTTTGTTGACCCAGATGGCAGGACTCTATTGCTTGTGTGATCTAAATGCATTTGTACATACAGACACTGGGACTGTTGGTTTTCTGTTCCTTGTTTGCATCAGTTCTGTCTTTTTAGAAACCGTGTAAGAACTCAAGAAAACCAAGATGCAAACTCATATAAACCCCAATGTTTCAGGCAGCTGAGACTTTTAATTGACATATGAACTGACAGTTAGCCAAAGTTTTTGTATCTGTGACTTTGTCACATGAAAACAGTCTGACTTACCCACCAAACTTACTGTAAATGTAACCTTACTGCACAGTAGGTTTTTGTGTTACAGATCAGTCTTAACACCACAACAAAAGAGTGATCTGTTATGCTATTTGTACACTCACATTACCAAGAAAATCTGGATTCAGGGTAGCTTGCCTAGCGATGAGACTTTGTGGACGATGGTCATACACAGCTTGGTTGCTCATGAAAGAGAGTGATCCAGGAAAACCATGGGTTTTTTTCTATGTAATTTTTTATGTTGTGAAATGTATTTCCTCCAGCAAATGTAACAAAAAATATTTGGTCCTGTGAAGAGGGAGCCAAAAGTGAAAGAATATTAGCTACTCTATAAATATATGCAACTGCTAATGAGGAAAGAACATGTTTTGAAGAACATAAGTTTGAACCTTACTTATGCATACAGGAGCTGATAACAGGATGTTACAGTGGATACAACAAGTTTTAACAAGTGGGAATATGGACAGAAAATGAGGCATCAATACTTTTGGAACTGCTGTGTTAGATGTAACCTGACGTCAAATATTTGAAAGAGGAACCTGTAAGCAAGCATTGTAAACAGATACATTTATTACATTGTTGTCAATTTTTTTGCCCTCAGTAGCTTACTGTGCCAGTAAATTTGATATCCTAATGATGAGTTTGTTTTGAAATAATTTGTTGTTTGATCTGTGTTTTAACTGAAATTAATGTAGCTTCTTGTCCTGAGTCTGAAACAGCACTTAAATATTATCTTGATATTATCTGGAATTTCTCTCTGTGTGTAAGCATTTATCTCTTTATTTTGGTCATTTGTGGGGCAAAGGCAGAACTTATATATGTTCTTAAACTACTGACAAGAGCTCTAATTTTTGCCAATTCACACGTTGATGGTGATTTACGCTAATCATTTGTAGCCTACAAAATAGAATTAAATTGTAAGACAACAAAAGTAGTTCTAGCTTTGGGAGTATTTGTCCTGTTTTGTCTAAATAAGCATTGTTCTGCTGGGATGCTTCAGAAGCAATGCTCTTTTATAGACCATGCTTTTTGCTTTTTTATGTAAAAAAGTGTAAGTGCTTGATAGTGGTATAATAATACATTTTTTTGAGAAGCAGTATAGAAAGGCAGCATATGAATAATATTGCTTGTTTCACGATAGTGTGTTTTTAGTGGTGGCATGCAAACTGAGAATTCTATGTAATTTCTTAAAATATATTTCAAACTGGGTGTTTTCTGAGTTCTGAGATTATCCATATCTGTATACTTCATATTGTTTGTTGGTGAAACAATGACCTTTCAGGACTGTTTTGTAAAATCCGTATATATCATATATCTGGGCATTACTTTATAAATCTCTCTGTATCCTTAAGAGGAAAAATTGTACCTCTAATACATATTAAGAAGATTTTCCAAGGTTTTCCCTGTTGCAACAGCTCTTTCTCTTCAATTATTATTTTGAACTTTGTGACTTTTGAAGGAGAAAAACATGCTAATACTGTATAAAACATTACAAAAAACTGGTTTTGTGCGACAGCTGGGTGGAATTGCTCCCCCTTTCCCATTTCCTCCCAGCCGCTGAGATGTCCCAGCAAAGAGACACACAGAGATCGCAGGAGAGGGAAGCAGAGAGAGAGTTTATTCACATGGTCAGGAGTATTTAAGGAGCTTTAGGGGATGCTGATCACAGTCTATAGGAATCAAAGGTTAAGAACCAATGGGGAAAGGGTTAACAAAGGACCAATAAGGGGGGTTTTCACATCACCTGGCCAAGGTAAATATCTATATAGATAAGAGTTTTCTCTCAAGGGGTCTTGGGAAGGAGAAGTGTGAAAAAAAGGCAAAAGAATCCCTTTTACAATACAGTAAAAGAGGCGTTATGGCTGGTTTCTTCATCTTCTTCAGACAACCCAGCATGATTTATTCAACTTCTGATATTGTGAGTCTATTTCTACAGTTTTGAGCTCACAAATTTCTCAACAACAGCAGTTAGGAATATGTCACAATGGGTCTGAACCTGGATTATTTCACTATTCTGGGTTAGACAAAATTTTGGTAAAAACCTTTTCTTTTCTATTTTCTCCAATTGCGCCTTTTTGGCTTTTTTATGTTCTGCCTTCTTTAAAGAGACTGGACTATCAGCTTAATCAGCAGCATGCTTTGCTAACAATGTGAAGAGTGGCCACCCAAGGCAGGTNCTCTGACTGCCTGTACTAGCACCACAGTTTTGCTCCAGCACCATGTAAGTGTCTGTTGGCATCAAATCCCAGCTATCTATCTTTTACTACCAGTGCTGACTTTCCAACTATTCCTGCCAGGTTTTCTGGATGCGGGGGAGGGGAACCACGTGGGAGTATGGGTGTCTTGTCTCTGTTCTGTGGACATACGTGCTTTCCTGGGTTGGGAGGCCAGCCACCATTCTGATTGCAGCTGGTGGGTGGGGCTTGGGAAGTTTCTCCTCATTGGTTGGTTTACTTCAGTTTTGTCATTATTGTTATTGACATNTTTTCCTAACACAGATGACTCAGCCGTGTTAACTCCCCCAACATTCACACTTTGCCTGAAGGTTTTCATCTTGTTGATGAGGCACAGTAGGCCATAAAAGGCACAGCTGCACTGATGCAAGAGACAACTGCAACATCTAATAAGGTGTTAAAGACAGTATTGCATCATTCAGTGTAAAACTCCCTACCCCAGGGGAGGTACTGGAAATGTTCTTATCTGAACTTCTTGGAAAAGAGTTATTTTTATCATTTACATTCAGGCATATTTGGTGTCTCTCTCTGTTTTGGACAAAACCAGGGGCATTGAATCTGAAGGAAAAGACTTCTGTCTAGGGCCNCCCCCCCCCCCCCCTTCTCCCCCAACAGATCCACACGGTGACCACCACTTTAACCAACAAACATTGACATTGCAACAACTAAGTCTCATCCCTGGATCCAACAGGTGTCTTGTAGGTCCTTTCAGTCACCTGGGGTGTCTGCAGTCCTGCTCTGACTGCCTGTACTAGCACCACAGTTTTGCTCCAGCACCATGTAAGTGTCTGTTGGCATCAAATCCCAGCTATCTATCTTTTACTACCAGTGCTGACTTTCCAACTATTCCTGCCAGGTTTTCTGGATGCGGGGGAGGGGAACCACGTGGGAGTATGGGTGTCTTGTCTCTGTTCTGTGGACATACGTGCTTTCCTGGGTTGGGAGGCCAGCCACCATTCTGATTGCAGCTGGTGGGTGGGGCTTGGGAAGTTTCTCCTCATTGGTTGGTTTACTTCAGTTTTGTCATTATTGTTATTGACATTTCTTCTTGGAAAAGAGTTATTTTTATCATTTACATTCAGGCATATTTGGTGTCTCTCTCTGTTTTGGACAAAACCAGGGGCATTGAATCTGAAGGAAAAGACTTCTGTCTAGGGCCTCTGCCGCTCCAAATTGTCTCAAACTGAGAAACTGCTAACTGATACAATGATAACACTATCTTGCAATACCTATGATTTTCAGTGGTTACTTTCTCAGAATTATGAGCATTGCATTTTGCTTTTTTACATAGCTGTTTGATAGTTAATCTGTTGAATAATAAACAGCAGATGAAAAATACAATTCTACTAATCTCTACCAAGTAAACAATTTTCCCTCCCCATTTTATGAAACATAAAATGAGATTTTTTTAATGAAAAGAAGTAAATACAGCTCCTTTTTCTGAAATGAATGAAAATCTTATCTCAAGCATACTGCAAATTTGACCTTTATTTCAGACTCATTAAAAGTTTTGCTACACTTCCATTTATTTAGATGGTTAATTGCCTCAGCATTGCAGCCAAGTGTCTGCTAGTCACAGGCTTTGGGTTGTGTAAGGAATTGCGTACACATCAGGAAAAACCTTGCATCTTCAAGTGAGATTTTAGTTGTTGTCTGGAATAACTAAATTAAATGATAACTCAGGTTGTGGAAACATGTCTGTGTGGTGGTGAGACAGTGTAGGGAAGAGAGCGGTGGCTCATCTGCCCATGGAGAGACTTGATAATTGCACTAAAAGTAATAGACAAAATCTACCTTAGGGTAATACCAGGAAAAGAACTCACTGAGAGCCTTTCTTGAAAAAGTACTTAAAGTAACTTGAATAAAATTTGAATAAATGCTGATACACATTGGAACTGTTTTGGAGATCTCAGGAGATAAATAATGATAGGCCAGATTTTACTTTTAGATAACACTGTTCAGCTTGGCACTAAGTCATAATTAAGATGAAGAGAAATACTGAATAAAAATCATCTGAGTGGTCTTATCAAGATAAAGCTCAATTGGAAAGAAAAAGATGTAGAAAAAGATAAATAAACAAGAACTGTTTTTCTTATGAATTAGGGGGCATAAAGAGATTTATATCGGTAAGTGTTCCTAGCATTAAGTATTTACTCACATGTTAGCATCAGGGTTGGAAGGAAATAACTAAAGCATACATATAACCTTCATATTTCCTCAGAGAAGTCAATCCAGACACAATTGGGCTAAATCTCTTATAAACAAAAGGAAGACTTTTTGTAATATAATCAGTTGATTAATCAATAATTGTGTAATTACTTAGTTACGTAAGGCAATACACGTTCAATTTCCTTGCCATGGATCACTATAAATTACTTGTAATAGCTATGAAAGCAGTATAAGGCACACATAAAAAGGAGATAGGCTTGAAGGTTTATGAGACAATAAAGTTTAATTGGCTATGTTCTATTAAGAAATACCCATTAAAAGCACAAAATAGTAAGCTTTTGAGATCTTCTTAGCTATAGTTCCATTTGAATTGTAGTCTACCTCTATAGGCATGTTCTAGGCTGGCTATCAGAAGAATATCATCTTGCAAAAAGCTTAGCCGTTTCTCAGAACACAGAGAGTTAGATTTTTGTGCCTAAGTTCTCTTTCTTTCAGTTCACTACATTGCTATTGTTCTGCTCTCTTGCTACCTTTTTTAGCAGTATTCACTTTAATTCAACTGCTTAATGCATTCTTATTCTGGTATTCTTTTATATGTCTATATGTGATTTGACTTTCAGTGACATTGTCAGGGTTATAGCTTACAGGAAAGTCAGCTTAGTTTTGTAACATTTACATTTCAGTTTTATTTAAACCTTAAATTAGAGGGAATAAATTTATTCAGTCAAGAATAGTATAATGATTACCATGATTTTGAAATACATTTGATTTTACTAATCAGGCTAAGAAACTGTTTTACAACAGGGAGAGAGAAGTGCAGAATTTGAACAAACTGATTTACACCATATTACAGTAGCAGAGTTTGCTTAACTAATTCACTGTTTTTCTGAACTTTCCTTTGATATCTAAATAGCACCTTACTATGCTATTGACTAGCAGAACTACTGTGGTTAGTAGAAACGTAGGAGTGGAAAGCCGTAAGTTTTACAAATTTTTCTGTGGGCTTGTTCTGAAAGTGCCTGTGCAGCTAATATTTTAACTCTTGAAGGTCATATTGGCCAAAATTATGCCTGGCCATGAAATTATTCCTTTAAGTTTTGTCTGAGACATTGGATAGACACTTTTTTTTTTTTTTCAATGAAACATCTTAAACTAATATTGGAAAAGAGTTCAGAACACTTTTGTAGTGACAGTCCCTTGCAATCATGCAAAGGACTGTCACTTCATTTGTTTGCTTAGGCAAATGAATTGAGCACTGCACAAGTGAACTTAAAACACTTAACATTAAATCCAATGGCTCCATTAAATCCTGCTTTGGTGGATAAGTGTGCCCATCAGCTAGTCTGTTATTTCTGTCTTTCCCTTGCAAGGAGTTCAAGCAGTAAATTTAATTAAGTTAACATACATGGTGCTTCCCACTCAGAAAGCATAAAGTTATTTCTATTTTGGTGTCTGATCATGCCTCTGATGACTGCAAAGGCTAGGCAGTCTTAAATACAATACTGACATGTTGTACCTGTGAGTGCTTAAAACTGTATGGAGATAAACTGTTCCACATCTTACCAAAGTGTGAAAGAACATTTTTCATAGTTATTTGGGCTAGTTTTCATGGCTAAATTTCAATCAGCATCCGATTTATACAAATTATACATTAGCATGTATATGGGTGTTGGGAAAAACTTCTGCCACAGCATATGCAGAGCAGAGATAGAAGATTATCCAAACTGCACATCGTGGAAAAAGAAGCCCCTGGAGACAAGACCACCACTGTAACAGCTTCCAAAGGACCAGAGACTTTATAATTCAACATTATTTGCATCTTTTATGTATGGGTTTTCCCCTGTTTAGATTGTAACCCCTAGAAACTCCCTGCACACGTGTGAAAAGATCCTTTTACCCTGGGTATCCAGCCCCACCTCCCTCCCGACCTTATTGGGTGTATCACCTGTCACTCCTTGTTCCTGGGTTCCCACTGGGTTTTGGTCCTGCTCCCTTATTGGCCCCTGTGCCCCCAAACCACACCACTCTCCCCTGAAACCTTACCCAATCACATCCTACCTCCCAGACCCCGCCTGAAGGGCTTAAATACCCTGGACACTGGTAATTTAAGGCTTTTCTATGACCACTCAGTCTTGGGTTGCTATGTCTGTTTACTGCTGACCACGTGGGGATTTTGCAATCCCCTCCAGACCCTGGGAGGCCATGGGACAGTAGAGGAGCCGGCTCCCCCTCACAGCTGTTATATGGGAAATTGTTTATCTCCTTGATGGCCATTTTTCCATCATCACCTGTGNATGCATCCCCCTGCTCTGACAGGGGGATTTTTGCACCCCGATGGATCCCATGGGCTTCAAGGGGACAACTCACAATCACCATGGTCATCATCACGTATTCAGGGAATAATGGTTTTAAGTCCTCTTCCCTGATCTGTGGGGTTCCTTCCCCTCCTTCTCCTCTTCTCCTCCTGCACTAACTTTGATGTCTGCATTGTGATGTTAATCCATGGCTGCCAATTTCTAACTGCGCAACAACTTCTTAAATATGTTTTCATGCAAGGGTGTCACTTAATGGTTCAAAAGCAGAAAGTTTTCCTTGCAGCTGGCCCTCATTGGCTCTGCTCTATAGGATGGAGGGAAACTTCCATAGGCTTCCAATCTTCCTCTTATAAAAAAGAAAACAAAACTAATCATAGAAACCCACAACAAGTGCTTTCTGCTATCGACTATGGACAGCAGATGACAATCACTTCTTGACCACTGATGGAAGGGTTTAATTTCCCTCCCAAAACCTTTTAAATACCACTGCAGAAGCACAAATATAGTGACAGTAGATACTACATTTGCTATGGACAAATAGTAGGCAGTGTTAAGTTATTTGGTAGTGATGAACAGAAGGATTAAAAACTAATTTGATGGTGTTCTTCTTTGGATAGTAACAAAGCATCCCTTGTTGTTTTCTGTTACAAAGAAGACATCTACAGGTTTCTCTACTTCAACATAACTTACTGCTAGAGAGCTGACTCAAAAATCTCTATGTGAAGTAATACTGACCTTTTATTGAAACATGGATTTGTGTGTGTTTCTCTATTCAGACAAGTTAAAAAAATAATTAATTGATGTTAATTTTTAGATGGAGTGCAGAAATGAATTTCTGAAGCATTGTGAAGTCTGGTATCAATTGCTCTGTATGCAAAAGGAGTGCAGAATAAATAAAGAGAAATCCCAAAAGTATGGCCTTGAATGTCTTCATAAACTAAGAAATAATACAAAATAAATAAGTGTAGAAACTGCTTTATGCCAGAGATCACCCGCTAATTTATTTCCAATTCAGATATGAGTAAAAAAATAGCAGTTGAGAGTGATCTTTATTAATGTTAACTCTAAGCATCTACCAGTCCTGAGTGAACCTCACAATTCTGAAAGAATTGAAATAAATACTTTATTTCGTTTAGCAGTCACTTAAGATTTCTATGGATAAGCCTCCTAGTTTTTTAAATATCTAACAAAGTCAGTTTATTTCACCTGAACTCTCTGTTACTGACAAGAAAATAATATCTAGGGTGTCTCACTGCATTCTTTTTTTATTATTCAAACCTCTACTTAGCTTTCTGATATTGGGGGAAAAGTCTGTGTAGGAATAGTAATTGTGTCTTGTTTGTATTAATTTATTTTATCATGCTCTAATTTTCATTTAAACAATTAAGGAACAAAGTAATATATCAATAAAATATGATCCCATAGTCAGAATTACTAAAAAACATATTTATTATAATTTATTTTAGGTGTCAAGATAATATAGTCCAAACTGCAATACACGTATTAAAAAATGAACAGTTTTTGTCAATGTAAAGATAAAGAAATTATATTCATGTTAGGTAATGCTTGATGTTGAGAAGATTATTAAACTGCTGAAAACATTTGGTACTTTCACTGGAACAGCTTTACCCCATTCATAAGGTATTCTCACTCAGAGCATCTTTGGCCTTTGGTTGATAAAAGGATTTCAGTCTAGCACATTCTTACTACTTTAGCACAAGTAAACCCACAGATTTTGCTTTGCACTTCTGAACCATTAATTTTATTGTATAACTTGACTCATGATTCAATTTCATCTTTTTTGGCAATTTTGCTACATGTATAATTGGACCTTAATTATTGCAATCTAACATCTCAAGTCTAAAAAAATCAAACTGCTACAGAAAGTTAAAGTTCTAATAGTAACATCACCCGGCAAATAAAGAGCAAGCACAGCACATAAATTAAAAGAGTTATTTAAACTCGGACAGTGAAGTCCTCCACATATGCCCACTCCTGCCACCACAGCCATCACTACTCTAAGTAAAGTTTCAGGTAGGAAATTGTAAGGCATTGAAATTACATGAAATGTTCTATATTTTTCAATGATATTAGCATGTAGTATAGTTGTGTAACATTATTCTTATGAATACAATTGCTTACTTTCCTCTACAATGAGATCTTTTGTCTGCAATCTTCCACTAAATTTTTCCTCTTCCAAAGTCTTAATTTCTTAGCATCCAATACTTCCTGCAGAAACAGCTAAATTAATAAGCTGCTGTATGATAAAAACCACTCTATTTTAGGTAGTGTTCTCCAATAAAGTTACAAACCAAATGAGAGACCCCAGAGGATAAGAAAAATTTTCAGAAGTACAGTAAATATGACCTAGAAAGAAAAACTGAACATTTTGCTTTGCATCTGAAGAACAGTGGAAACATAGATACTTGTCTGACTAACAGAAGAATTGCCTCAAGCTGAAAAGAAATGGTCTCTCTTCTATTCACTTGAGGGGTAAGGTAAAATTTATCAGCTATAGAAAAAATGGACAGAAATTTAAATTATGACAGCTTTCCTAGTGGCAGATAAAAAACCACTCAAATATATGGTTTGAGGATGACATGGAGTTTCTCTAAGTGTAAGTTGGACAAACATCAGTAATATTAAATCAGTATTGCTGAATTTTCTTTATGTAAAGAGATAAGTTAGATGATCTTTTAATTCTCCTGTCAATCCTATCATTATGTGGCAGTAAACATCATCAGGGAGAATCATCCTTTTAATAAATAAATTGCATTCCCTGTCAGCGTCAATGTCTGTGACTATGGAAAAAATGTGTTTTCCCAATAAAATTACTTAGTTTCTGGAGAGAGTGGCCTAGAGTGGACAGCTGGAATTTAGAAAGATGGAGGCATTTTGGGGGGGATTAAAGTTTAAGGCTGTCTTTTTACATCTATAAAGTGCTAATTTTTAATCATAAACCAGGAAATGATAAAACTACCTGGAATGTGTTATTCTTCCAGAATATATAAATATTCTTAAAATATTTCCTGGGACTCTTTTTCTGACTTCTGTCATGAAAGAAGAAAATTCTTAGAGAACTAGCCAATCATGCATTGGCTCATTTGTTTAGAGAATGGTGCTAATAATGCCAGGGTCATGGGTTCAATCCCCATGTTAGTAATTTCTAAGAGCTGGATGTGCTGATCTTTGTGGGTCCCTTTCAACTCAGAATATGCTGTGAATATCTTTGAATAACAGTCTCCATTTCAGAAGTAAAATACTGAAGAACACACTGCTTATCATCAATCTGACTTGTAGACCTTTTTTAAATTTCTTATATTTTAGGTTTAAAAAAAGATTAACTAGAACATTTCCACATCACTTAAAAATGATTAATTTATCATTTATCCTACTTTAGACTAAACTAGATTATATTAGGCAAGTTTGCTCTGATACCAACTTCAGGACAAATAGCTAGTCTCACTAAATTCTCTTTTGTTCAATGAAACCTTAATTTTATATTTAGACATACCATTTAACAAGAATGCTCCCATAGAACATGGCTATAAACGCTGCTTCATTAGCATGAAGTGGTGAGTGCATGGGTCATCAGAATGTGCTGCCAAGCAACAATGGTCATTAGCATTGTACTAGAAACCACACTTGTTTTGATATAATTGAATTCTCTTGTCTTGCACTTCAGTTTCACCATGGCTAATTAGACACAGAACCACAATTTAAATAACTCTTTTAATTTATGTGCTGTGCTTGCTCTTTATTTGCCGGGTGATGTTACTATTAGAACTTTAACTTTCTGTAGCAGTTTGATTTTTTTAGACTTGAGATGTTAGATTGCAATAATTAAGGTCCAATTATACATGTAGCAAAATAGTCAAAAAAGATGAAATTGAATCATGAGTCAAGTTATACAATAAAATTAATGGTTCAGAAGTGCAAAGCAAAATCTGTGGGTTTACTTGTGCTAAAGTAGTAAGAATGTGCTAGACTGAAATCCTTTTATCAACCAAAGGCCAAAGATGCTCTGAGTGAGAATACCTTATGAATGGGGTAAAGCTGTGGTTGGTCAGGGCATTAGTGACTTGAGCATATGCACATTTCCTTGAACAAATATTCTAGTTGATACATTGGCTGAAGCTTGATATATGAAGCAAAAGAATTACACCCAAATTTCTTGCTGGGGTGAATAAAACTTTTGCTATCATAAGGCACTTGCTAGGCAGCCTTAACACTGTTGACATCGGTTCTGACTTTGCCAGTCTTACTTCTCTCATCTAGAAGGAATCAGAGCCATGCTCATCGTGTAAGGTGGCCCATGATTCTTGGAAACTAAACATTTACTCCTTCATTAGTGAGACGTTTTCTAAAAGTTTTTCATCAAGCTTTCTGTATCCAACTTTTTGCACTGCACTTCTGTCTAACATTGAAGCACAAATAAGACTTCTGATAATTTCTTCTGCAGGTCTGTTGATAGCAAAAATGTGAACGAACTTAGAAAAAAGCCACCAAACTAACCCAGGATGTTTTTCTAATCCCTCATTTTCATTTCCTATATTTATATATGATCTAAGCAGTTTTCCTCTACAATGTCAAGTAGAGCAATCATTTTTGTAATCTGCTGGTACACTGGAAATGAAGCATTCTCTGTTTAACATCCAAGAATATTTGTATTTCCTACATCTTTAAAGAAAGAACATTATTTTCCCCCAATACAATTACTATTCAATTTTCATATTTCTGTGGCCTGTAGATATTTTACAAAAAATGTTATGACTTCATACTGCATAAGCAAGTAAAAAGGATGCTAGATCAGATGAGACCAGACGATGCTGAGAGAACACAAAGTTATTGTGAGCCTTTGAAATTCTCATTGACTGGATCTGTAAAAAAACAGCATTTGTTTTTACAACAAGAGCAGCTGGACTATTGAAAATCTGATCTTTTATGTGTAGGCTTTAGGCCTTTTTCTAAACAGGCAATTTACTCTGGCTTTGTTAAAGTAACTTTGGGGCTTATCTACATGGATATGCTTGTGAGGCATGAGCTAGGATATAAATTTTTAAGTGTCACAGCTTGTTCCCATACAATGAGTACTTTGGGATGTAGGTGCCTTGATGTAGTTAAGGTTCATCTACCAGCAGAAGAACTGGTTCTTTCTGCATTATACAGCTGTGTAGTCCATTCTTCCACAAGAGTTTTCTGTTCTTAGAGGTTGTTGATGGGGGGTTTTTAATTTTTTTTTTTAAGTTTTTCAACTATGGAATTCGGTTTGTTTTCAATCCCTAAAGACCTTTTTTCATTATTATCTAGAATATTTCAGTGCAACTACAGTACCATGACAGGATTATACTGAGCTAGTTTTGACTTGAGACAGCTTGCATGCTTCTACATTTACATATTGTGTTAAAAAAATGAGGATTTAAAATTTATTTTTGCCAGATGTGATAAAAAAATTACTTCAATCTGAAGCTCTTTTTGATTCAATATCTTGAATATATCTGTCTGCTTCATATTGACTCCTGAAGTAAAGTAAATATCACAGACCACACTGATTTTATGTAGAAATGTAATGTAGAAATAAGTAACCTTCCAAATCTCTCTCTCCCTCCCTCTCTTCACCAGGTAAGCTTGCAAAATATACAAAAATCTGAACTTGCTATGGAATAAAAATATTTACTTTATATGACAGGGACTACATTTATTTTTATTATTTTCTCTACTTCATAAGATATTTTAACTCCATGTGTGGATTAACTTTCATATATAGTTCTGCAGATGCACAGTTTTCAGGTAATATAACAAGAGAAGATAGAAATCTTCTGCCCAGTGTTGGATCACTGGGACTGGGAGAAAGCTAAGCTTGTGTGGCAGCATAATGGCAAAACCAGTTAAAAAAAACAGCAGACTTGTTCGATGTAAAGCTTGTCCTTTATTGGATTGACCTTATTTGCCATCATACCTTCAAACAATAGAAACAAACCAAAGTAATACTCTGCTAAGAAGGAAACCAGAAAGAAAGAACATACACTTGCTTGGGCAAAAAGAAAAGTAGTTAAAACCAAATATCTATTTGCATTTACAGTCTGCAAAGTGGTCATTTATACCATTGCAAAGACTGTATTCGAAAACTGTCTTGCCTGTCCCTTATCCCCAGTCCCCAAATAAAAGGTAGACTTTTTGTGCCTCTTCTGCATTCACATTGTATTAATAACTGATCCTTTTCAGTTATTTCACTTAACAGAAGTTCTATCACAATTTTTTTTTTGATAGGTAAAGGCTAAATCTGACAGAGCAATGAGGAATTATCACTGCTAAGGATACACTTTAAAGAATTACAGAAGGAAATAAATTAATTTTTCACATAATGACTGAAATCCTTTAAAGAACAGAGTATATCAGCACTTTTCCACGATTCAAGGAGGAAACTGAAAATGTATGTAGGAGGAGAGTGCCAGCTCCTTTAAGGATGTCTGGAAAAAACAAATACAACAGGGTATAATAAGAAGGAGGAAGAGAGAGAAAAAATATAGAGAGACACAGACCTGGTAAAATAAATATGGAGAAAACAACAACAAACAAACCTTGCCACTCACAAGAAAATACAGGTGCCACTCCCAGGAAAATCAGTTTGGACATTGCAAAAGGAAAACGCTGTAAACTAGGACTGGGAGGGGGAGGGAATTGGCAGAGCTGTACAAACCCAGGGAGGACATACCCAGGGAAGGGAAACAAGGAGAAACAAAGCAGAGATAGACAGAAAAGGTAAAAAAGGGGCTGCTTGTTGTCAAATGGGTGTAATCAGTACTGGTGAGATTCTTGTCCATGAGGGGATAATCAGCTACTAGGGTCAGCCTCCATATGCCCCAGCCCATGATGTCAGTTATGGGGTCTCTGTGTCAGTCACTGGACTGAATAGGGGTCTCTAACTTCTGGTCATGGGGTGGGAAAAGTGTATGTCCTGGAAACAGCATGAAACAGTGAGCAAGAAACAGTATTAGTGACTGGAGCAGGTTCACGTGTCATGCACCCTGTGCTGGGGAAGAACTACCTGTATCTTCTCAGTCCTAATGTGCATGTGAGAGGCGTGTGTACTTGCTAGCAAGGCTAGATAGTCTGCCAAGTTGCTAAACAGTTTTTTTACCATTTGAGCCTGCAGCCATTTCCTCGGCACAGGCAAAGTCCACAGGTCTCTAGGGCACTAGGCTGAGCTCCAATGACTGATCCAATAGCTGGACCCCCTGGCTAAAGCAGCTGGAGCAGGTGACTAAACTCTTAATATCCCATATGAGTGTCTTGATAATTTCTCCCCTTTTTGAAATGCCATAACTCCATAGAAACTCACATGAACTGCTTCCTTGTATGCCATTCCCTGGTTTATTTGGGACAAAATATTTTAGCAATGTAACGTTATGTTCACAACAAGGTGTGGTAAGAAGTTCAAAGTTGTTATCTATGATTGTTGTAGTTTAACTACAGCTGCTAACTGAACACCAGACAGCCACTTGCTCATGCCTCCACCGGCAGGGTCAGGGAGAGACTTGGAAGAGTAAAAGTGAAAAAACTTGTGGGCTGATATAAAGACAGTTTAATAGGTAAACACTGCACATACAAGCAAAGCAAAACAAAGTATTCAGTCACTGCTGTCCTTGAGCAGGCAGGTGTTGAACCATTCCCAGGAAAGCTGAGCTCCATCATACTTAACAGTGACTCGGGCAGAAAAAAGCCATGACTCTGAATATCCAGCCTTTCTTCTTATATCGTCAGATTTATGTGCTCAGCATGATGCCGTATGGTGTGGGCTATCCCTTGGGTCAGTTTGGTTCAGCTGTTCCAGCTGTTTTCCCTCCCAGCTCCTTGTGCATCTCCACACTATTCGCTAGGAGGATAGCATGACAGGCAGCAAAGGTTTTGATGCTGTATGTGCACTGCTCAGCAGTAATGTAAACTCTATATTATCAACACCATTCTCAGCAGAAATTCAAACACAGCCCTATACTAGTTAGTATGGAGAAAATTAACTACACCCCAACCCAAATCAGAAAAATGATAATAACAATGTTTTTTCTGAGAGCCCACCTGAACAGGTGACTGATAACAAAAGTTCCAATTTATCTTTCTTTTTGTTGAATCCATTATATTGGCTAATTCACTCTGGTAGCTACCAGCTATTTGAATTAGTTACTCCTAAATGACATCTGTTTTACACTTACTCTAAAATATGACAAACTGGAAAGATATGCCCAAAGGATCTTCCGTGCAATTATGCACAGACCAGGTTTTCCTCAGTTGTTTTGGTAAATGACTGAAATTGAAGCACTATATTGCTTAAGAGAGATGTGCCAAAGTATAAGTGTTTAGGACTACCACGCTTACTGTGTTCGGTTAGTAAGGGGTCAGAGAAGATCAGCTAGAAAAAGCATGAAAGAAACCCGATTCACATTGTGCCATAATGAAAAGTGGCTTTTATGGTCTAATCCTGAGATACAGGAAATGAATTCTACAAATCTTTAATTCATATATTTGAAAAATCAAAGAATTAATTCCCTCCCTCTGATATTTCTCTTCATTCCCAACACTTCATTTTCTGAGAATTTCATCCTTCTTGTTTTCCACAAGAACAGAAACAGTCAGCTCTCTTTGATGGTTCATCTCCCAAGCTGAAAGTATGCTTTCAGAGCTTAGCAAACAGTACATTCATGCTGCTGCTTTTACTCTGCTGCATTTTCAGCTTTTACAACTGCGAATGTGCTAGGCACAGTAATGACAGCCTGGAGAGGTCCAGTCATTTATTGCGAGACTGCTTCTTTTCAAGGCTGTGCACACCTACAGAGACTCCTCTGTCTGCAGAAACAAGAGGCTGATCACATGTTTGTGAACCACACAGGTGCCAGCAAGGTCTGATAGTGCTGGGCAACTACTGAAGTGAATTTCTGCCTAGAAACAGACTACAACTTCCAATTTTTATCACAGAGAGCTTTGACTGACTTGCTATCAGCAGTTATCATTCTGGGCTAGCTTTGGAGCAGCACCTGATACACAAAAGATTATAATAACTTTCTGGACAACTAAATTTTTGCAATCCATCTCACCTTATTCACTTTAAAAACCCATTCCAATCACTTGAGAACAAATGGTTAAATCTGCAAGCAACCCCAAAACTTTAATCAAAACTGAGCAATTCAGCAACAACAGAAAATAAATTTTGCAGTTTCTATTTCTTCACTCTAAAAGTGTGTTTTCAGCTTGTGTTGCTTGTTGGAAAAAAGTAAAAAAACCCAAACAAACCAAAATGAAACCCAAACATATCTGTCACTTATTTTATATTTGAATGCTCCGTCTTTTTGAATGTGGCATAACCTGTTAGGTGATGGGATAAAAGCTCTTTGCACACCTGCAGCACAGCATAATGGTTACTGGTAAACCAAATTATGGACTCAGAGGAACCTGTCCATAATTGCTGTGAGTTCAAATTATGGACTCAGAGCAACCTGTCTGGGCCTCAGCCAGCCTCTTCCCCATCATTCAGGCATGAAGTTTATCAAGACTGAGNTCTCCTCTCCTCTCCTCTCCCTCCCGGGTTTGCCCTGTGTTTATATTTTTCAGGCTTGATACAATCAAAATGCATTCAGCAGTTACATCAGTGACAAATGGTGTCCCTCAAGGGTCTGTACTGGGACTTGTGCTATTTAATATCTTCATTAATTACATAGACAGAAGGATTAAATGTACCCTTTGCAAGTTTGTGAATTGCGCCATGATGAGTGGCGCAGTTGATACGTATGAAGAGTGAGATGCTATCCAGAGGGACCTAGACAAACTTGAGAAGTGAGCCCATGGGAATCTTGTATCAATACAGACTGCGGGATGAACAGACTGAGAGCAGCTCTGCTGAGAAAGATGTAGCAGTGTTGGTGAATGAGAGGTGGACATGAGCTGATAATGAAGACCAGAAAGTGAAGCTTATTCTGGGCTGTATCAAAAGTTGTGTGGGCAGCAGGGTAAGGGAGGGGATTCTCCTCCTCTACTCTGCTCTTGTGAGAGCCCATTTAGAGCACCGCATCCAGGTCTGGAGACCCAGTCTGGACCAGCTGGAATGAACCCAGAGTGAAATCAGAGGGATGACACACTTCTCTGATGAGGAAAAACTGACNTACATAGACAGAAGGATTAAATGTACCCTTTGCAAGTTTGTGAATTGCGCCATGATGAGTGGCGCAGTTGATACGTATGAAGAGTGAGATGCTATCCAGAGGGACCTAGACAAACTTGAGAAGTGAGCCCATGGGAATCTTGTATCAATACAGACTGCGGGATGAACAGACTGAGAGCAGCTCTGCTGAGAAAGATGTAGCAGTGTTGGTGAATGAGAGGTGGACATGAGCTGATAATGAAGACCAGAAAGTGAAGCTTATTCTGGGCTGTATCAAAAGTTGTGTGGGCAGCAGGGTAAGGGAGGGGATTCTCCTCCTCTACTCTGCTCTTGTGAGAGCCCATTTAGAGCACCGCATCCAGGTCTGGAGACCCAGTCTGGACCAGCTGGAATGAACCCAGAGTGAAATCAGAGGGATGACACACTTCTCTGATGAGGAAAAACTGACAGGATTTGGATTGTTCAGCCTGGAAAAGAGAAGGCTTAGGGATGACTTTATTATGTCCTTCCAGTGTTAGAACGGAACTTACAGGAAAGTTCAGGCAAGACTATTAACAGGAGCATGTAGTGACAGGATAAGGGGGAATGGGTTCAAATGGAAAGAGAGTAGGTTTAGATTAGATATTAGGAACATTTCTTTACTGTGATGTTGGTGAGGCACTGGCTCAAGTTGCCCAGAGACGCTATGTGTGTTTCATCTCTCAAAGTGCTCAAGGCAAGGCTGGATAGAGTTCTGAGCAACCTGGTCTCGTGGAAGATCTCCATCGCAGTAGGGTTGGAGTTGAATGATCCTTAAGGTCTCTTANGAACCCAGAGTGAAATCAGAGGGATGACACACTTCTCTGATGAGGAAAAACTGACAGGATTTGGATTGTTCAGCCTGGAAAAGAGAAGGCTTAGGGATGACTTTATTATGTCCTTCCAGTGTTAGAACGGAACTTACAGGAAAGTTCAGGCAAGACTATTAACAGGAGCATGTAGTGACAGGATAAGGGGGAATGGGTTCAAATGGAAAGAGAGTAGGTTTAGATTAGATATTAGGAACATTTCTTTACTGTGATGTTGGTGAGGCACTGGCTCAAGTTGCCCAGAGACGCTATGTGTGTTTCATCTCTCAAAGTGCTCAAGGCAAGGCTGGATAGAGTTCTGAGCAACCTGGTCTCGTGGAAGATCTCCATCGCAGTAGGGTTGGAGTTGAATGATCCTTAAGGTCTCTTACAACCCTTAATATTCTATGATTCTACAATTCTATCCTCAAGGTCCCTTCCAACACAAATCATTCTATGATTCTATGAACTTCCTTGTGCTACTTCCACTGCAGTTTCCAAGTTAAACTTCCTCTCATTTTAAAGAAGGCTCAGATGGGATATAATTACCAAAACCTTTTTTTGCTTTTTTTTTTTTTTCTCTTCTGCAAAATAACCTTTCCAAGGACAGTTGGTGAGAAAGAGTTGTCTGCTCTCTCACTTCTTGACCTCTAGGATTGCTTAGGGACTATGTCAACTGGAGCATATGCTTTCCCTTATGCATTTGTCACTAAGTTGCACTAGTTTGACTTATATTTTTAGTTGAATGATGCACACTAGTTTAACTTATTATTTTTAGTTAAATGATACTATTCTAGGAACATTAAGAAGGCATTTATCATACTTTTTTCCTTTTCTATTGTAAAGACTCATAGTCTTACTAGAGCAAGTCTGTAGTGATACAGAATACAATCACACAACAACATGCTAGTGTGTATCTGCAGGTGTGAAAAACCAAACTCTTTTCAAACATATGGATGAACTCCTCAATCAGTGAAACATCATGTATTTCAAGCATTTATTATTGTAATGAGCTCCTTCACCACTCCTTTGTTAGTTTTAATAGATCATCTACATTAAGAAGGGTAATAATTTCTTCAAACCCAGATTAATCTTACTTCTGTGCTAAAGCAATATCACATAATAGAAAGCTCAATTGTTGCACTTACTGTCATTCAAATAATATTGACAGGATAAAAGCATCTGAATCCAGACAGAAAATATATTTTACAATTAATCATAAGAAAGCTAGATTTCATGTTCTCATATAAAGAGTTTATGCCATTTCAGTAAATTAGTTTTAACTCCTTAGCTGACTGGTCCAAGATTGAATGTAAATATACAGCTTTTAAAATGCTTTTTCTACTTAGTTTGAGTACTTTTAAAATTTGGAGAAAATGTTGAAATATGTAAACGTTTATTTTTACAGTATTTAAAAAGATTATTTGATCTAATACACTAAAATAATGCAAAATAATATAACATTTTACATTTTTATTTTCTATTTTGGTTTGTCTCATGTTTTGTCCTTTTTCTGTCACTATTTAGTTAAGTTGTAGATGTTGACATTGTTTCTTTTATTGCAAGAAGCTGTGGGCAAATTTGGAGCTCCCCATGACTTAGTAATGATGTTCAGTGATTCTTTCTTTAGTTAAGGTCTCCAGGATAAGAAATATATGTTGATTTCTGCATTAGTCCTTTTTTGTAGAGGATTGATGGGGAAAAATTCCTCTTTATGAAATTTGAATGCAACTATAGCAATATATGACTTGGGGGAGAGGCAGGGCAGGACCCCCTGAGCATAATTTATCTATAAGAAAACTATACTAGGACAAGTATTCACTGTGCACTCCCATAACTGCTGTTTGTTTAAGAGCTGGGAGAAATATGCTCCAACTAATATTTTCGTAATCTATTTTGTGATCTGTGTCTTCTAATTCTACGAAAGTTATTTATTTATTTGTAGCTTGCTGTTCGGGGATTGTTGAGTAGAATAAAAGGTTTCAATTTAGGTTATGTACAGAAGAATGAAAGGTAACAAATATAAATAAGAAATATGAAACTTGTACTTCTCCTCTACAGTTCCTAAGTGAGCAGTAGTCTGGACAAACAATTTCAGAAAAATAGGTTTGGAAATCCAGACTTTTCATTCAAATGCTACAGGAACACTGCAGTCAAATTTGGTCTTAAAGGTAATTGATATTTGTAATCCAATGGAAAATGTGGGGGGTTTGATATACATGATTATTCCTTGTTGTTATTGTATCCTAAAAATTTTGACACGGAAATGAAGAGTAAAAATTTGTAAATTAAATAGAATGACATATTTTCAACCTATGGGATAAAAGAAAAAAGATATGAAAGAAGTTAGAAAGAGATCTCAGTTGTTAAGACCTCTCTGAATGAAGGTCTTTTTTTCTCAGCTGTTTGTTCTGTAAAATATGATGATCTGTGAAGGGAGCTTGAAAGGTATAGCTCTTTTTGCAAAGAACATCTGTTAAGCTGGAGACTTACCTGGAACCTAATATTCATATCCTCTCCTTACACTGAATTTACCCTGTTCGTTCAAGATACTAATTCTTCACATCAGTACGACTGTGAAATAATTATGTTAAATGTGATAAAGTGCCGGGGTGCTTTGGATACCGGGAGGCATGCTAAAGCTGAGCAATAAGGACAGATAGTTCTCTATTCTCAGTAGGAGGACAGGCTTTGGCCAAGATATTGTGATTGTGACTCTGTGTAGAAACACATTAATCATATACAAGGTACTGGTGTCATTTTTCTCCACACCCTGTGGTCTGACAGATGATCAATGCTCTTCTCCCTCCAGCATGATTGGCTTGCTGGCCCCAAATATCCCTAAGAAGGATACTTAGATCAAGGCAGAGGTCTCTGGGACTCAAATATTGTATTTGTTTGGTGTAGGTAATCTGTCTGTCAGAAGCAGGCTTAGTAGGTAGGGTAGAAAAAAATGTATTACAGGGAAGAAAAAACACATTTTGCATACTTTCTGTCATTTTTACCTCATAGCAAAGCATGAATATGCCTTTTGAGACACGTTTTTTACACAGTCTGTGTGTTACTTGGCTTTGTTGTCAATTGCCAGAAAAGTGAGTTATTGTACCCCTCAAGAGGGGTTCTGGAAGTGAATGCTAGAGGACATGTTGTGGATTCTGCACTGAATTTAGGGACATCAGGTCATACTGAGCCATATAAGAAGAAGGCACCTGTGATCTAAGAGTAAGTTTAAGAGACCAGGAAAGATTTACAAATTTTGTTTAGACATTGTGGGCTGTTCTCTAAAGAAAGACTTCTATCCAAATATAGTGGTCTTGGGAGTCATTAACCAAAGCTGTGTCCGATTTTCTCCAGACCAGAGAGCTGTATTACGGAGTGAAAAATACTTTCTTTTTAATGGATGACTATTTCATGCCTCTGTATGTGTGGATGTTTTTAGACAAGAAGCTTGTACGTTTGTATTTTTCCAGGGGTATATCCTGAAAAGTGGAGTAACATCTAGAATGAATGCCTTGCCTGAGGATACTCAAGAGATGTAGAGAGGAGAAAGATTCTTTTCATTAATTGTAACTGTAAGACTATGCTTTGTCACTGTATGCTCCACACAGTCGCAATCTCCAAAATCTTTTCCAAACTACCACACTTCAAGAGTGACTGCTGCTGCTGCTGCTGGGGAATAGCTGAGTTTGGGGAGTGTCCTAACTTTTTCAACTCACATTGCTTTTCTAAAAAGTTAATACCAGGTGCTGAAGTGGTGAATTTTGACTGTAATTATGGCATTCATGTTATAGATTTTGACTACTTAAATTATGATGCTCCTTCACTTGATAATGAGAAACACATCAGAAATAACTCAAAAGGCAAGTGTCTGAATGTCTATCATGGTAGCAATTATTACATGTATGATCTTATTTGTGGTCACCAGGAATTTCGATGACAATTAAAAATGCATTCATAGCTAATCTGAGCCACAGTGTGCATGTGGGAACACAGCAAATATGTTACTTGCAGGTAAACCAGTTGTGGAAATCAGAAATGGTTTTGATTTACTGTTAAACACAGACTTTGTATGTGAGTTTAAACATATCCCTGAAAATCTCTTCCACAAGTCCTCTAATAGGTGTGTTTATATCTTGAGCTTTTGAGGTGAAAAAACAAGACTTACCATTAAGAATCCTCTTACCCTACTGTAAGTGAGGCTTCTGAAGCTTACTGTGGTGAAAGAAAAAACATGATGATGCAAACAGAAAGACAATTGTAGTAGGCAAAACAACAACAACAACAAAACAATTAAGTCGTGAATGCTGACTGGGAGCAGATTATTGTGTGTCCTTTTATATCTGAAGGAGAGACTGAGTGAGTGTGTGAGATATCCAGTCAGGGTAAAAGCTCTGAACTTGATAGATCTTAAATGACTCCGAGTAGGCAGATAGCCTATGGGTGCACTTGAACACTTAAGCTTTGTGAGAAGAGGGAGCCAGAAAAAGAGTGAACTACTTTGGCATTGCAGTGCTTTCTTATTTGTCTACAGTTACCAGCAAAACTGCTCCAAGCTGACAGTTCTTGCTGGGTAGCAATGTCAGTACTTTCCAACTCAGAATATTCTGCAATTCTGTGATCTTTTGGTTGTGTGACATGATGAGAGTAGAAATGTAATTACACCATCCTCTGATATCCATTCTCATCTAACCTGCAGATCTGTACTGCAGGTGTTTTTACTCTGCCTGTCAAAGGCTTCCAAACTCTAGCTATACCAAATTACACCAGCAATTTTCAGCTTCCCGTTACAACTGTGACTCTGAATTGCATTTATATGGTATTTTCACCATCTCTCCCGGCAGTGTGAACCTCCTCAGTTAAACAACATTTTTTGTGTTTCTAGGAATTAGCACTAAATACCAGTGCTCTGGTGATTAAACAGTTTTAAATCACCTTTCTGAAATAAAACATCAATCACCTTTCTGAAATAAACATCATCAGTGAGGATTAAGAACAGTTTCTGGATTCATGGGGATGGGGAGTATTGCCATTAGAGTTACATTTCTGGAGGCAACACTACTATGCCAGGGAGACTACTGATCCTTATTAAATATATGTGACAACATCTGACAGCACATTGACTTCTGAGGCTACATCGGAGTTATTTTGCTGGAGAGGGAGGAGATAACAAAATCTGCAGGAGAACAAGCAGTAGATGTATAAGTCCAGAATGGGAAAAAAGGAAGAAGCAGAGCAACTTAGAAAGCTTTGCTTGCTAAGTTTCGTAGAGGATATAAACTGTACTACCCCTCAAAGATACCAAAAGGGAGGATAATCTTTTGAGGCAGGAGTAGGCTTTTGAATTTCCCAGAGAGCTCCTATTTTGTTCCTATCACTGTGGAACAAAAAGCTGTGTTTACATATCTAGCAGTGCAGTATCACAATGCTATCTTTCACAAAGGGTTTATCAAAAGGGTTCACAAAGCTGTTCACAAAGGGTTTTCACAAAGGGTTTATCTCCTTGGTTTGTTTGTATGTATTGTGTAAGTGATGCGTTTATGCAAAGTGTGTGGGGTGAAGGCTTCTTAAGGTCCTCCTAGAACACATTTGAAACCTGCATGTTCCCCTGAAAAAGATGATTTTACCATCAGTAGGCTTGATTTATTAAATTTTATTTTCCAAGGTCACTGTTAGTAGTTTCACGGTTCACAATGATGGATCATATGACATAAAGTATAGGGATTAACCTCATGAAAATCAGTGTGTATCTGCCTCTGTTTTGCATGATCACAGCTGTCTTCTTCACCATGTGCAAAGGAGTCTTTTCATTGAAAGAGACATTTCTTAAACTGAGATGTTAAAAAAAAACAAAACAAAACAAAACAAAGAAGTAAATCCTGTTACCTGACTCAGTAGTCTTCTCAGAGACTGCCCAGGTCTCAGCTGCCACAATTATGGAGATTTATTTCCCCATCCTTCTGTTTTGTAGGACACTGAACAAAAGGAGAAACTTCCACCGAGTCCACTTTCCTACAGAACAAAACCAGTTGGTTTACTGGTGTCCTAGACTTGATGACACACATATGCAAACTTGTAGTTAAGTATTCCAGCATATTTAAGGGAAGAAAAGTCAACAAAGCAGTGCACAGTATTTTATTTAATCAGAGAAGAAAAAGAAATGACAAAAAGTAAAAAAATATTTGCAGGAGGATTTTATTAGTGTTGTAAATTGCATTCATACAAGCACTCAAGAGCTCTCTAAGCAAAATGGAAAACATTCTTTTTTCTTTACTGACAGATTACTTTTAATTTTTTATGATTGGGCCCTGCGATCAATATCAGCAAGCTTTATCTTTGCTTTGCATGTGGAAAAAGACAAATCCAGGAGATAAACTGCTGCTTTGAAATTGTGTTTGTGTTGACAATTTACTTTGTGTTTTGTAATTTTATTAAAACCACTTATATGCATCCTGCATGACTCCGCACACAGAGTTTGTAAAATGAGCTGTTTAAGCTGTAGTGGTTTGCTATGTAAACATATTTATCAGGACTAAATTGCCAGTCAGCAGGCCTGTTGTAGAGAAACTGTTAGAAAAAAACTACACATATCTCCTTTCATATGGCATTTTCCTCTATTTTAATCAAATCAGACTTTTTAAACTGATATCATTGTTCAATCAAAAGCTTCACAGTGTTAGTGAAATCCTTGCAGTGACATTATTAAGATTAGTAATAAGCAGCTTTCCTTGCACACCAGCTAATACATATACAGAAGTACAGACAACTACTGAAGTTGTCTTCAGGCAGTTGCATAGGACTCAAAGTTCAAAGAAGAAATACATCTATTCTAGAAATTTCATGCCCTCCTTTTTATTTCTTGTGCTCAGGACTGAGAAAAAAAACCCAACAAAATTTTCATTAAGATATAAGAAAAATATTTTTTAGTATGAGAGTGGCCAGACCCTTAAAAAGGTGCTTAAAAACACCTTAAAAGGTGCTTAGACGGCTCTGGAGTCTCAGACCTTAGTGACACTCAAAAATCAACTCAAAAGGCCCTGAGTCATCTGATCTGACTAGACACACCATGAGAAGAGACTTGGCCTTCAAAGGTCTATTTCCTCAAAAATTAATCTCTGATTCTATCATTCAAACTGGGGAACAACATAAGGAAAAAAAAAAGGACAAATGTTCCAACTTTATGTCTATCTGTGAAATAAGTAATCTGGAAATCTTATGTTGTAATATAGTAAAAATAAATTATCCCTTAATGTTGAAGCACCATGTTGAGCTTCTATTTTATATAATTCTATTTCAATTTTTAGACTCCTCAGTGATTGGCTATTCCCAATCCAACTTTGTCTCTTTTTAGTTGTTTTGTTCTGATTGCGTTTCAGGTTTCCCTACAGACAGTGGTACATCATCTTCTCCTTATGACTCGGCTTTGATGTCTGCATTCACATGTATGAAGCAGCATAATCATTCATGATATTCAAATAATGATGCTCAGACTTAAACCTCTCTCTGAAGAATGCTGCATAGACTTGACAAAAGTAAGCTAAGGACTCTTCTTTCAGTGAACATGTCTGAGTATAAATATTTTTCTTTACCACTAACAAAACCTGCAAAAGCTAACAAAAGAAGCCTGGTTCCCAGCTATTCCTCTGTGAAGCATCTTCCAGACCAATCTGTGCCAAGGCCCTTTCTTGTTTTGCCAAAATTTTTATTATCAGAAATTATAATAAACTGTTTCCTTTCTGTCAGGGTATAAGTCAATCACAGGATGGTACCAGCAACTTTGTGTCTTTTTTTTTTTTTCCCCAGAGTCATCTCCTTTAAAAAACTGTTTTTTGGTTGGTTGCTTGGTTGGTTGTTTTGGGGTGTGGGTTTTTTTTTTTTTTCATCATCCTTATTCCAAAATGCTAATATGTGTTAGGCTCCCAGCTTTGACATTATTTCACCCAGGAACGGTTTTTCAGATCCTTGGCAAGTGTTTTATGTTGAGTCCAAAGAAGTTAAAAATAGTTGAGGATTTACAGTACAGAGATTGAGACAGAAGAATGCTGAGAGGAAAATAAATGTCAAAGGTCATAAAAACATGACATCCTTAAAATTAAATACTGTAAGTGAGAAAGCTGTCATGATTTGCTTTATAGTTTTGATAAGCTTTCTGGAGTGCCTGCAATTATTTGATTGTTCATGGTAATATAGGCCATGTTGCCTTGGACAGAATCATCTGATTTCATATGGATGCTTATATTTTGCTGTCTGCCTTTCATAGGCAATAAATTTTCTTATCTCTGACTTTCTTGCACAGTCTGAGCTCAAGGAAAGTGTGAACTACTTGGTCTACCGGCCAGAGATTTTTATTGCTAGTGAACAGAGGCTTCCATCTCTAGATGTTTCATCATGCTTTGTTGGTATTACCTATGGCTTACAATGTTCTAGTTTTTTCTTATTATAATGGCATTTATGTACTTTTTCAAATACAAAGTTGTTGTAGGTGGGACTGCTTAAGGTGTACTTTCTGTGCTTCTGTACTTTCTCTGTAAGTTTCTATATCTTGAACTGATTAAGTTACACTATCAACAAGTGTATTAATTTAATTTATTTGCTGTACTGTTAAAATATATGCTTGTATTTCTCTGGCAAGACTATCTTGGTGCAAAACATCCTAATCTTAATTGATTTTTCCCAAGATCTTCTTTATTGGAAATTCTAATATCTTGAATTAAGATCTTCACTAGGCTAGGAAGTACTCTAGGAGAAAAAAAACTGACCAACACTTCTGCATCCAGAAAATCATTAGTCATCCTAAAACAAGTACTTTGGATTTTCTGAAAAATCAAATTCTTTCTAGGTATCCAACATCCAAAAAGTCATTCTTACTAAGAAGAGCCTTGAGCTTCAATTGGGTTTTTTGAATAGTTTTTATGTCAGTAAAACAATCTCGGATGACTTTGAATTGAAGAATGATTGGACAGATTATTAAAAATAAGTGATTTACAAACTTCATTTAAAGTTCTACATAGTGGTTTTAGAAGCATCCACTGATGTAGATGGCAACAAACAGATGTATGTGTGTGCAAGTTTACACATGTGCACCTTTGTCCAAAAACCAGGTATTGATATGCTGTTGAATGAAAGGTTTGATATGTATGAATGTGTGTATGCATGCTGCACAGCCCTTGGCCTTGGAGGCAGTTAAGCCTTTGTTCTTCTGCAAAGAAATGAAGCTCAGAATAGATGAGGTTTGAAATCCTGCCATCAAAAATCATCTTGAAGTCTTTGCAAAGATTTCCCACAGGAATTCTGAAACCTCCAGAAATATGACAAGGGAAGAATCCTTCCTGTTCTTCACTCTGGATTTTAACTGAGTGTGACAACAACTGTACAATCCACAATCCCACCATCATGAAAAAACCTAGATTAACTATTGCATTTCTAATTTTCTCTTAGTGTAAAAGCCCCTCTCAGTAAGAGCACGTTTCATTTTAGTACTTGTAGTTAGAGTTATAGGTACACTATAATAAAACACTTCAAAACTTTTTTGAGTTGAAATAAGGAAAAACAGTCAGCATTATCTTTGTTTAAATAATTACTAATTTGAGATGAAACTTTAACAAAAAATAAACAAATACCAATATCATGTCCACTCACTTTGGTATGCTAATCTCCACTGTCTATGTAATTTTATTATGGCCAGTCGTAATAAATGCCCATGACAACACCATACCTGAGAAATGACTTCTGTGAGGATGCAGACATATTATATATTTGTTTTTAATGGAATTTTACTTCCAAGCTTATTTTCAAGAAAATCACAAATCACAGAAATGAAATTTCAGGCAGCTAAGACCTTGAGTTAGATGGATCACCTAAGGGCTGACATGTATGCTAAAATATCTGTGCTAGTAGATTGTGTTAAATGAGTTATCCCCTCAATGAACAAACCATGTCCCTGATGAATTCTCCTTCCTTCTGACAGTATCTCTTTGATGAGCAATAATATTGCATTGATTTCAATTTGGATCCTTATTTGCATGGACCTTGAATGAATCCAGGAAAATGTAAGATAGAGCTTTTACGAACTCCCTCAGTTCTAGACCATGTTTCAGCTATTTGATGAAATTCTTATTCCAGTGAAAAAATAAATTCTCATCAGCTTCAGCTCAGAATGTCATCTTCTTTAAAAAAAATTGGCACTTGTGACCTTGATGTGGCTTAGTGTTTTGGCTTTAGTTTTTCAGTTTCTTGGACATCAATTAACTGAACCGTGAGATTGAGATTATTGTTTCCATGCTGAAGAACTGATCAGTATGTTAAGCAGGGAATCTCAGACAGAATTATTTGCTAAATATAAGCTTATGATTTGCTTCTTCACTACCTCATGTTGCTGAAAGCTTGCCTGCATGATAAAAGAAGTTCAAGTACACATCTGGGCACGTAATTTAGAAAAGCTTTCCTTTTCTACAAAAGATGTTTTTCCTAGTCCTTTACCAGGGCCATGAAGGGGTCAGGGGCTGCTGAAGTCTGGAAGTGTTGGGGGGTCACCTAGGGATGGTAGGCCCCAGGGAACTGGCAGTCAGGACTGTCCCAATGTTCCACAAGGTAGCAAAGCAGCTGAGGGGCAGCTGGGACAGCCCCAGTCCCAGGCAGTGGACAGCTTCCTGGAGACAGGGACAGAGACGAGGTTGAGATGAGTCTGTGGGTGGGACCACAATCAGGTGTGGTGAGGGATACAGGTCAGATAAAGTCCCAGGATGACTCTGTCATCAGAGACCTGAAAGAAAGGAATCACTAATAAAATGATGGAAGGAATTCAGGAATTCAGGAAGGAATTCGGAAGGAAGGAAGGAATTCAGGAAAAGGACTGACCAGAAAAGGAAAAAGGACTCATAAGGCTCCATTCCATAAACCTCAAAGTTGGTGTTGCACAAATTGTACATTTAGCTTGAGCCTAAACCTGTGCTTTGATTCTGTTCACAGCTTTTATACCCATCTCAAGTGTTGCCCAGGAGCCCACATCTGCAGGGCTGAGGCAGGTTAATTGTTGGTGTTTTCCTTAGACTCTTCTTGCCTTGTCCTAGTGCATTTGATTCCACTTGAGAAGCCAGTTGTTGAAGGGTGTATGGGCTACAGAGATAGACTAGAGGAGGCAGTGAAGTAGTCTGTCTGCAGAAGACTCCCTGACAGAGAGACTCTGCCAGCTAAAGTGGCTGGCTCAGGTAGGGGATTCTGGAGACAACCTTCAGCAATGCATGCTTCCGAGCTCTCAACAGGAGAAATGGAGCTCTATGCAATGCCCAGGACACAGTCTTTCCCTGTGACTAGGCCTGAAGAGTTACTGTGTTCTAGAGGTCATATGCCAGGATGATCCTTTATCTGGCATGCTGACCTCCTCTTCCTCTACCTCTTACATAACTAAAGGAAATAATGCCTCTCCATTCCCAGAAACTGCTGCACTCTCTGCATACAGCAATGATCCCACATTGTAATTTTCATTAATATCTCTGATGAAATTCCTGTATTTCTGTGCTCAAGCACCTGTAGCAGCACTGCCCTGGTGTTAGGCCCTTAATGGAGCAGCCTAGTCCAGAGGAGCCCCAAGGGCAGCAGCTCCTTATGTAACTTGCAGAGCTGAGGCATCCAAGCACTGGAACTGGAGGGTAAAAGAAAATGTTGGGGGCTAGGAAGAAAAGAGCAGGACTGACCTTTACTCAAGTCTCCCAGGCCTGAGTTTTGTGATAGAACTACACTCTGGAGTTATACTCACCTATATAAGGATGTTATACCTTATATCATCCTCATAGAGTCCATGGTTAAGAGATGTATCGAAGAACATTACCATGTTCCTTTTATGAACTTTGTCTGTGGAAGTGCTCTGAACAGATCCTGTTTCCTACATAAACTGCAGTTCAGAGGGCTCTCCATTTTCACTCTTCTCACTCCCTCCCCAAATCCTTGCCATGGGATCACTCCAATGTAAAAGCTGACTGCCAGGGTGCAGCCCCACATGAAAAATGACTGTGACAGAGGTCTCCACTACTACCTGGAGGTATCTTTTATTTGTCTTTGATATTGCAAGGAACGGAGCTGTCAATTTCTATTTAACATGTAGTTTTAGAGCTGGAGTTATGCTGGAGTTATTGGCAGAAGAATGGTTTGAAATGGAATTCTCTGGGGTGGGAAATACCTACTCTGTCCCCTGCAAGGGTTCTCATGCACAGACCTTCCTTGCAGACAGTATTGTGGCCTGAAAGGACTTTCATTGATGTTTATGGACCTGGATTTCTGGTTTCTTTGGTGGGAAGCCACTCATGCAGTAGCAGTTGTGACTCAGTGCATGTCCACAGCCCAAGACTCAAAAGTATAGCTTGAGAGGAATGAAGTGGTCTAAACCCCTGAACAAGGGCTTCAAACTGGCTAGAAACCATCCACTGGCTCTCATCCCACAGCATGCAGTACTGCTTATGAGCATTACCAGGGAAATAACATTTACCTAGAAATACTGACTAATGGATTGCCTAACCCAAGGCTCCATAGCCAAGTTTTCACTTGTTAGTGGCCAGGAGGAAGTCGGATGTGATACAGCACTGAAGTTTCTATGAAGAGCAAGTCCCTTTCACTATTCTCTCTACAGGGCAAAGAGTTCCCACTTTAGCACCTTCTTCTCTGCTTCTACTTGTTCTTTCCAGAAAGCCTCTGATGATGAGGCCCAGTGCCAGGCCACTCTTTCTGTTTTGATTTTTAAAGTTGTTATTCTAATGAAGTCAGGTGCTCATCTTTCTAAGTATTAGTAAAAATGCATTCTTCTCTAAAAATCCACTATTGTATATCTTGTTCACGTCTATTCAGGTAACTGATTGCCAGTGCAACTTTCCTGTACAGTGTCTTTAAACGGACATGCAAATCAAAACTGAACTGCTTGCTTTGGATTCTTCTCGAATGTAGTTTGGACTTCTCATTAGTCAGGACTTCTGAGTAAATGAAAGGGTGTACTCATTGTTACAAAACCAAAATTAAATTAGAAACAGTCCTATAACATACATGAGTATAGCGCTTACACAATTTCTAATGAAATTAACCAGAAAATTGATGATCAAAAAATCTTGTAGTTTCCCAGTTTTGTCTAGAATAATAAAAGCAAACAAGCAAGTTAACAGAATTTCAAGTCAATGTTCGGTTGATGATCTACAGCTATTATCTTCCTTAGGTAAGTCTTTTGTAAATATATGACCAAGTACTCTTTCAGTAAAGAGTAATGCTTCAAACTGATATACCACATTACAGTAAAGAATTTGAAGCATTTGCATTTCTCATGAGTCACGTCTCACATTTATTTTCATAGACAAAATTAGACAAAAAAGATGGATTTATTTCAAGTCATGGTGGAAATCCCATGTAGTAACAAGCCCCAAGAGAATGAAAAGGAATCCCTTTTTCTTTTTGGTAAGTCTGCAGAACAATCATCATGTAACTGATAAATCAAAGCTCATCTCTGCTATATTAGTGTTTACTGATACAGTGACCCATAGAGACCTAGAGAACCTAGACAGTGATTGCAGATAAAGCTAATGGTGAGCCCTGTGGTAAGATGTTGGACCAGAACTGTCTGAATGTTTCAACATTCTTATTCTTCTATCCCATACCATACAAGATGAAATTAAAAGAACACATGTATAAGGTTGATGAATGGGAAATAAAAAAGACGGGTCTATTCTTCTTACTGTTTATTGATACTGTGAATATAATACATTAAATATTTGGAAATCTTGAGAGGTGTATCTGTATACTCAGAACTTCCTTCTTAAAAGACGGAAGAATGCGTTTCTTGCTTTGAAGCACCATGAGGATTCATTTAAGAAGTGTTGCACAGAAAACAGCTCAGTTACCTGACTGATAGGTGTTTCACAGCATCAGGTAGAAAAGGAAAAGCTTTCAGGTTTGTTCTCTTGAGCAGTTGGCCAAACACACAGAGAGAAACACTCCTACCCTGTGGCAGGGTAGAGTGGCCAACTGGAGATTTCAGCATGAAGGCCCTGGGATACTGTGACAGATGTAAAATTCTGCAGGGCCTTCTTAGGCTAATCAAACTGTTTCAGGTCTTGCCCGCTAGTGCTGGCTATGTTTGTATCTATTCCCTGGCAAGCAATAAGACATACTTATTTTGCTCTTGGGGACTCACACCTCCTCCTCATTTTCCTATCAGAATTACCTCCTACAATTTTCCTTTTACTGCACCTCAGTCACTCTGTATGAGGCAGTTCCTCATCTGCCTGCAGGTAGGCCAGCTCTTCTGCTTCCATGGCTTCTAGCAGAGCTTCAGCGTTTCTGCAAGCCACACCTCAAGCATCAGTTTTTTCTTCCATGTTAAAGTCCATCATTTGAGACTGAGGAAAGCAGAGACAAAGGAGTTTTGATCACAGTCTCTCTTAACAGCCTAGCAAGGAGGCAGAAAGATGAAAAAACCCATTGGTGCCAAAGGTGGTGCTGTGAAGTGGAGCTGCTGGCCTTTGTCAGCTGTGCCAGAAAGTATTAGTGCAGCATGGAGCAAAAGGAAAAGTGTGTCAAAGTGGGCCTGTCTGAATGACTCATTTGTATCACAGTCTCATCACAGCTTCACTGAGGGCTGGCAGAAAGAAGCAGAGAAATGACCTGGGATTTCTCTCTGTTCACATCTGTTTTCTGACCTCTGCATTAATGTTTTGAGCACTCAGAAGCTCTCTGTATTTTCACAGACTCACCTCAGTAACAAATTAAAATAATGCAGACCACCTGCCTTGCTTTGTGACAGTTCTCAGTTTGTTCTCCTTGCTATGAAACTCTTCATGTGTGCTGGTGCTTTTTCAGCACAGATAGACTGAAAAGTCACAGAATCATAGACTCTTAGAACAGTTTGGGTTGGAAGGGACTTTTAGAGACCATCTAGTCCCTAGTTCATGAGCAAAGACCCTGTTCACCTTCAGAAAGGTGAAACTCATGCCAGCAAGCCTGTTGCTGTGTAAGTCATCCTATTATCAAAAAATCCCCAAATTAATGGACTGCATCCATCTGTTTCTTCCAATGTCACTGCCCAGAACTGGAAGAATAGATAAAAAAATAACCTGTGCTCCAAATTGCCTTACCAAGCACCCCAAGACTGTCCTGAACTGTATTATTGCCCTTGGTGTACATGTTGAGATCACCACCCACATGAAAGCCTAATAATGGCAATCATCTGAAGGCTATATCAGACTAGGAACTTTCCTTGTGATGTTCTTAACCCTGGCCCCAGGAAGGCAGCAGACCCCTCTAAGAGAAGAGTCTGTCCAGAATGCTGGATCCCCTGCACACTTTAGAAGGCAGTTGCCTACAACTATAATCCATCTTTTCTTTTGCATGGTGGTGGTTGTGATACAGGGGGCAGGTCTTTCCAACAAAAGGAATAAATTTCTACAGAAAATACTGTGGAACCAGGAAGAAATGAGGGTAATGAAAGTTTCATTAAAACACAAGAAAGTATAAACCTTTTCACATGAAACTCCACATGAAACTCAAAGGTTCAACAGAGGAGACAACAAGGTACCTCTGAACAAAAATGCTCTGATGGACCTGGAAGGATGTAGCCAGCTGGTAAATTCATTGTGTCTTGTCATTTATATTCATAAGCATTTGGAATGGAAGCAGTCCTTGATTGAACTTAGTATAGTTGGCTGACTATAGGTGGTAAGATTACCAGAACTCATTCCGCGGGTTAAAGAGTTTTGTTGGGTGTGGTGAAGCAGAGAAAGAAACTACTTGAGGAGAAAGAGATTTGCTCTAGCCAATTGTCAGCCATGTTATGGAAACACAAATGTGATATGGCACTAGTGCATAAATTCAATGGTTGTTACTTTTTTTATAGAAGTGCATTTCCATTACACTCAGACAAATTGTACTACTGTCCAAAAAAGAAAGCTCAGTGGCCTAGCAGAAAGAGCCATTCAAAACCGCCACAAGCAGCTCAGCAGGAGGTTGATTTTAAGACTGGACCAACATGTCAGCATTGTAGAACCCCTTGTAATTGAGTAGATCAGCGGCATTAATGATGAAACTATGATGTTTCACTGGAGGGTTTGCTAGGGCACTTGAAAACTTGTGGTTTTATTGAGTAGCTTCCAAGGTATTCTAAGCCAGCTTTCAGTCTCCATCTTTTCAATTTTGAAGCCTGATGTTGTCTCTCATTTCCATGTCTGGTCTGCAGCTGAGTGACTATCTTCACTAAGACACTGCAACCTCTCTCCCCTTCTTATGAGAGTCTTTTTTGAAGCTGTCTTAATGATCTTAAAGAAGTCTTCTGACCAAAGCAATGCTTTACTATGTCACCTTTCCTACAAATCAAACACACAGCCACTTTCCCTACAAATCAAACCACACAGAAGCAAGAACTAACTAATAGAAACAACAGTTTTTAAATGAGGCTGTCAACTTGCCAGAAAACTCCAGTGTTCTACCAGTCACTCCATAACAATGGGAAATATTTCAAGCCTTACTCTTTCAGTACTTCTAATTTGCCCTGTTTGCTTGGCTTCTCCAAAGCTAACATCCTTTTCTCATAGAGGACAGCTAAGAAAATTTTAGAGGGGATGCTTCAGAGGATGTTTTTTCTGAAAGTGGGGGTTACATTTCTTCTGTAGCTTCACTGGTCTATCATGACTTTTTAAATGTGATAGTGTCTTTGCAGCTTCATCTGCCAGTTCCCTCAGGACCTAGATCTCAACAGCTTTTGGGAGGCCCATTTACAAGTAAGTGTTGCTGTGAACTGGTTCTCTAGGTTTTGTTTGGTACTCCTATCTCTTCCAAAACCTATATAGGATGACTGAACTGGTAGCAGCAATGGCCTGACTGGTGCCTAACTGGTTGTCAGGTTTTTCAGCTGAAAGCAGGTTTAAAGATTTTGATGCCCAAAAGCTAGCTCTTTGGCTAGGGAATAGAGGACACAAAATATATATCCTTGCACATCTGGTCCATTTTGTTGCAGCTGTCTATATGCAGCCAAACTTCCACCTGTAAATCTGGCACCACTGTGTCGTGCTGTACACTCACTGCTCAGGTTCTTTATGGGCAGCAGAGGAAACTACAAAGGTAATGTCCTACAAAGGACATGTTTTAAAAACTCTCATTTTCTACCTCCTGATGGAACTTGCTGCACACTAGAGATTAAAGAGGGTGACCACCTTGAGCTTCCAGGTTGCAAGGGCTGGTGAATCCTTGTCATGTCAGAGCACCTTGCCTTGTGCTTGGAGAGAAAGAGGAGCCTGGGGCATTGTAATATATTGGAGCAACCTGCCTGCTGCTCACATAAAGCCCTCATGGCCCAAAATATTTGCTCACCTTCTTGGTTTGGTAAATAGATAAGTTTTACTGTGGGGTTTGGACAGTTTGAATGAAGAAATGTACAGGATTTGTGCAGAGATGTCTTCAGCCCCCCACTCTTCTTCAGTATGTGCAGCTTGTGATGGCACTACACAGTAGAAGGCCCCAAGCAATCAGGGGAAAAGCATCAGGCAAGAGAGACAAAAAGTCAGAGGACCATGTTGTGGGTCCCAAAGGTGACGTGGCTTCTGGAGCCACCACAATAGCTGCCCTGTTCTCAGCTCAGGTCCCTGACAGCCCTGCCTGGATGTGGGGGTAGAAGACAGAGATGTTATGGGGGCTGGTCAAAGCCTGTGCCCCAGCAATGGCAGCTTGGCTTCTGGTTTATTGCGGTCAGAGGAGCAGTGGCCTCAATCCAACCACAGTAGTGGGAGTTACCCAGGGGCCCCAGGACCATCCCCTCAGCATTCCCAGGACAGTGTTCTGGGGTGGGTAGATGGGAAAACAGGGCAGGATTGCAGCAGGGCTGTGATATGCAAGAATCTGACAGCCAGACCAGAAGTGGTTAGTGGAAAAGCATTGTATATTCCAAACTGGAGATGGAAAAGACCTATCAAAATTCATGAGGTATATTAATTTTAATACATATGACAATATGAGTGACAATATGCAAGCAGTCATGCTCTGTGTGGTGAATTGCTGTCCACTCACATACAGTGCTTGCAGTAATATCCATTTGCAGAGATATGTAATTTTCTTTATTGTTTAATCTCATAGCTCTTAATTAGCACATTGAATTTTATGGTTCTTTCAGAGCTTGTGGTGACATAACTAGAATTGTGTGAAAAATCCCTTGCCATGTGACATAAGAAAGCCTCAGTTCAGGAAGTTCACAAGTGAAATGCTTTCTGGCTTTACCTTGGGTGAATGCTTGACACCACATCTCACTTTTTAACGTATTTTTAAGACTTTCATCCAGGTAGGTTTTTCCTTTTTTCATGTTAAATTTGCAGTGTTCTATGTCCCTGAATGTAGTACAGGTTCCTCCTGAATTGCATTGATGAGAACCACAAACAGCCTTTGAGCAAATGCTTCAAAGTTTTTTGTCTGAGTCTTCCTGAAAGAGGAAAAGATTGGAGCAAGTCACAGGAAAGAGCATTTTAGACAGAAGTTTTTCCTCAAATTGAGTGTTACAACCCCAGATTTCAATTATGAGGAGAGATTTCTTAATTGATCTTAGAGAATATGACAACAGAGAGCTAATATGTTAGAGGGTGTATCCCTTAAGCAGTTCCAGTGAGCACAATGGTATTTTTCAAGATCTTTAATAATATTAAGATCCCTTGTACAGTCAGACCAAAACAGATGAGAAAATAATATTGGCCAAAGGAGGCAGCTTAGGATGTGACTAAAGGAAAAGGCAGTGGATGTTCGAGATCATGTATTAAGATGATGAAGAGAGAGTGAAAAATATTAACGATTACTAAAGTATTCAGAGAAATAAAAAGATAATACAAATTATTATAATATTATGAAAATGTTCAATGTTAGGAAAAGAATGCAGTTTCAACACTTAGATGGAGACCATTACAATCTTGATGGTAAAGCAGTTGTAAAATGTAGGAGTGCTGAATTCTTGGAAAAAAAGTTATGAAAGCAAAGCTAAAAAAAAATATGGGATCCATTTTCTTCCTGGTGGAAAAAGATGCTGAAATGTAAAAGCTGCAGATCTGTTAGAATGAAGAACAAACAGCAACCTGCTTTAGTTGAATAGACTAAACTCTAAAGAAGAATACCCAAGAAGACAGGAACTGTTTCAACAAAGATTTGGATTCTCCAAGGACTGAGAAAGTGCTTGCAGGATGAAGTGTGACTGAGCAATTTGATTGTTCAAGGCATCCTTTCACAGCCCCATAGAAAAAAAAGCCTGTAAGCTCTGTCTCAGTTTTTAAGTTAATATCTAATTCTTCAGTTTCTTTCATGCAGTTGGAGATACTGATGCCAAGTGAACATGAAGAGCTGTCAGAGCAGGACTTTGTATAGATGCGTGTGACTGTGCTGAGTGTTGAGGAAGCGTGTTATGAGGACTTAAGGAGTTAATGAGAACACTGAAACAGTATTTAATTAAATCAGGGAGACAGAAGGAAATATTGCATCAGAAATGAACAGATTTTCCATCCTTTGTAGTACCTGAAAATTTACAAACATAGCATCCTTATTTTCAGCTACCTTACAGACTGGAGTACTGCGACAGCATGGTGGAACGCTCCCCCTTCCCATTCCCTCCTGGCCACGTGGTCCCTGAGATACCCCAGGAAAGAGACACAGAGACCGCATGAGGGGAAAGCAGAGAGAGAGTTTATTCACATGGTCAGGGGTATTTTAAGGGCTTTAGTGAATTTTGGTCACAACCAATAGAAATCGAGGGCTAACAACCAATGGGGAAAGGGTTAACAAAGGACCAATAGGGGGTGCTTCACATAGTCCTGCCAAGGCAAATTCCTGCGTACTAAGCTAGGAAGATAAGAGTTTTCTCAAGGGGTCTTGGAAAGGAGAAGGGTGATTCAGGGAAAAAAAAACCTGACAAAGAATCCATTTTACAATACAGTAAAAGCCTCAGTTTTTAAAGCATCATGGGTGGTTTTCTTTATTTTCTTCACAGGCCCACTACCACAGAGTACCTAATACATTGTACTTTACATATCATGTTAATGACTAATTGGACTTGAGTTTCCAGTACCTCAGCTTCATAAAAACTGAAGCAGCAAGTTTGAGATCATCTATCTATAAGAAAAATAAGCTAGATAAAGTTCAGTGTCATGCTATTAGTAGAAAAAAGCAATATAGATGCTACAAATAGTTGTGGTATATGCAGAGCTATTTTTACAGGTATTAGAGCTTGTTTTAAGACTGGAAAGCTGATTCCCAAGTGAGGGAATGGAACTATGCATTTGACAGACATGTAAGGTTTGGTGCTCTTGACACACCTGAAGGATAGGATGCCATCTAGAGGGACCTAGACAGACCTGAGAAGTGAGTGCATGAGGATCTCATGAGNCAGGAAGTTCACAAGTGAAATGCTTTCTGGCTTTACCTTGGGTGAATGCTTGACACCACATCTCACTTTTTAACGTATTTTTAAGACTTTCATCCAGGTAGGTTTTTCCTTTTTTCATGTTAAATTTGCAGTGTTCTATGTCCCTGAATGTAGTACAGGTTCCTCCTGAATTGCATTGATGAGAACCACAAACAGCCTTTGAGCAAATGCTTCAAAGTTTTTTGTCTGAGTCTTCCTGAAAGAGGAAAAGATTGGAGCAAGTCACAGGAAAGAGCATTTTAGACAGAAGTTTTTCCTCAAATTGAGTGTTACAACCCCAGATTTCAATTATGAGGAGAGATTTCTTAATTGATCTTAGAGAATATGACAACAGAGAGCTAATATGTTAGAGGGTGTATCCCTTAAGCAGTTCCAGTGAGCACAATGGTATTTTTCAAGATCTTTAATAATATTAAGATCCCTTGTACAGTCAGACCAAAACAGATGAGAAAATAATATTGGCCAAAGGAGGCAGCTTAGGATGTGACTAAAGGAAAAGGCAGTGGATGTTCGAGATCATGTATTAAGATGATGAAGAGAGAGTGAAAAATATTAACGATTACTAAAGTATTCAGAGAAATAAAAAGATAATACAAATTATTATAATATTATGAAAATGTTCAATGTTAGGAAAAGAATGCAGTTTCAACACTTAGATGGAGACCATTACAATCTTGATGGTAAAGCAGTTGTAAAATGTAGGAGTGCTGAATTCTTGGAAAAAAAGTTATGAAAGCAAAGCTAAAAAAAAATATGGGATCCATTTTCTTCCTGGTGGAAAAAGATGCTGAAATGTAAAAGCTGCAGATCTGTTAGAATGAAGAACAAACAGCAACCTGCTTTAGTTGAATAGACTAAACTCTAAAGAAGAATACCCAAGAAGACAGGAACTGTTTCAACAAAGATTTGGATTCTCCAAGGACTGAGAAAGTGCTTGCAGGATGAAGTGTGACTGAGCAATTTGATTGTTCAAGGCATCCTTTCACAGCCCCATAGAAAAAAAAGCCTGTAAGCTCTGTCTCAGTTTTTAAGTTAATATCTAATTCTTCAGTTTCTTTCATGCAGTTGGAGATACTGATGCCAAGTGAACATGAAGAGCTGTCAGAGCAGGACTTTGTATAGATGCGTGTGACTGTGCTGAGTGTTGAGGAAGCGTGTTATGAGGACTTAAGGAGTTAATGAGAACACTGAAACAGTATTTAATTAAATCAGGGAGACAGAAGGAAATATTGCATCAGAAATGAACAGATTTTCCATCCTTTGTAGTACCTGAAAATTTACAAACATAGCATCCTTATTTTCAGCTACCTTACAGACTGGAGTACTGCGACAGCATGGTGGAACGCTCCCCCTTCCCATTCCCTCCTGGCCACGTGGTCCCTGAGATACCCCAGGAAAGAGACACAGAGACCGCATGAGGGGAAAGCAGAGAGAGAGTTTATTCACATGGTCAGGGGTATTTTAAGGGCTTTAGTGAATTTTGGTCACAACCAATAGAAATCGAGGGCTAACAACCAATGGGGAAAGGGTTAACAAAGGACCAATAGGGGGTGCTTCACATAGTCCTGCCAAGGCAAATTCCTGCGTACTAAGCTAGGAAGATAAGAGTTTTCTCAAGGGGTCTTGGAAAGGAGAAGGGTGATTCAGGGAAAAAAAAACCTGACAAAGAATCCATTTTACAATACAGTAAAAGCCTCAGTTTTTAAAGCATCATGGGTGGTTTTCTTTATTTTCTTCACAGGCCCACTACCACAGAGTACCTAATACATTGTACTTTACATATCATGTTAATGACTAATTGGACTTGAGTTTCCAGTACCTCAGCTTCATAAAAACTGAAGCAGCAAGTTTGAGATCATCTATCTATAAGAAAAATAAGCTAGATAAAGTTCAGTGTCATGCTATTAGTAGAAAAAAGCAATATAGATGCTACAAATAGTTGTGGTATATGCAGAGCTATTTTTACAGGTATTAGAGCTTGTTTTAAGACTGGAAAGCTGATTCCCAAGTGAGGGAATGGAACTATGCATTTGACAGACATGTAAGGTTTGGTGCTCTTGACACACCTGAAGGATAGGATGCCATCTAGAGGGACCTAGACAGACCTGAGAAGTGAGTGCATGAGGATCTCATGAGGTTTAATAAGACCAACTTCAGGGTGCTGCACCTTGGTCAGAGAAACCCCCTGTATCAATACAGGTTGTGGGACGAACAGATCAAGAGCGGCCCTGCTGAGTAAGATGTAGCAGTGTTGGTGAATGAGAGGTGGACATGAGCTGATAATGTGTATTTGAAGACTAGAAAGTGAAGCTCATCCTGGGCTGCATCAAAAGCAGCAGAATGGGCAGCAGGGCAACGGAGGAGATTCTCCGCCTCTACTCTGCTCTTGTGAGAGACCATTTGGAGCACTGCATCCAGGTCTGGAGACCCAGACATGGACCATTTGGAGTGAGTCTAGAGTCCTAGATATCAGAGGGATGGAACACCTCTCTGATGGAGAAAAACTGAGAGAATTGGTATTGTTCAGCCTGGAAGAGAGAAGGCTTAGGGGTGACCTGATCATGGCCTTCCAGTACCTGAAGGGAACTTACAGGAAAGATAGGGCAAGACTCATTAAGGGGGCATGTAGTGACAGGAGAAGGGGGAATGGGTTCGAATGGAGAGAGAGTAGGTTTAGATTAGATATTAGCAAAAATTTATTTACTATGATGTTGGTGAGGCACTGGCACAGGTTGCCCAAAGAGGCTGTGGGTATGTCATCTCCGGAAGTGTTCAAGGCCAGCCTGAAAGGGGCTCTGTGCAACCTGGTCTAGTGGAAGATATCCCTGCCCAAGACAGGAGCTTTGGAACTAGATGATCTTCAATGTCCCCTTCCAACCTACACCATTATATGGTTCTATGATGATTCTATGGCTAGAAAGTAATATTTTAAAAATTTAGCTAGGCGATAGAAAAAGGAAAAAAAAAATCTGAATAAAGTGAGTAAGATTGCAACGTGGAGTCAGCCACAATGGAATTTTTTACATTATTGTAATTTGTTTTGGTGATTAATTACAGCTATTCCACAGCACTGTGAATGTTAATGTGATCCATTAGTCAAAAAAAGTTCTTTGTGGTTTGGGTAAAGCTGTGAAACACATTTTTCAGTCAACCTTCCAGGTGTTAAAGGAAGGTATTTACTAAATAGCTAAATCACACTGCAGAGAGAGGTAGTTAACATACAGCAGTTAAATGACAGTTCATAATATGAGGTATGAGTGTCAGATAAAGGCATTGCAGCTGGTAATCAAAATGTGTCCTACTGTGCCTTAAAATGTGACTTTTAAATTTTTTAAGTGCATTAATTAAAATGTGTGAATTTTAAAACAAAGTGGAGTACTTAAAGCCATCTTTTGTGTTTCTAAGTATAAAAAGCTGCATTTTTCTTAATGTGCCAAAGATTCTTAAATAATAGGAATGAGTGGGAAAGATTAGTTTGACAATGGCAGTTACAATGTCTCACTGATGAAACATGGAAGGCATCTACAAAAGGGCTCTTTATTCCTTTATTAATTTTCTGCTACATGGACACTGCATCTCAAGTTTATACAACAGAATGAAATGGGTTTGTCAGTTTGCCTCTGGATTTTGAATCAAAAACTATGAGCTTGTATGAAAGTAATCCAGGCTTGTCAACTCTTGTCTTGAAAACTTGCTTAGGTAGTGATTTTGATTGCAAAAGACTTTCTGTGCGACAGCATGGTGGAGCGCTCCCCCTTCCCATTCCCTCCTGGCCACGTGGTCCCTGAGATGCCCCGGGAAAGAGACACACAGAGACCGCATGAGGGGAAAGCAGAGAGAGAGTTTATTCACATGGTCAGGGGTATTTTAAGGGCTTTAGTGAATTTTGGTCACAACCAATAGAAATCGAGGGCTAACAACCAATGGGGAAAGGGTTAATAAAGGACCACTGGGGTGCTCCACATAGTCCTGCCAAGGCAAATTCCTGCGTACCAAGCTAGGAAGATAAGAGTTTTCTCAAGGGGTCTTGGGAAGGAGAAGGCTGATTCAGGAGGAAAAAAAAGGCAGGGAATCCATTTTACAATACAGTAAAAGCCTCAGTTTTAAGGCATTATGGCTGGTTTCTTCATTTTCTTCACAGGCCCACTGCCACATTTCTGCAGTTTTGTTTCCCTTGTGATTTCTCGACCTTACAAATTCTTCATTTCTGTGAGAATAAAATCTTTCCTGCCTCATATTATTGTGCAACTTTGTTACTTTAAATTCCTTCTCTGTTGTGGTTTTTGTGAGGAACTTAATCTGCAATTTCAGCCCTCCTTCACTCTTCAAAGGAAAGTAGGAGTCAGATAATGTATCCCTATTTTGTTTCATTCTACTTGCTGTGAAAGTAAGCTAAAGTCAACTGTAGATGTTGACTCTGACTATTTTACTTACTCCAAGAATAATAAGAAAACAAAGGACCTTGCTCATTCAAATGGCTTTGTAGTGTGTTGTTATGAAATTATTCTCAATTGCAAGACCATGGTCCTGGGATAAATAGGAGGGACATTTTATCAGTATTGGAGAGGAAAATGCATTAAAAAAATCGAAAACATGTCTTAGTAGGTCCTTGCTATAATCTCTGAGTACAGATGGAATCTTGACAGTTTGTGAATCAGGAATAAGTCTACCATTTTTGCCCTTCCACACAGTGCTAGTGCTAGTGAACATACATTTTCTTCTCAGTTTAGTGCAGTCTTTAGCAAGCTGTGGATGAAGTTTTGATTTTGCCAAGACAATTGGCTTCTGCACTTCCTGGCACACCACTTCTGTGATTTAACCTTTGGATTGAACGATTCTTAATGTCCATGACCTATAAAGCATTCAGTATCTTTTGTGGTTTTATATTTTGGACTCTTTTCTGACAAACATCATAGATTATAAAAGTGAAACAATGTTCAGGCTCAAGGATAGAAAAAGAATGCTGCTTTGTTGTAGTTTTCAGGGGCTAAATCTGGAGGTGTTTCTGTTTCATGCTTTCCTGGACAATAAAACTGTTCTTGGTAGTGTTTGTTCTGCCTCTGGTCTCTAATTTTGTTTTTCATATTCAGGTGTATTACTGGAATCATTCAACTTTGAGTTGTTGCTTCCATTTTATCACCAGTTAGCCAGTCACTGCCTTTTGTGGCATTGAAGACAAACCTGACTGAAATACTTTTGTTTTGGAAGTCAAGACAACATAGGTTTGCTGCAAGCCGAACAAACCCAGACAATGTTAAGGCCCAAAAATGCAGATGAGAAGAATTCAGAAAACTAGAAATAGCTACTAGGTTTCCCTCCTTTCTGTCCTTTCTCTCTAACCAGTTCTCCGGGGCTGTGTTTATTCATTCGTCATTTATGTTTTCTCTTGCAAGGTATTGTGCAGGCTTAGCAAGGTCGTTCATTAAATGTGGAAAAGTAGATACAGTGACAGGCAATAGGGACAGTGGGTTCCTCCCCTTAGCAATGTGTTCTTGACAATGCTATATTTATAACAAGAATACATGCAAAGAGATGAAATACTTCCAGAAATCTCTTAGTAACAAGGGCAGCATATTATTGAGTTTTGAAGGTTGTAGCATGTATTGCAATTAGATTGTCTGATTGTAATATGTTAGCTTATGAACAGAGAATTAGCCTTATAAGTCCTTTGGCTTAGTAACTCTTGGATAGACCTTTGCTAGGGGCCCAAGTCTTCTGTCTTGAAATGGATTTCTCCATTACCAAATAGAAAAGAAGGAACAGGTTAAATAAAGAGTGAGCATGAGTCACATCTTGGAGGGAGCCAGTTTGTTTGCCTGAGTTTAGATCAATTAATCTGAATATCTGAATATTTTTCAGGTTCACATTGGCTGGAGTACAGTAAAAGAAATATTTTGGTTTTCTGCTAAGGAAGAATTTTTAGTGTGCTAGAGACAACATCCTCTGTGCATCTTTGTGTTTCCACTTCTCCCTGCTATCTTTTTTTTCTGTTTCCCAGCACTAAGCACAATGCTGACAAAAGTCAATCTCCTTGTCTTTTTTTGTGAAAAGGAATATTTCCTCCAATTTCATTGTATGGAGAAGCCCACACTAGCTTTTTGATTATGGAGACACGGTTTAAAACACAAGTAATTCTTCTAATTTGGCTATATTAAAGGTCTGAGAAATTTGTGGGGGGAAAATGTTACTTAATATCTACTTCTGTTTCTGGAAGAGGGCAAGGCTGTTCAAGTTAGGAGGAGAAGCTCAGAATCAAACCTTATTAATAAGTCTTTTTCTGGAACTACCCTGTAAGTTCATGTGGCAAGATTTTGGTTGTGGGCTGGGGGAGCTACAGGGCTGACTGTTAGACAAAGCTTCTAGGAGCTTCACCCATGTCAGATGAAGCCAGTGGCAGCCAGCTTCAAGCTGAATGTGCTGTTGGCCAAGGTAGACCCCATCTGTGTCAGAGGTAGCACCTGCTGGGATAACACATTTAGGAATGGTAAAATATGCTGTGCAAAAACAGCCAGAAGAGAATGGACAATACATGAGAAAAACAGACCTGCAGACATCAAAACCAGTGAGAAAGGAGAAAGAGGAGGTACTCCAGGCACTGTAGCACAGGTTCCCCTGTAGCCTCTGGAGAAGACCATGGTGAGGCAGGCTGTGCACCCTCAGTCCATGGAGGTCTGTGGTAGAGCAGAGATTCACCTGCAAACCTGGAGCAGATTATGAAGAACTTCAGCCTGTGGGAAGGACCCATGGTGGAGTTCATGAAGGATTGTCTCTTATGGTAGGGACCCCACAGTGGAGAAGGGGAAGGGTGTGAGGAGTCCTGCCCATGAGAAGGAAGGAGCGTCAGAGACAATGGGTGATGAAATAACCACAGGCCCATTCCCTGTCCTCCTGCAGCCCTATGGATGGAGGAGTGAAAGAATTTTGGAGTGAAGTTTAGCTCAGAAGAAGAAAGCAGTGGGGGAAGGGTGTTTTAAGATTTAGGATTTTTTTCTTATTATTCCACTCTGATGTGATTAGTAATGAATGAAATTAATTTCCCTGAGTTAAGTCTGTTTTGCCTGTGACAGTACTTCATAAGGGATCTATCCCTGTCCTTAACTTGATCCATGAGGCTTTCCTTTATTTTCTCTGCCCTGTCCAGTTGAGGAGTGGAGTGACGGAACTGGTTTGATGGGCACCAGGCAACTAGCTAGGGCCAACACACTACACCTTGTCATACTGTCACTGATGAGGGAAGGTGAAATTTCTTCCAAATACAAATTTATTTTTAAAAAAAAGTGTGTAGGGGAAAGAATTATAAACTGTCAAAATTGTGCAATGGCTTGAGCTCTGTCTGATTTCCTAGTCACTTCATAAATGGAACAGTGGAGATTTTTTCTGCTATAAAACTGATGTAACTGATACATATATATTTGCTTTAAATGCTGCCACCAAGGTAGTCACGTCTGATTTGATCTATGTATTGTTTAGCAAAAAAAAATATTTTTTTCTTGTTCCTTCCAAGACATCATTTTCATCCTTTAATTAATACTTAAATACACACATCTAAGTTCTCTTAAGGATGCAGCCATAGCAATTACCTATGGTACATGCATTGATTCTTCAAGGAGTGGTTTGGGACCTTCCTCCTCAGATCTAGGTAACCAGCTAGCAGAGCACCATTCTACCTTTTGGCCCAGTAGTGTTTAGCAGATACAGAAATCCAGGATGTATGCAGAATGAGCTTTCTTGACCCTTGAACCTTTGAGTTTGTTTGACTTTAAGCTACTAGAATGCCAGTAGGATCTGATGACTTAGAAGGCCTAATTTCTGGTTCTTGTCATAGGCAGAAATTGCAGCAGCACTTGATCACCCTTCATCTCTTGCTCTTTATTGCACCCCTGGGTGCTCCAGTAAAGCAGGACTTGCTTGATTAAGCCCATGTGGAAGCAGCTTCAAATCTTTCCTTTCTACAGGGAAGCAAAAGCTCTGTGCTTTACACCCACCTCCTAACTGTAATTGTGTGAGATTAACAATAGCAGGAGGAGGAGAAAATAAAATAAATAAATAAATAGAAAACCTCATCTACTAAGGTGTAACTCTGTTTTTGGAGGAGACACCTCTAAGCGGAAGCTCAGCATTGCACCAGGGAAATAATTAACTGAATTTCATTGAGAGTAGGTCTAGAAGGGAAACTTGTGAATGAATGAATGGTGGCTTTAATTTCAGGATGTGACAGCAATTTTTTGACTGACTTCTGTAGACCCTCAAATTCTCCATAATCCTGCAGAATATTAGACAGCAGAACAAATTTCACCCTTTTTCATAACAGCTTTTCCTGTTTCTATAAACACTTTTGTTGCATTTCCAGATGATGCTTTGTATCCTCCATTTTTGAAACGCACCTACTTTATAGATTCTCAGGATCACATGAGAGCAGATGTGCTTGACAACTCAGAAATACTATTAAAGAACCCTTTTCAACATATGGCATACTCTTCAAAAGTGGTTTCTCTTTAAGATATCTCCTTTATGTTAATCTTTCTGAGATTTTCCGCTGATTGTCTAGAATACAACAATGCTTCCAATAAAGGGGATATATAGTGCTATGTGCAGCTGATGTTAATGTAATGAAACAGTTATAAGCATCTGAATGTTCAGCAAGTTGCAGCTTTTTGGTATCAGGGAGATAACACCTGTCATGGGAAAGGAAAATGAGAGAGATTTTCTGAGAGGGGAAAAAACCTGGGAAAGAAACAGAAGTACCATCACTAAAATCCCAAACCAACAAATCTTGACATGAGTTTTTTTGAGGTTTTTGTTCAGGAAATGTCTCCTACCTAGCACAGGGTGCCCATGCTTGAGATTCCTGGGTGTTTCCATAAGCAATGTGCTTGTAAAGCTACTTTTTGCAGGGCCCTGCAACTATTAACACTGTGTTTTTGGAATATGAGACCTGGCACCTGGATTCCTCCATATATACTCTTTTTGTTGGTGAGAGGTACTTCTGACTCTGAAGGTTCTCATGTGTTGAGCATGATAAAACTCTGTTCCTCCTCCTATTTTTTTGCTGATTCTTCATTCATGATGGTGTAGGACATTGTCCTCCTGATTAGCTTCCATGGCCCAACAACCTCAGATCTTCCTTTCTTCTTTCTATGGGCAGGTCCTGCCCAGTCAGGGGAAAGGCTTGTGAGACAGTGAGAAAAGGAACAGCAGACTTAAACCCACAGAAAAGAGTCCAATGGAATGTGGAAATGTCCATTAAAACCCAAAAATAGTAACAAGGTGAAGCAAGAAAAAAATAGAAAATCATAAACTCATATTGATAACATATTACTGAGGCTTTTTTTTTTTTTTATACAGCTATTACATAGTGGAAACTAAATTATTTGGACTCAATTAGGATGAGTGCTACATGGGGACAATAGCGAGAGAGCTCTCAGGCCTAGAATGCTGCTGAATTAAGAAACACAATTTATTTATAAATGTGTCCATCTGTTCAGTGGTAGAGCTTGGAAAGCTAGCAAAAAAATGAAGGTTAAATTTCTTCTGGAATAGTGAGAGTGTGCATGTAGAAATATTTTCACCAAAGGACTGAGAAATCTAATAATAGTTGTTATTTTGTGTCATGCTTATCTGAGGATAATCGCTAAGTATGTTTTGAAAGAAATGACTTTTAAAATGAGAGAGAAGGACCAAAAATAAACTCCTGTGTTTCTAACACACGGCTGTGCAAATGTAAAAGTCCAGAAAATGAATACTGGATACAGTCAACAGTGGATATGCTATATTTCTTCCATTCTGCTGACATCTGCTCTGGAGCCATGAAGCAGGCACCCACCAGCTGAGACAATGTGCAGAAGCCTGTCCCTGCAGGACTGTGATTAGATTTAGAGCACAAGGATCAAGACCTTGCCAAGACCAAGTCAACTAGAAATCCTTGGAATGGAGCAAACATATCTGAAATCCCAAGTCCACATAAAATTTTAGTTCTTTCTCAGTCTGCAGATCCTGAATGAGCAACCTTCCTTAAAGACAGGTGATTCTGTAATAATTTGCAAAAAACTGCACCCTTTTCTTTCATGGAATAGCAGACAACAGCAGCACTGCTCTTCAGCTGGTTCAGTTGGTCCACTCAGTCATGAAGTGAAAATCTTGGCTCAATGGTTCATCAACTTAAGGGGCTATAAAGCTCTATTTATCATACACAAGGAGAGTCCTTAACCACAAACCTGCAGACTCTTAGGGAGAAGCAATTTCCACTTATCTATTGGGAGAATGTATAGCATGCAACAAAGATATTCAACTTGAAAACTTCAGCAAAAGGAGTAGAAAAGGAATGTCATTGCACCACCTACTTGTTAGAGTATTTATCTAGCAAACAGCCACGTTTTATTCAGCCCCACTTTCAGGGATAAATATGTATTTTGAATTTACATAAAATACTGTAAGACCTTCATTGTAGCTATAATGGTGTATTTCTTCCATTTTTTCAGCTTGAAACTGAACAAAAAATTGTGTCATATGGTGAATAAATAATCATATGCTTCTCTCATAACTTTCCTCTTTCATCAGAGGCGGAACAATCAGTCTGCTTCTTCAGTTCACTGACTTAACCTTTTATGTACCACAACTCACCAGATTAAGCAAAACATTTTGTCCTTCTTTGGATACATTTCTATAATAACACCACACAAACAGTACCTCTTACTGCTTTAGATAACTCTGCAGTGTATTTCTATCGACATTGGAGCTCATTTAGTAAAACTCTTCATGCCCAAAGGATGGGAGATAAACCTCCCAACAGACTATTTCTGTGATAGCAATTGCTGGATGCACAAGAGTGATTAAAGCACATTTGAACTGATGCACAATGAACTGTATAAAATATTGATTTTCTGACACAAAAATATCATTTAAGGGTTGTGAGTAAGGAACAGATGAATTAAGCCCAAACCATTCTTACTCAGAATTTCTTGAGCAGAACTGATTTGGGCATCAAGGTTTTTACTCTCACAGACTTTCAGAAATGGTTTATCATGGTGAAGGAACTGAAAGACATAACTGAAACAATTTTAGAAAAAATTATGAGATTCAGAATATACACTGAAAATGATACACATAAATAGATGTTTTCCTTTTTACATTATTTATGAGGTAAGATGATTCAACTTTTTACAGTCAGGATAAACATTTCCAAGTGTATCAATGAACCTTGCATAAATAAATCTATTTACTATTGAGCTATTAATAGAAAATATCTAATTATGAATATACACAATTTTTAAAGACTTATAGGTAATTTCTAATACATACCACTGGGAAGGCTGCCAAAAATATTTATTCCTAAACAAACCACAAATACCTATTGTTGAAAAGGAAGGGAACTGATATGCATATAAGGATAATATTACAGCTTCATATCTTATGATTAAAAATAAGAATAAATTGTTTCATGAATACTGTAGCTCATGAAGAGTGATCTCAATTCTGCATGCACTAGATTTTTCTAAGTAGCAGTTCACCTCTTCTTCCTGCAACACTTTCAGTACTGTGAAAGTACATTTTTCCTTCCTCTTCAATGCCAAAATAACACTACTTTTCTTGTGCAAGTGTCTCTAACTCATCTCTTATAGCCCTCTAAATTTCTTTTTCACTACTTGTTGTTGGCTGGCTAAGGAAGGGTCCTGAGTAACCAAGCTGCTTAGTCAACAAACATGTTAAACACAATGTACTGGTATTAAAAGCATATGTCTTCAATGTATAAATTAGGGCCTTCTGTAACACAAAAGAATTTTTAGAAATATCATACTTTTCAGACTTCAACATCTATCAGCTTTTCTGAAAATGTTAATGTTTGAACAAGATATTAAAAAGTTTTTGAGGATAATAAATGCAGTCAGATACATTCAGTGTAGTGGCTACAAAAATTAAGCTTATGGGATGAAAACTACGAATCTTTAATATACTGTATGGACACAACCTACAGAACAATAGATTATGACTTTTTTTTTTTTTTTTTTTTCTATTGTATTTNNNATGGACACAACCTACAGAAAAATAGTTTTTGTCTTTTTTTTTTTTTTTTTTTTGCGATAGTCTGCAACTGCAGTTGGTGGATGTGTTGTTTTGGCTGTTTGGGTCTTTGTAATCCAGTCTAAATCTGACTTAAACCATCATCATCTTATCAGAGTTTGCTGACTGGTCTCCACATTTTGCCATCATTTTCTTCTAAACAAAAATATTATAATTTATTTTAGCTTCATAAAATGATTGTATATAAATCACAGTTGTGTTACTTCAGTGATGGCTTTTTGACTATTAATTTTAATGTGGATTGCATACTGCTTTCTAGAAAGTCATCAGTACACACTTCTATTTAACTCTGGTGATCTAAGTGCAAACAAGTATTTTTATAATTACACACACAGCAGTAAGTTACAAGTAATACTCTTCAAATATTAATATGTGTGTAGCATTCCTTTAAAAACCTCATGTCTCTCTTTTCAGTCAACATAAAACCCAATGCAGAACTCAGCACATCTGAAGCTACAGAAGGCAAAACCAAGGCTTGAAATCTCTCCATTATATTCTGCCAATCAAAACCCAAGACTGCTTTACTCTATATAAAGAGATAATGCAACTCAGATTTCCTTCCAGACTCACAAGAACCTGAACACTCTCTAATTCTAGTGAGAAAACCAGAATTGCTTGTACAGGAATCCTTGTAATCAAGACAATTAGAAAATACCTAGCCTTTTTATGTCTAGAAGGGTTTTCTTGACAAAATGAGAGTTGTGAGAGTTTGTCTTGTTTTTTTTTTTTTCTTTCTTCAGAAATTGTTATTTTGTTGAATATCTAATCAATTTACAGATAACTATAAATCCCAGTAATTTAGAGTTTCGGATGTCAAGTGCAAGTTTACAAAAGTCTGAAATGGGTGCCGAGTATTTTATTTGCTATTCACAGGTTTTTCATAACATGTATTTCACCACACAAGACAAGATTAGTAGAATGCTCAGTAATTCTTTAGAAATAGTAAGGGCATTTATAACTTTAACCTGTTTCTCTTTTCTGAAGTGAAAGATGAAATATGAAAACTAGTTTTGTTTAAACAACTTGAAGAAACAGCATAGATCATAGACACGAATTAATTCAAAATTAAAAAAAGTGTGTTTTGTAGTTTCATGTGCCATTGAAAATCACATTTTGGACTGAAATACTTTAACTTGTAATGTATACCTTCTGCTGGACTACAGTTCAGGGATCCCTCAGTTTTTGCTGTAGATCAGGCTGTGAAGTCTTTATCTTTCCAAATGAAAGTGTCTCCAGTAGTATTTCAGGTGCTCTTTTTCTTTTTCTTTTTTTTTTTTCCCAAGAAAACATTGACTTCAGTAAACACAAACCACTTGATTCATATAGAAATGGTTGAAGCATTTATGCTTATTTTAAATTGTTTACCCTTTTCCCCTCTTCCCTTTGTGTGTGTGTGTTTGTGTTTTTTTCCTGAGAAAAAAGGGTTCGAAGAAATTGATTTCATTTTCAGAAAAGCAGGCAGTTCCTTGGAAATTCTTCCATTCAGCAAATGCAATAATAAAACTAAACTAAATGACCTGCCTTTACACAGAATTAAATAAGGCAAGAATTTGGCCAAGAGCCCATGAGGGCTTCTGTGATGTTTCCTTCTTTCAGTTGCTAGATGCATACTTTAAGCTGTATCTAGTAGTCATCAAATACTTTGAGCCTGTGGAGCTCATTAACAGTCTTTGATAATCTTTTTACTGTAAACCTATTCTGGTGATTATTAGTACTGGCAAACTATCTGACTATTAACACATTTAGTCTTCAAAGACAAATCTTTTTGATGCACACTTAAACAGTAACTGGTGAGACTTATGAGGTCTAATAAGCTCCTTAACACTCTTCTTAATACTTTTCATAGTATTTTTTTCTGATGAAACTGGTGTTTTTGAGCTCAACAAAAATATTTAAAAAATACTACTGAGCCTGGGAATGTTTCTGGTTTTTATTAGGCTTTAGATACCATAATTACAATACTTCTTATACCTCTGCAGCTCTTCTGCTTTTCAGGATGCAGCAGGATCATGAATAAGGAGTAATATAATATCAGACAAATTCACAGGAGTTGGTTAAAAACAAAATATCTTTGGATGAATGTTGCTTTTATTTTACTCAAGGTGCTATGTATGGTAGTATATTTGTGTGACTTTTTATTAAAAATTTGAGGAAAGCTTCCTAAGCTGAAAAGTATTTTCAATTCTCTGAAAAAATAATTGTTAAAGAAATCTGTTTCCTTGAGTTGTAGAGCTGATATGAGAATATGATAGAGTGCCCAGTCACAAGGACAGGGAGAGAAGGATGGTATGAACTACTGCTGGAATGGCAAACTGCACACTGACTTTCTCTGCATCGGAAACTGGTGCCTTGAATCTTTTCATTTTCTTGTCATACCTTTCTACTCTTATAACACTCATTATTATGATCTGAGACCCTTCAGGTGCTGAATATATCCATGCTTCTTTAAGGCCAGCAGAAGCAACAAATGCTTCTTTGATAAACAATCCAGCAGCGGGCTACAGCAGCTACCTACAACAATTATGAAATATATGTTTGGCTGCTCCCCCTCCTGGCTCCAGGGCAGTCTAACTGTTCTGTGACTTACCTAAGAGGTCTGTCCAGCCTTATGGAAATGGATTGCTCTCAAACTGTATTGCAATTGGTCATTAGATCCATTGTTCCAAACTTCTAACTCTTACTGTGTTGTTGGGGTCTGATTTGCAAAGGTGGGTTGTGATGAAGTGTACCTTTCGCTGAATTGTTTAAGGCTGTATCTGAAATATATGCTGCTGTATAATAAAACTATTTCTGTGGCAATTCAGTGCCAGCAAAAACCAGTATGTGACAATTGACAGCGTCCTTTCTTCCTGTCTACTAGAGACTGTATGTCAAGATAATGATGCATGTGGTGTGCGTAGTGAGCAGAATAAGCATTATTGGCAAACTGTTACAAATGTGTAATATAACAGTTCTGCTATAAAATCTTTAATGCATTACTCTCACCACACCAGTCTGCTATTCTGGGTGTGCTTGAAAAATTTCAGCTTGTAGTGCATTATGGATGCTGTTCAAATGCATATCTGTCAAATTGTTAAGTAAGTACTGAAGGTGGAGGGGGTGTGAAGGCCTGTTATGTTTGCAACAAACAGTGAGCCAAACAGTTGAGCCTTTATAATTTTTGATTAGCTCTGGTGTTAGTCATATCAGGGCTCATGATTCTTAGACAATTCTTCCTATTTTAGAGATGTTTACACTTAATCTTCCCATTACATGAGAGACTATACCACAGCTGCCAGAAAGTGTCCTCATGCCATAAAAATGTATGCATCGTAGTTGTACCTTCAGCTAGCTCCAAAGGAAAAAAGTGCTAATTAACCTTGGAAAAAGGTAGGACATGGAAGACAAGGCACAGCCCTGAACTGACACTGCAATGTGCTGCAGAGGGCCTGGGCCTGACTTTCCACCAGCACAGTGTTACAGTGCTCCACAGGAGCGCACCAGATCTTTTCAGCCAATCTCAGAATACTGCATGTCATGTTCTGCTATACAGGATAGACCTGGCCCAAGTTATATTGCATCCTGGCAAATCATCCCAACCACCAGAGGAGGCTGGCTCCAGCCCTTTTTTAGTAAAGCCCAGGTAATTTCCTAAAAGACTGCATCACGAAATGCTGCTGCATGCTTTTTTTTTTTTTCAGATTTTCTTCCTCATAGGCACCTACACCAGTGAGAAAGGGATGCATTTGCGTAAGTTGAATATGTCTAATGAGGATAAAATAGTAAGAATTATGAGAACTAATTCAAAGTATACGCTAAACATCAAGGGGAATTAAATTCAAAACTCTCAATTTTGTACTCTAGAAATGTCACTCTGCTTTCAGTCCATTTCGTAAGGGTGAAATCCTGATGAAGACACTGAAAAACCATGAAACTAATATTTTATATTTCCTAGAAATAGAAAAGCTTCTTCTTTTTGTAAAATAAATGCTACCTAGGGTTTCCATCTTTAATGCAAACATTGTTCCATGTTAGTAGAAACCCACAGCAGAATGTGATGCTTTTAGGCAACAGATGTGGGAAGAAACGCAAGAGTTATAGAAGTTCCAACTTCTGTCTTGTCTGCTGAGTCTGTCTTGTTAAATACTTTCAGCTATAGTGGAGAGTATGAAAGGATTAATCTTAACAGCTGGTCTTGGGAACATATATAATGTGACAGATTTGTACTTCTGGCACAGCGTGCTTTGAGGTTAGTTAGAAGTGAGATCTGCTTCTCTTCTACCTTGTTAAGGATAATTTCTATTAAACTGTACTGCTTTTCTGCTCACTTTATTTGGTTTTGTTCCTGTTAAAATGGTGATAGTTGCAGAATATTGTGAAATTAATTGGTCTGCCTTTATTGTCTATGTTTAATGAATGCCATGGTAAATGATTTGGGTCATTTTAGTTTAAGGAGTATCTTAGATTCTATATACTTTTCAACTTGATTTTATTACTTATGAATATTACTTTCCAAGAGTTTGGGACTTTGAAATACTCAGCTTTATGGAGAATAACATGACTGGTGAGAAAATGGTTTCTTTTTTTTTTTTTTTGGTCCATTGCATTGCTTCTTGGCAGTGTAAGACACCTGTTCAGTGCAATTCTGCAGGGTTAAGAAGAAATCTCTTATCTTGCAAGACATCTGATAGAGTTTTTCAGCTTCAGTACTTGCGGTTTCTGTCTGAAATCACCATTTCTTCCTTGCAACATGGTCTTTGTTTTCTTGATCTGACTTTATTCTCTCATACAAGAAACCATTAACTGTATTCAGGTACCTCCAGCTAAATGATTGGAAATTGTAAGTAAACCAGTACAGATTTTTTCTTTTTTTTTAATTTCCGTGTCCGTCCCTCCCCTCCTCCCCCTCCCCGCCTCGCTCCCCAGCATTTATTCTGCAGGATTCCAGAAGACTGACTAGTTTGTCTACTGTTTCTAGTGTACTACAGAAAATCTGCTTCATCTGCCCTTGGATAGTCACAGATGGTAGATCATGACCTGGAGGGTTTGCAGGAGCTTGGTGAGGCTTGTCCTTGAAGGTCAGGGACTTAAACATCTTCATTTTGTGCCAAGTGAGGGAACATTCTGTCATGTAAATGGAAGACAGATCTTGCTTCACACCACATTTCATTTCCAGTTGTTGACAGTTAATTTTCAGTTTTTCTCAGAACCACAGAAGGTTAGCCACCTAGTTTATTGATGTGCAGTCACAAGGAAGAAACTTACTTAATTCATATGGAGCAATCTTGTAATAGGTTATCCATTACTGACTCCCGATCTGGGAGGTAGGTCTTTTATGTGAGGAAAAATAAAATTCTTATAAAATGTGAGAGAAGTGCAGCAAGAACTCGGGCTGCAGAGGGACCTATTGCTCCGAGCTGGAGTTTAGGGTGAATGTCTGTAGGCTGTGGTAAGATTATGATATTTTCTTGTAAATAAGTTCCTTCTAATATTCTATTGTCAATAAAACTACTGTCTTTTCCCTTTGTTTCTGAACACCTTACATGACAACTAAGGTCCTATAATGCAAATGATAAATATTGACATAAATTTATCTATTCCAGAAGAGCTGGACCAATTTGTACTCTCTGGAGGAATGACCTTTTATACATGGATACATCATATCTTGCAAAATTTATCACTGGCATTTTGGTTACTGTAACAAATGAGCATCTTGGAGTTGACCTTTTTCATGAAGCAAAACTCCGGGTGTCACCATCTGAATATTTCACTCACTTCCTAAAAGAATGTATAGGCCAATGAAATAAACTAGGAAGATATTAAATGTTTAAAGACAAAACAAAACCAAACCAACCAACAAAAAAACCCCAAAACCAAACCAAACCAAACCAAACCAAAACCCACAACCTCCCCCCTCAAAAACAGGAAGAAAAAAAGAAATGTTTGTCATATGAAAAAAACTGTTTAAAATAAAAGTGTTTCAAATAAAGCAAAAATTTACAAATATCTTTTATGGGCATCTAGGTATTTTCATTTAGAGCATCTTCTCCCTTACTTTTTGTTTTTTGGAAAATCACAGAGCATTTTCTGTGTCTCTACACAAGAACTAGACACATACTATTTGTTTAAAGGTCTAAATCTCTTCAGTGTTTCACTGTGAAAAAAATATATATGACTTACGGTTTATCTCTGTTATGATATGTAACTTCTCACTCAGCTATTTATACAGCAATCAAGACAAGCTACTCAGGATGTTCTTTGATCTACTATTTCCTAAAGATATAGAATAAACTTGATATGATATTAGTAGGCTTCTGATTCAGTGTATTGTATGTGTGTCGAGGTTTAAGAACACATTTGCATTTGAAAAGAGTCATTGATTTAATTGGATTTTCAGCTTGGACCTAGCTCATTAGAGGAGCTCTGGTGTTTCATGGGGTTCTTGTTTTTTCCGTTTTCACAACACATCGGCTAATTTCTGTAGTGTTGAACACAATGAGTGAGAAGATGGTTTCACAGATCATGGTTTTGTGCATTTATAAAACACTGTCTACGAACTTCCAATGTGTCAATGGATGGAACAGACCATTATCTCAGATACT
>WBMV01007616.1:136-23047 GCA_013396655.1 Campylorhamphus procurvoides | reverse complement strand
CGCCCCCCCCCCCCCCCCCCCGCATTTTTAGCCATTGTCTTACTTTTCTCCTACTCATACTTGTTGCAAGAGAAAATCCCTTTTGTAGAATCATTGAATCATTAAGGTTGGAAAAGACCTCTAAGATCACTGAGACCAACTGTTAACCCAGCACCACTGCATGGAAGAGAATAATCCAGAGGTCACAAAACAGATTTCTTTAGGTGGTAGGCGCTGTTCATCCAAAGAGAAATGTAAAAATTTCCAGAAAATCTCAACATTGTTTTCATAAATGGGACCAGGATTTGATTCAAATAGAAAAATGTACAGATTCACCTGCTGATAAGCGCATTTATGCTTCTAGGCCCTGCTCCCGTAAAAGTCAATCTGGCCTTAAAGCTTATGTTGGTAAGACTCCTTAATTACTGAGATCAGAACAAAATAAATGTTTTTTTTTTACAAGTCAGTAACAGTTGTTTCTTGATTCAGCAATGAAATTTCACTCTGGATCAACTTATTACCAGTTATGAGTCTTTGAATACAAAACTGCATTTCCAGTTATGATCCAAACATACGACGTCGCCATCTTCAGCACAGAATGAAGTTAGTTCCTTTATGTGTTACAAAGGAGAAGGCAAAAAAATTGAACAAGTGAGTTGGTGCTCTTCCTACGCACTCCTTCTGCCAAGCCATGAGCATTAACTTATCAGTAAGCACCTCTTGTGCTACAAAGGTGAATTCATTATCAGTCTCTCTTTCTGACTGACTTGGATGTGAGATGAAATAAAAGCAGGATGATTAAAACAGTCAATCTGATTTGCTGAGATACAGAGACAACTTTGGCAAAGGAGTCATAATCTGAATTTGGGACCAGCATCATAAACTGCTGGTATATTTATGGGAGGGCATGAAATATTTTATTTCACCAGTTTAAATGGCTTTATTTTATTAGTTAAAGTGGAAGATTCATGTATCATTGTGTCCTAAAATATAGGAGGTTATTGTTCAGGACAGGGCTGGCAGACAACAGCTCTATACATACTATCCAATCAAAGGAAGGAGTTCAGAAACAAGCCATGGATGATTAAATGGAATTATGAATCAACGAGACAAGCTTCATTTAAAAATTCTGTTGTTCATTAAAATTATAAAAACTGGGAAGGATATCTATTACCCACTCTCCTGTCATCTGTTTAATAACTTTTATCATAAAACCTGAGTACTCCCCATTATTTTTTGAAATTTTAACATGGAAAAAGGAAAAGAATAATCCATAGCTCTTCAAGCTTTGGCAGCTTCATTCAGCTCTGGATAGTCTGTGAATTCTTTTCACTTTATTTTTTTTAGATGATACATATTGTTAGTACAAACAGTCTATGCTAACCTGTGCATACAAATAAATGAACATGCAGCCCTTTCCTTCTCATTACTGAATATCAGCTTTATAATGCTTTGTGTTGCAACTTTAACTACTTCATTTGGGCAGACCTGAAGGGACTTTCTGGGAACTGAGAGAAGTGCTCTCCATGTCCTGAGGCATGCTTGCTCCTATCACTGGGCCCATGCAAAGCAGAAAGGTACTGGAATTTTTGTCTAAATTTTCACAGCCTGTATATTTGGGACCAAGATGACAAAACAAAGTCTGTAAGCAGTTTATATTCTGTCTATAAGGGTGTATTTTATGTGTGCTAAGAGTGCCTGTGTGCTAACGCCAAGGCATGTAAATCAGTGCAATGGCACTGCACCAGTCCTGGGTATAAATCAGTGATTATAGAACTATAGAATTATATCGATCGGAAAAGACCTGTAAAATCAGCAAGTCCAACTGTAACTACAACACAGACTGGCCATCCAACAGAATCCAGACATGGGCAAGGGGCAGTCATGAAAGGTATTAGACACCCTCAACCCACAATTGGGCCAGGGAGGTTTCAGGACTGCTTGTAATCTCATTTTGATGACTTCCTGGTTTTGCTGAGTGTCACAGGGTTGCTAATTACACAGATGCAAAGGGAATAAAATCCTGGATTAGGCTGGGAATATAATCCTGGATTAGGCCTGCTCTGCCTTTTCTTGGCTTTTCTTCTAAAAATACTGGTTCCTTTGGAGAGAGAGAGAAGAATGCAGAGGTGTGAAAAGTTGTCTCCAGATAAACTTTGTGTTTCTGGAATCTAGTGATTGAGTTGCTGCAGAGAGAATTAAATATGTTGAGGCAATACACTTTCTGTATTCTTATAAGGGTTTTGTGATCAAATTACTTTGTTTTAACTTCAGTTTTAATCCAGCTTCATTACATGATTAGCTTATTTGTTTGCTGCTGTTTCATTCTGCTCTGTCGCGTCTTTATTCAGAATTTTAAAGCATGCATGCTGATTGATGGCTATCCATAAAAAATTTAAAAAAAAATAAAAAGGACACATTGGTTTCTGAGGAAATTTTTTGCCTAATACTTCTTGTGCAAAGTCAACAGTATGCTCTGCTGAACTGAGCCTACTAATGTCTGATTCTACAGGAATGCCAGTTTAGGTCTGTCAGTCTCCTAAACAGTTTAATCATTAGCAGAATACTTCTACCTCCTCTAGTCACTCAGTCTGATGAGTTTGTGAACACTTCTTTAACATTACAGGAACTATTGGTGTAAGAATTAGTATGGCCATACACTGCAGAATCAGACTTTAGGTTTTATTTATATTCCTGTTTTGTATAGACTGTGATTAAACCAGCAGTAAGGACTCTGCAGACAGTTGCATCAGGTCCTTCTCTAATAACAGTAATGGTTCATTTTCTGAGTTTACACAACCCTGTGTAAAGCTGAAGCAGAATGCAAGTTTGTTCCTCTGTAAAGGCAAGGTTTGTCAATGACAATAATTTCAGAATTATTTAAAGAAAATTTATGTAAATCTAATAGAAAAATAACTACTGTGATTGTAGACTTTTAGACAGTTACCAATCACTGATTTCTAACTGTTGGGAATCATACAATTTTCTGTAATATTAGAGGCAACATACTAACTGTGGGTTTAACATTTGGGTTATTGAAGAAAAATATGTATCTTAATGTAAATTTGGAGTACAGAAAGGTATGCAATATACGGTTCATCTGTTATTTTCCTAGTCTTTTACTTATTAGCAAAAACCAGCAAACACATGCATCTTCAAAACGTGTGAATGGTTGCTGCTGGGCGTCTGTGTATGAGCCAGACAGAAAGATGATGGTTTTGAGGAGGGCAAAGAATCATCATGCTTCATTTCGAGTGTAACCTGGTAATTGGTCAGCTACAAATAATTTAAAGTTGGCAAATCGTCTCTCTAAAATAAATATAAAGTTTAATGAAAAAAAAGAAAAGCCAAGAGCCAGTGACAGTAAGTAGGGTTTAGTTTTTTGGGGAGATTTTTGTGTTGCAGTTATTCCCAGCTACCAGATGCATCTTCCATTTCTACACACAACTCCAAAACAAAATGTAAAGCAAGAAACAACAAAAATTACAAAAACAAAACCAAGCTCCTGATATGTCTATTGATTTAACTGGTATTAATACAGAAATTTCTACTTTATTTTGAAATTTATCTATCAACTTCCTTTAATTGTTCATACCAGAATAAAACAGGTGAAGGAACCATGTCTAATCTCATAGACATAGGGGAAGTGTGCGGGAACCCCACATGAAACAGTCACTGGACGACCAGAGTGACCACTTCTATGAATGGATGGATATCTCCACCAAATAGCTATGTCTTAAAGCTCATGATGATCCCATACCGCAGTAGTTAATGGTTTCATAAAGTTTGTAGTTTAGATAGTAATTGAATGTATTAGATAAGCAGTTAAAGTTATTACATTTCAATTGTATTTATACGATTGTTCTCATTGGCCGTTGCCTCCCTAGTTACTGGGTCCCCATTGGTTGTTCAATCCCCCGCGTCCCATTGGCTAGCAGGTACTGCAGTGCAGCACTACCATATAAGGCTAGCCTCTCCCAGTTTTACCTTATTTGTATTGTCCCCTCCTTCCCTTTCCCATACTTGTCGTGCTCCTCCCTAACTCCTCCCAGTTTCTAGAAGCCTCTACCCTGAACCCTATATAAGTCCCATGCTCCCTAATAAATTGTTCCAGTCTTCCTCACCCTACCTTGACTGTGGACCATTTCTTCCTACTCCAGACGGAGCGCGGCAGGGAAGGACTGTGGAACGAGAGAAAATGAACTGACTCAAGTGTCAGCTCTGTGAAAGCTGTCCCTCTCCTGTGACTTACAAGAAGTTACCTTAGTTGTCTGTCACAAAGGTACCCCTTGTTATCTCTTCTTGGAAATGAGAGATCTTCAAAGAAAAAGACTACCTTAGAAACATCCTCACTTCTGTTATTTTCCTATTTTTTCATCAAAAAGCATAAAATTTAAATGTGATCCCATTTGGCAGCCACGAAATTGGACAACAAGCTTCTGTCATAAAAGACAAGGATGTTTAGAATGATACGGATGAAGCTAAAACCAGCTGTTTAATTTCTACCTGTCAATGACAGACAGCCTTGGTCTGAATTAACTTTCTTGTCTGACTTCCTGTCTTTTCTCTTAGGTGGTATATTGGAATGCTGCTGCTTGGGATAAGCACTCATTTCCTTGAGTGTCTGAGCACATCATAGATATTACCACAGTGTGTTGGTTTTGGGTAAAGGTCCTGTGAAACTAATATAACTTTATTTTTGCAATTTTATGTATCTTTTCCAGTGGTGATCTTAAGTGGTTTGTGCCTAGTTTCCTATAGAAGCACAAAAAAGTGGTCTTATTATATTTTTTTAGTTTTTGTTTTGCTTTTCTTCATGGTAAAAATATTTATTTTGTTAAGACTGCTGTTTCACCATTGTACAGTACTTTTGGTGGCTTAGTATTTGTGAAGCTATGAGGCTTCCCTTTGCAACTCTGAAGCATACCTTTTTACTTCAGTCTTTCATCTACACACCCAGAGGATTCCTGGTAGTGCTTTTATCTTCCCTGGGCATTGCTCCTCTGAACCCTTGCTGGCTCTTGTTTCTTGTGGATAGTGATTGCCAATGATGTTTAAACCATCCTGCTCTTTCATTGCCTTTTTACCCTTTTTTCTTTCAAGATTCTTGTTCACAACTGTACACAAATTCCTTTACCTTTTGCCTCGTAGCTTTTCATCTATAAATTCATATTAAGGAATAGAGTGTTTAGTAGGTAGAAAATGAACAATCATATCACTTTTCAGTAAAAATTATCTAATAGTTAGATGCCTATTTACCTACATACCTACTTACCTACCTACCTTCAACTTAGATAATATTTAATATTTGATTATATTTAATAATACTAATATCACTAACAGTGTCATTGTGTTAGTCTCAGTGAAAACTGTAATTATAGTAGAAAGGAATAAACAGATGTTCATTTTCATCATCTTCGTTGTTTGCATCCCCTCCTTTACTGGAGGGAAGAATGCTTGTCACACGACAGTCTCACGACACTGCTGCTGATTGCTAGCCAGTGAGTCACTGTGTGAAAGTCTTTTTCCATGCCTTCTACTTTCTGTTCTGTGTTTGTTTTCTGTTGTTGTTTTGTTTGGTTTGATTTGGGAGGTTTTACTAATGCCTGAGGTAACTTTGAAGTTGATGCATGCACTCACTCTCTTAATCTAGCATTTCATTTTCCCCTGTACAAGAGGCGGAAAGTGTGGGCGTTCATCTGCACAAATTAATGCTTGTTTTGCCTTGTTTAGTCTTTAGTTTGTTGCTCTTACAAAAGCTTCATATCAAATTACAGAAAGAGGCCTTTCTAATGTTTTCTACCTGGAATATAATTTAAATTATGTTTTGCTAATACTAAATTAACTCTTATCAGTCCCTTCATGGTTGCATAACCTGTGCTGACAAGCTGCAGATTAAATAACGCTTCAAATTTAAAAAAAAAAAAATCCTTCTTTGTGATTTTAGACCTGGAAGTTTTTGAAAATCATTGGTTTTCTGTAGTTGGCTAGGAAGATTGACAAAGCATGCTTTACATACAAATGATTTTGGACAGGTACAGACCCGAAAAAGAACTGTAAGAAACAACTATAAGGGTAGGTTTGGTTCTACTTTTCACTTTGACCTTGAAAAAGACAGACGTGAGATTTTGTGAGGCCTCTGGCAGAAAGGTGGTGCTGTCAATTTTCACAGTAGCACTTGTACGTGAGGTCACCCCCATCAGACATGAGGTAGAGTGGGAGAAATAAAGGGCTGTTCCATCTTCATCTCCAGACATCTACAGGCACCGGAGTTAGTCCACGCTGCTGGTGACCTTGGTCTGAATTAACACGGGGAACTGGAAACTCAGAGGGCAAAAGGCCAAAGAGAGACCTGCCTTCGTATAGGATACTTCTGCACCTGAAGACACTAAGGGATAAAGACCAAAAGGTTGTGACAAAGGGGCACTGAAGTTAGAGGTCTGTCAGTTCCTCAGCCTGAATTTGCTTTTTCCTTATTTACCCTGAAAATGTGATGTTAAAATCTCATCCAGTTTTCCACTCACTAGCAGGACAGTGTTCTGGCAGATCTAACAGAAGGTGCTATTTTATGTTTTCTGTGGGTAACTGTTGAGTTTGCTTTGTGTAATCTTAATTTTTTTTGCTTTGGTACAAAAAATACATCTTACTGTCAATAAGGGATTGTATTTGTTGATTTAAGGAGAAACCTGTGCTATCTGTAATATTTTTTGTTATCTTAAACCAGCTGTTTAAATAAAATTGTCAACTATTAAAAGAATCCAGTAATGCAAGAACAGAAAATGGCTGTTTGCTCTGTTACAGTAATGGCTATTACTGTTACAAATTTATTGGCCTAGAATACAATAAGAGCCACAATGTATTGCTTAAAAATGTCACCCAAATACTGGTTAAGACATTAACATAAGAATATTTTATGCAGGTCATTAACCTTGATAATTTACCTTAAAATAACTTTGAACTGGCTTGATTTTGATTAGTTTCTAATGGAGCTTGAATCATCTAGATGTTAATCTTCCCTGTGTGGCTGACAGGTTGCTGAGTTAGTATCAGACTGATAATTATTCTGCTTTCATCACCCTTATAAGCTTTCTTTATATATTTAGTAATAGAATCAAGGAATAGTAAAGGAGAACTCCAGTTGCTTGACTGTTTGTCAAAACTGTTTGTGACATACTCAAAGGAAAGAATAATTGTGCCTGTGCTACATTTTTTTCCTAGAGTTCTTTTTTTGTCCTGCTTTTAAAAATATCTAGTTCAAGCAAGTCTGTCAGGTCCCCAGTCAGCATACCTTGCCTTGGAGCTTGCCTATCCCTGATAGCAGGTAACTTCTCCAAATTTCTAACATTTCTGCGGTGGCATTGAATTGGTTTCTTTTCTTAGTGTGTCAAACAAATGAAGAAAACAGACTGGTCCCATCCTTCTGTCTTTTTTTTTTAATAGATTTATGTGTTTTTGAATACGACAATGAACTTAGATTTGCTTTCCTCACTGTTTTCTGGTCTTTCCTTTGAAATTGCTTCTCTCACAGAACAGCTTTTCTCACAGAATCTAGAATCCAAGCCACTCTTACAAAATGGTCATGCATGTTTTAGGATTTGTGTGGCTTAAAAGAATAGGTCATCAACTCTCATTTTCTAGTGAAAAGAACATGGAAAATTCAGCACTTTGGAGGAATTTTTAAATGCATAGGAAGAGTTACAGTTCTGAAAAGCAAGGACATGAACCCAGTTAAAGGGATAGGAAGGCCCTGCATTAGAAGAAAAAAGAGAAGGCTGGAGTAAGCCAGGATGGAGACACTGATATAATGAGATGTAATTGACAAAATAACACCAGTTATCACAAATAATCTTTTATCTGAACCCAGTCAGGTTCTCAGGAATGCTTTGTGACTCCCTGTTCCTGAATGCGTTTCTTTCTGTGGGACTGGAATGTATACAGTATTCAATTAAGTATGCAGTAATAAAATGTACAATATATTGTTTTCAAGGGGGAACAGTATGTAGAGAATAACATCAGAGACAGAATTTAAAAGGGATTTGGATATACAGTTTTTGATTACCAGGAACCTCACATACCTATTGATGAGATGGTAAATTATTATAAATGATATCAGACAAACACCTCCAGAAAGAGGTAGGTATATTGTTTTACTCCAAAAGCTCCTAACCCTGACTGCTCATATAACACCTTATGTAATCTCAAAAAATATGGATAAATTGATTTTTTTTCCACCAAGATTTGTCTTTCAAAGCAGAAAATAAGAAAGGAAAAGTATAATTTCAAAGTAATTTATTTTTTGTTTGGTTGCCCAGCTAGACTGTCCTGGAACTGAAAAATTCACTCGAGGGCTTTTGGATCCCAAAAGAGTGACTTAATTCTATCTAACTTCTAGCCTTCAAGAAGATTAAATGATTGTTGAAAGGTTAAAAACAACATTGCATTTTATTAGAAAGGTCCCCATAACAAACTCTGTAAGCTACATTTCAGAGCAGTTATTTGTTTTAGTTATATTCAGTTTAGGAAGATATTTTTAATGAATTTCTTGTATATTCCTCCCTTTTGCAGAAGCCTCTTTCATCCCCAGCATGTCTTTCCAAGACTATATTATGTTCTCCCTTTTTTCCACCATTTTGTTCATTGAAGAACAGTGAATCTAGCTGACACTAGTTGGTATTGGGGTTTTTTTATTCTCCTGAGTGATTTGAATTTTCTTGCTATCACAGCATTTTATTCATGTATATCCAATTTAAGAACAGACATATGAGGTAAAATTATTTATCATCTTTCTTTGAAGAATACGGTACACTCAGTCCAATGTAGTTTGCCAACCTTTTCACCATGCAGTAGGCTTGAACATTCAACAAACATATCTATGACCCTGACAGTCATTTTAGCCGTATGAGCATTGTTGGAATAACAATGAAGATAGAGAAGAAGGAGATGGAATATTAGATGGAGAGAATGCAACAACTGAAGATGGTGTTTACAAATTAATGAAGAGAGAGAGAGACTGAAGCATAAAAGAATAGCTCAAAAGTTGCTCCTTTTTGGTAAGAGTATTCTCTCCATGTTTTCTACAGGTGGTTTCAGATATATTTCCTGACTGTTTGAGGGATAAAATAGCCAGCCAGGGAAATCATAGGCTAAACATTCAGAAAGCTGCCTTGGGTTGCTGTTGGTTTTGTTTGCCAGGGCGCATGGTCAAATGAGATCTTTGCAACAAGTGATCATGATTTATATTAAGAATTGAAATATGTGGGATTGTTCAGTAAACTATCATGACAAAACTTCAACATGACAGACATTCTCACTCTGCTTAAGTGTTGAAGGTGGATGCTCTTTGTGCTGTTAACAAAATTTCTTCTAATTGCTATATACCTTATTTCTCCTAAAATCAATCCAAAACATGTATGACATTAATAAAAGCCTTTTTGGAAGTAACTGTTACTTTAGAAAAATCTGATTTCCTCCATATAGTGGCATTAAAATAACATATTCCAGCTTAAAGGCTCTTCATCCTTTAAGCATCCAAAATATCTGATATGCAGAAAAAAATTGTGTTCAAAGACTTTTAGCTTACAGGTTCAGTTTCAAGTTTATAAAAGTGTAAGAGAGAAAAAAGAGAATGAAAGGATGTTTTATATTTCTGAACATTGTTCCTAAAGCCTGAGATATTTCCCATTACCATCACCATCTCAGTGATTGGATTTTCTTTGTTTAAACTTTCTTTTATTGATTTGTAACACATTGATTTACATTACAAAGTGTGGTGATGAAACCAGAGAAGTAATACTGAAGTGACCAGCTTTCTATATAAAAACACAGTGAAAAAATGCCTGAAATTTGCTAAATATGCATTGCTGACTATGTCACCTCCCGTGTTTATCAGATAATTTTGTCAATGAAGTTCTATTTCTTGAACATGAATTGTCATACTTGTCATGAGCAAGTTTCATGCTTGGAGACATACTTATGGAATATTTTCTTTTTTACTTTTCAACTATTTTCATTTTTTTCCAATCTAAAGCATGTGACAGTTCAACGTAATGTCTTTCTTTCTTTGCCTTTTTGAAAAATCTCCAAATCCCACCATGAAAGACCTGGTTTCCTGTTAATGTTCTTGGGAATGATCCTTTTCCTAGAAGATTCTGCTTAACCAAGACTTTTTACTAAGATTTGGCACAAAAAAAATCAGCAAACAAAGTGACCATGGACACATTAATTATATGCCCATATGAAAAAAAAGCACATATCGTCTCCACAATCCCCAAAACTACTTGTGGATCTGTTCTCCTCACTGGTTTAAAGGCTTTTTATTTTTGGTGGTTTGGTGTTTGTTTGTTTGTGTTTTTTTTTTATAAATTACCCTGGCGCCTCTATTTTTCAGTATGCATTTGCTTTCACTGAAGTTTTTTGCCCTGTCTGTTTTTTTTTTGTGAAGTCCCTGTTGTAACTTGGAAAATCTCTAGTATCTCTTCGTAAAAAGCTTTGCATGTGACTACCCTTTCAACTGTAAGTAAAATCACATTGATTTACCTTGCATCTTGCATGAGAGTTTCTTGAAATATGAATTTTTCCTTTCTGTCTGTCCATAAAAATGGCTGTCTTTCAGTATGAGAAATGCAGAATAATGACAATATGCAGTGACATAGTGAAACTGCACTTGATTTGTGGACTGCGACTTACCCTTTTTCAGAGAAAATGATTAGGCATGTCCTATTGTAGCACTTGATAACCTCCATAACATCATTATTTAAAGTTGCTTTCAAAAGGAGAGTTATTGCACCTCCAAAACATTAAACAACGATGTATATCTTGCTGAGACTGTGACTGGTTACAGACAAGATTTATCAGTTCTCTAAGATTTGTCTCTGATGCTATAATCAAGTAAAGCTTTTAAAAAGGAAATATGCTGGTATTTAGATAAAACAGAAAATTTCCTCCCATCAGACCTCAGACTGAGCGTACTTAGTTGCAAACATGCCTTCAGAACAGCCCTCAGCACAACCTATTTTCCCATCTGAATGAATGAATGAAACAGAATTTGAATCCCCACTCTTTGATACTTAGACATTTGCTTTTTTTTCCACTGGTAACTCATACTGAATCAAGAGCTATCTTTCTAACTGTAGTACTGATTAGCTCTATAATTTATAGAAAGGCCTTTTCTTTTTGTCTATGGACCATATACTAGTGTTTTTCTTTCTCATGGTCATGTAATTCTAACATATACCAAGTTGAATATGAGTCATCAGTGCCCTGGCAGCCAGGAGGGCCAACTGCGTCCTGGGGGGCATCAGGCAAAGCATCGCCAGCCGGTCGAGGGAGGGGATTGTCCCGCTCTGCTCTGCACTGGGGCAGCCTCACCTTGAATATTGCGGAGAATTTTGGGCACCACAGAGTAAAAAAGATATAAAGGTCTTAGAGAGTGTCCAAAGGAGGGCAACAAAGATGGTGAAGGGCCTTGAGAGAAAGCCTTATGAGGGCCCTTTGTCTGTTCAACCTGGAGAAGAGGAGGCTGAGGTGAGACCTCATTGCCGTTACAACTTCCTTGTGAGGGGAAGGGCAGGCTCTGATCTCTCTCTGTGGTGATCAGCACAGAACCTGAGGGAATGACCTGAAGTTGTGGCAGAGGAGGTTTAGGCTGGATCCTAGAAAAAGATTCTTCACCCAGAGGGTGGTAGGGTACTGGAGCAGGCTCCCCAGGGAAGTGGTCACAGCACCAGCCCTGACAGAGTGCAAGAAGCTGGATGATATTGTCAGGCACATGTTGTGACTGTTGGGGATGGTCCTGTGATGGGGTAAGGGCTGGACGCAATGATCCTTGTGAGTCTATTCTAACTCAGCATATTCTATGATTCTGTAATGTATATTTCTCTAAGTTAGCATTTTCTTTTATGAAAGACATCTGTGCTATCTCCTACTGTACATTTAAAATTCTGTTATGTCTCAGTAGCGCTAAGCAAAAAAAAGTACTAAATCAAAACTGCTGTGGATCCTGCAAGGATTCTGACTCTTGCCACTAGAATATAAAATAGGAAGCCATTTTTCCTTAAGGTCTTTTTTTCTTCCCCTCTGCAGAAAGATCCAATATCAGAAAATGAGAATTTGGAATTTTAAATAGATACTAGAGGAGAAGCCTTATTTCTGTATCTTTTCTCCTGTAAGTAAATTCTTATAAAATTTGTAATATTTATTTCATGGAAACATTTAAACATTTAATTACTGTCTTGACTCTGTACTTTATGCACTGAAAGTGCTTTAAATGAATTAGAAATGTGTGTACTTTGAATGTTGCTATTAAAATATAAGACTCTTAGAAAATAATTTCATTTTTTTTTAAGCAAAATTTAGAACAAAATATTTTTTAACCTTCCCCCCCTCCCCCAACACTTTATTTTGTAAATAGGCATTAAATTTGCAGCTTTAGTGATATTGTGGCAGAATCTCTCATATGCAGTAAGAATGCATTACTTTCCTGTTGGTAGTCCACATACCTTGAAGAATGTCTGTACAGGCCAAGCACAAGAAATATTGCCTGAGGTAGCATATTCCAGTGTGAATTTCTCAGAGCTTCAAAAATCCATCATAGAATTTTTATTTGGCATTAACTCATTTTGCAAGAAACATACAATTTGTATGTATCTCTAACTGTCTGTTGCCTAATTTTTTTTTTTAAATCATTTATTTCTGATCTAAAATGGAGCATGGACACCTTTTGTTCACGCTCTCTTCGTAGTAATTCAGTTTTAGGTTGGATTTTCATTCACTGGAAATTTTAGATTTGCAGTAAGAAAAATGTAATGTTGACACCTGCAGATACTTTTCAGTTATTTATTAGTGATGTGAAAAGGGTTTGGAGAACACCTCTGGTCTTGTTTTCTATCAAGAAACCAAGAGATGTTTTTCCCAACACACATACTCATCATGCAGAAGCACAGTATATGATCAAACTTCTAATGCCCGATTCTGTATTATGTGTCTCTTTCAGTAACTGAAGTGTTCAGGATATGCCACTTCTTTTTAGTCAGGATGTTAAAATTTAAAACTCATCTAACCTGGCTGCAGCTAGCAAGCAGCAGAATCCTGCTGGAGAAATCAGAAGCTCATTTCCAATTCCAGACACTCCTCTTAGCCTCTTCTCCTATTTACTGACCACCTATTCAAGTTCAGTTTAAATTTCTTTATTTCATGGCTGATATTGTACCCCTTGCTTTTTAATTTGGACTATTTCTGTAGGGCTTTTCTAATATTGTAACCACAAGTATCACTCAGACATGGACATACTATGTTAAGATTGGATTATAAATTTTAATTCCAATGGAAGGATGTAGAGGTACTTTGGTGTCTATTTTATGGGATAATATTTGACATATGAGACTTGTAGGCTGGTTTATTATTTATTAATTTTTTAATTATTTGCTATAATTTATTGCTTGGTACTTCAGGTCTTCAGTTTGTACGTCATAAGCTCAAAAATTTTTGCTTTTTCATCTGTGTGATTCATTTGGTTGACTTTCAGTCTATCATTTTCCTGGGTTGTGCAACCTGATATATATATATATATGTAAATTGTTAATATTGCTGTCAGTCCAAGGGCATGTCAACCTTGACTCAGTTGGTCCTACAGATTGTGATCTCCCAAATCATTCACAACAAATACAGACTACAAATAACTGTATAGAAATCTACACAGGTAATATGAAACACATTACTATTGGATGTATTCTCATAGGTAGGGGCCCTTGTAGACTTGAGACACCAATCTAAGGAAAACATTTATTCTTTTAGATGTACACTGGCTTCATGACTGTTTGTAACTTTGGACACTGGTAGTCCCTCTGTGGTACCTTATGTACTTATTTGTTGACTTTTGTACTGGTGACATGGTGTGGAAGGCAATGGATGCACTGAGGACTTTATGATTAACCCTTGTTATTATAGGTGCACTTGTGCAAATTGGTTGTGAAATCTCTACCACTATGGTCTTCCGTTTTTTGCGAATATTTGAAGTGATGCTCACAAATATTTATGCACATATATAAATCAGTGTTTGCAGGACTGGAATAGGATACTCAGCTTTCAGTGTTACTTATTGAAGACGAGAGTAGCTGCAGATTGTCATTAGTTGCTGTCTTTCTTCCCCATAATGGAAGTTATCCCTTCGTAGGAGGACCTGCAATACTGAATGACAGTCTTTTTCCATTTCCATTTCCAACTGTCAGTTCACTCTCTTCTCTATACTAAGTATACAGATTTTGTACTTTAACTTCCACCAACAGTTATATTTATATACAGATTTTATCCCCTCCCTCCCTTTCTGAATTCCTTAAGGAGTTCCTTCCTGAATTCCTTCATTCATGTATTCCTGAATTCCTTCATTCCTGTGTTCCTGAATTCTTGAATTCCTTCCTTCCTTCCTGAATTCCTTCCTCTTAAATGAACTATGCTAACATATTACTCAGGAGACATGATTACATACGATTGATTAACCATACATATGATTGATTAACCATACATAGGATTAAACTTTCAAAACTGTTAAAATACAGCAGTTAAACTTATTTATCAGACATATATGAATATCCTCTGATACATCTCTCTACCCTTTTCCGTCTTACTTCAATTCTGGTTCACTTATCATACCTCAATATTCACTATCCTCTCTCAAATCTTCATATGCGTATGCTTAGTCCATGGTTAAGCTTAACCTATGACTTCTTCGGTACAGACAGCACTGACTTGCTCTCTTTTCTATTGCAAATATTCTACCATTGTGATATCTTCCCCTGTATTACACACCAGTTAAAACCAAAATGACTGAAACCAAAGTTTTTACTGCTAGATCTGGGTATTATTTTTCCAGGTGATGGTCTTCGAAGGAACACGCTGTGAATCACAGAAAAGTGAAGTTAGGTTCTTACAGTCTAACTTTGACTGCTGATACCATTGTTTTTTGATTACTCAAGGCTACATGCATCTATATCTTCAGTTCAAACTGTTTCTCTACATTGATTTTTCTTGATGACTGGCTATTAGTACGAAAAAGGTTTTCTCATCTGAACTATACTGTGATTTTGTCCTTCGGTGTTGCAATAAAAGAACACAAAACCCTGCCACCTGAGTTCTAGTATAGATGTAACACATTTATACCAGCATATAAATAAAAAAGCAATACTAAATTTCTTTATTCTATTTAAAATTACTTGTTTCCAAATGCTGCCACTAAATTCTGTCCAGCCACACAAAAGGGATGTTGTATATATGCAGTGTGTATTCAGATGCATGCTGCAGAGCTAATTGCATCTCAAATTCATTATTACATACGCTGCACAATCTTCAGTTGCATAACCAGAGTCATGTTTAACACAGAAGCCATCTCAAATCAACTGTCTGCTTAATTTGTTTTTCTGTAAGAAATGGTTTTTACGTGGTTGTGGTAACGCTAGTAAAGCTCATATGAAAATAATAAAAAAAGTTTGAAAGAAAGAGCACCTAATTCCCATGCTAAACTGAAGTAATACTCATAAAGGGTGAATAATTTTCCTGTGAGCAGTAAGAAAAAATTTAAAAATATCTGCCCAAAAATTGTCAGCCAAATCTTAGCACATACTAAAACTGGAGTATATTTTTAGAATGTATATCTAGGATATTCTGTATAGAGCTTATATATATTCTATGTTGTTATTTGAATGATGAAATAAATGCCCTATTGCTAAATTGATGCTGCAATAATCAGAATGCAAAAAGATGTCATTAAGAGAACACAATCACCCTTCTTGGTCATACCTTTTGAAATCCTATTGGACAATGGATTCTAGTCAGGAAAGCAAGAAAAGAAGTTTAGCATTTTTAATGATTTGTTTTTATATAAAAGATGAACATCAATTAAAGGAAGTATTCCTTTTTAAAAATCAGGAGCAAACTGCAACAAGATATCACTGGAAATGATCCCTTAAAAGCCTTTATTTCAAAATGTGTAGGCATTCAGGTAGGTAAGAATATCAATAATTTCAGAATAAAAAAAAGCAATATTGAAAAAACTTTAGAAGGCAGTAGTCACACAGTGACCTCCAAAGTAATGGTAATTTATGTCTGTATTATTTCTGACAGAGCTCCAGAAAACTCCTCTAAATAGATTTCCTATTCCATTCCTTTGACATGAAGGCATTGATAATTTTTGCTTTGATACATTTAGACATTTTGTTCCCCAGTTAAAACAAGTAAGTCTTGGCCTAATCTTCATGTGTCTGAAGACCCATATTGTCTTGTTTTGCTTCTGAGAACACCATAGGAGGTTGTGGCAAGGTCACACATCAGTCCTGCAGGGAACGAGACAAACACCTTCTCATGTGCAAAGAAGTTACACAGTGCTAGTTTGGTTTTTTTTTTTTTTTCAGGCTGTATTAGTAATTCCTTCTACTTCATTACCTTTCAGGGCAGTATGAATGACTTGCTTGATTAACGTTTCTGGAATTTCTAGCAATCAAAGATAAGCAGCCTGACCTATAACTTCCTAGCTCACTTTTTTAACCTTTTTCCCTACCTCTCCCAGCATGAACATCATTAGTCCCATCTGATTAAAAACTTGATTTTTTTTAAAGCACTTTTTAATTATTTCCCTCCCTGCCCCTCCCCTCTCTCTCAGATTATTGTGGCTGTATAGTCTTTTAACCACAGATATCAGTTTTGCTGGCCACTGATTATTCTGCAGCTGTAATTTTTTAACATGGTATGTAGTGAGGGAAAGCACTAACTTTTGCCTTTGATACTCTATTGATAGCTTTCCATGCAGACCACTTCGCACAATAACAAACATACAGAACAAATTCCCACTCCTTACAATATACTTTATTAATTCCTTTGCCACTTAGGTAGTTTCTAAGCTCATCAACATTGGTTTTATCAAGACTTTAGCATGTAAACAAGATGTTGAGAGAAAGAGAGGAAGAAACAAGCTAATCTCAGTTAGGAATAACATAATAGTTGTGTTCATGCTCACTGAAGTGTGTGCTATTACTGAAAAAAAATTTGACATGGATGCAGGTGATAACAGATAGCAAGGTTTCAATGTCTTTGTATTATCTCTCAGTAGTCATCACCCAAACATTGAGAAAAAAAGTGCTTTATCTTGTATTTCTACTTCTGGTTTTATCATGATATTTATTAGAGTTTGCTTTGTGTGACGTGGACAACTCAGACTTACTATGTGTTTTGCCCAATCATGTGGTATCTTTATGGTATGCTATCCATATCCATGTGGAGATACCGTTTTCTGTGTCAGTATAGGTTGTAAAATATATATGGGCGTGTTAATATGTTTCTTTTTCTGTATCATTTGTATGTTTTGTGATTCTCTTTTAAAGCTCTGTGGGAATTCAACTTAACTGGGAATTCTATTAGACTCACAGTGATTTATAGTCGTCTCTGGAAGACATATATTCTACCTGACAGTGTTAAGATCTGGAGAGAAACAGCAATGTATTTCTTGCAAGAAATTTATTATCCTAGCAGTTGTATTGCAATACATTTCTGATTATTTTTATATATATATATATTCTCTTAGTTTTCTGAGGAAATCAGGGAAATTTCACTGAATGACCACATTTGATAATACTGTTTCAAAAATGTGAATCCAGATGTGCTGTTTTCTTCTTGAATGCTGAGAAAACAAAATTGTTGACTGCATCAAAAGATTAGACACTCTTAAATCTGACTTGGGTAATACCTTGATTATTGATTCAGAACAAATTTTATATTGAGGTGCATTTACTAATAGTGCAATAACAACCCGTGGGACTGCGCTCAACCCTACATTTTAGGAGTGTTGTTTCTGCGTGAATGACTGCTGGAATGACACACATTCAGAGAAAGCATGAGGAGAGAAAAGAAGTTATGTATCATGAACACCAAATAAGGAGTGGAGAGGAATAAGGAATAGATAAATAACACTGCTAGGAGAGATGTATTGGATGGAGACGCTTGGTATTAAGTATTGCCAAAGGTAATATAGTGATTTATTATGACAAGGAAAAAGATTTCAGGGGATTAGAACAACATCTAACTAAATATTCAGGTCATTTTGAGAATGGTCTTGAGACATTTTTTAACCATAGTAAATACACTTTAACTACCTATAAAAGTCCTCTGTAACCTTTTTACATATAGGGTGCTATCATCAAACAACTAAAAAATAAAAAAACCCACCTGTTACTCACTTACTAAACAGCTGTAAATTTCCTATAATTGTCAGCACAATTTCTAAAACATAGTTTTTGGCACATTGAAATTGTTGGGTTTTCCTGTGTAAAGCTAACAATTGAACTTTCAGTGAAAACACATGCTTTGACCCTCTGGATACTACTGACATATCCTCAGAACCAATGACAGACATGAAAGTTAATCAGCTACATATATTCAGTTGGAAAGAATAGTTTCAGGAAGGAGAAATCCTGTTGAGGTCTCAGTTGAATTCTTTATGAAAGTAATGAACCGATATTGGCTTATGAAGGTCAGAACTAGTGTTTTGCAGAACTATGGAGTACTAATTTGTGAAATATTCACTCCAAACTCACAGATTTATAATAATTTAGGAATATAGATTTTTTTTTCCTGAACTTTTCTAGCCTTGGGCAAGTTTCCACCATGAAGGAATTATGTATAGTTTTTATTGGATCTATTAAGGAAAAGGTTTCCATTCATATTTACTCATCTGAGTAGCCTGGTACAGCATGTGATATATAAAGAGGTGATTTTATGTTATAAGTACTGTAGAGGAAATTCTATTTCATCATTTAATATAAGGAGGATATAGATCAATGAGATTTTGTACCTCTAAGCCAGTTCAAGGCTAAACTGGTGTTACAAATTGTGGAATAACTCCAGATTTGAAAAAGAAATACTGCCCATGGGGTCTGGTGGTGTGGTTTTTTGGTTTGTTTTGGTTTTGTTTTTTCTTTGTTTGTGTTTTGGGGAGTGTGTTTGTTTGTTTGTTTGATTGCTTGTTTTTAATTCCACAATGAACACAATTCGGTCTTGTGGTTTTATGGGGTGCTGCAAAGGAAAGGAAGCTGGATAAAGGATATATATTACAGAACTTGCAAAATGAAAACTGGTGGAGTACCACACATTTGCTCAGCACATCTGCACCTCTTTGTCTCATATTGAGAAATACCAACATAATGCAGCATGGGGAAAGGGAAAGAGTGAAGGAAAATCAAGCCTGAGAAGGCTGAGAAGCCTTCATATAACTGGGATGTTATTAAAAAAGAAAAAATATTTAAAAGCAGTAAGCCTTTCAAGAACTCTAATCCTTATATTTCCAATATTGATAAGTTTATCTGTCTTCCCATATAAACATCAGTTTATAACCATCCATGTGGAAAATTCTCAATGCTGTTGTGTAAATTATTTAATAAGTAAGAATTGTGAATTGTTGTTAGAGTTTTCATCTCATTTTCTATACCTGGATAGAGTTGCTAGTGTCAGACATAGTAAATTGGGCTATTTTTGTCATTCTCGATATCTTGCGGTGGTGACCTGTATGACTTCCTTTAAAATAGCAAACTTTTTTTTTTTAATTAATCAATTTAATTAGTTGTTTTAAAAAAAGAAAGGAGCAGGAAAAAAATCCAATCTTTCCAACAAAGTGTATTATAAGTTCTAGAAACTACACTGAAAATCACCCTTGTGTATTCTGAACGATTTTTTTGGGTAGTCTCTTGAAATACTGCAGAATCCATTTTGTGTGCAGAACGGCTATTTACAAAGTAAAGCATTTCTGAGGTAGCTTAAACTGCCACATTTTTCTTTGATGGAGAATTCTCAGCTCCCTTTCTGATGAAGGTAGTTCTAATATTCTTTTTCTATCTATCCCCTTGGTGGTGGATTTCACATTTTTTGATATGTGTATTTCCTTCACAGATGACAAGAAAGTTTCTCACTTTCCAATTTCCCTACAGAGTTATAGTAGCAAGTCTCAGTAACATAATTAGAGAATGGAAATTCTTAGCCAATCAGCTGTAGATTTGTGTCTTCCCTGGACACTATCCAGGGTGTCAGGCACCTCCCCGGGGGCACAGTCAGTAAGGCCCACTGGCACTCTCAAATCCCTGAGAGTTGTCACTTACACTTATTTTGGTGTTTTTGCAAGTACACATTAGCTGGAGGAAGCCCACTTGCAGATGCCAGTGACCTGGAGTATTCTACTGCTGAGTCATCTATGGTTGCAGTTTCTGACACTGATGCTTGTCCAGATGTTGGGATTGGGAAGATTCTGCATAAACTTACTAGAATGTTATGTTTATTAGCATGCATTGTGAAACCCTGCTTTGTAGTTCAATTTCATATGTTACTTCTACTGAAATTTTGGAGGTTTGCTCCTAATCTTATAGAAGGGAAAAGAAAAAAAAAGTCCTTTCACTCTTTTCTAAGAAAGGGTTTTGTTTATTTAAAGTTTGATTTTTTGATTGATTGATTTTTCTATTGCCTTCTTAAGTTATTACTGAAGTGTAAACTTAGTGGTATCCTCCTCTATGCATTCATCACACACTTGTGCAGCAGCAGTTCTTGTAGGGCAAATTATTGGAAGAGGTTGCCTTCAATATTTCTCAAACATGGAATATGTTCTGTGCTTGCCTGCCCACACAGAGCACTCTTTTAATTTTATTTCAGTGACACTCCTCTAAGGTGATTAATTTGATTTATTTTCCTTTCTTTTAGGCTTAAGCTTGTGCTGTTTTTGAGATAGTGCTCTTGAAACCTGAGAAGCTCTGTCAGATCTCATGTGTTGCTACTAGCAGCATGAAAATCCTCAAGAGTTAAAATTTCACAGTTATGATATTAAAAGGACTTTATTTTAGAGACACCTTTTTAAGTTACATTGAAGAGTCAGTTGACTGGTTGGTTTTCTTCATTTGTCCCATGAAAAGTAAGTACAAGTTAGTGCTTCTCTAAGGTTTGTAAATGGAACCAGTTATTTTGTAAATAATTGTCTCATTTTTTCCTGCAAATAAAACTTGGTTGTACTTTTGGGTGTTCCGAGTAAATTACTTACTGGAACACTTCTCAAAAGTACTAAGTACTAAGTTAAATACTTTCCATCAAATGAAAAGCGAATCAGGAGATACATAAATAGTCTATAAAAATAATTGAGAGTTTTAATGTATTGAATTACTGTCTTGTTTAAATACTTCTTGTTGTAGACAACTATAAAACACTCCTGTAGACACTCCTTTTTCTATGAGCACCTGTTCCTGGTAGAAAAAAGAGTTATAATGATTTATTGCAATTTATTTTCTCCTTGGATTCTTGATACCGTGAGCAGATTAATTGGATTTAATGGCATTTGCACAGCTAATTAAAGTCCCTCTTCCTCCAGTCAAATGAATTCCTTTTATTAGAGACATAACAAAGTCTTGCTCAGTTCCTGCAGTCTGCATGCAAAGGTTCTTTGCTTGAATAAGCATCTCTGCAGTCATTAATAGTCATTAATAGTTGAATACAGACACTACTAATGATATGTGATCATTTCTTCAGCACTTGAAAAGCACAAATAACATGCCTATTCTTTCTTATAGCTAGTGCAACAAAATAAGTATTTTTAAAAATTGAAGTTAATTAAAGATAGCGTGTATTCTCACTCCAGAGAAGGATTCTGGAGGTGAGCATGACAGTATCAGGGAGCCTACTCTGAGTTTTTCATACACAGAAATAACAGAAATAAATGATACAACACAAGGGAAATAATTCCTCTGTATAATCTAATAATGCAGTCTATTTTTCTAAGCATCGTGCCAAATAGTTTATTAACAAATTACTATATAAAAAGATATTCCATGGAAAACACAAACAGAATGGAAAGCAGAACTAAATCAACATGCTGTTAATCTGCGTGTTTCTATATAAAAAGGAGGAGCTATAACTTCTATCGTAGAATAAGTCTTTAGAGGAGTATTATTCTTAAACCAATCCATTCTGGTAACTTAATGTCTGAGCTGCAGTAGACTCTGTTGGCAAACATGTAAAGCATTGCCAGATACAGTGGTGTTGCAGTCTGAACAAGTAAGGTCCAGCAGTGGTTTTGTTCCATATAATAGTGGATTTATGTTCTACTTTGATTTTTGCTTAGAGGTGATATATGACAACAATGTGAATCCAAGGACATATTGAAGATATTGTTGGACTATGGATTTATTACAATAAATCCTTGTTTGCTGAAATGTCTAGTATGAATCATCTTCTAATGTATATGAAATCTTAATTCATATTATAAAAAGAGAAAATCTTTGCCAGTTCATCAGGTAATAGTTAATCTCATGACTGTGATTACCAGTTCTGATCCTAGATAGAGATCTGATTTTCATACTAAAATATATTCATTGTCTTAACTTTTATCCTATTTACTCTGTAAAAAGGTGTCAATAACATAATAAAAAATTCCAAATAATCTCTCTGGGCAAAAGGTGTGACTGGTATTATTCACGCTGTCTCTTGTAAATGTATGGTGGGTGCAAAAAGGCACATCTCTACAAAAGTATGTTGATTTTCTGATGTCAGTTGGAGTTGTTCAGCCTGGGGAAAATATTACTTTGTGGAGATCTCATAGCAGCCTTCTAGTACCTAAGGGGGCCTACAGGAAAGGTGGAGAGGGACTTTTTCCAAAAGCATGTTGTTGTGGTTTAGTCTTTTTAGGTTTTGTCTAGGTCTTCCCTGGTAACAGGGTTATAACTAAGGAAGTATTCCACACCATTCCTTTACGTAATCAGGTGTATATAAGACAAAGAGGGAAAGTTCTTCTCTTTCTTCCTTTCGGGTGCTTGGAGGACAGCAGGTCTCAGTGTGTTGGCTTTGCTTTTATCTGTGTGAACTGAGGCCTATCTGAGAAACTGTTGTCTGAAGCTGCACAGAGGTGGAGGTTTCTGCTGTTTTCTT
>WBMV01007615.1:403641-540798 GCA_013396655.1 Campylorhamphus procurvoides | reverse complement strand
AAGTATGTGGTTTCAAAATATACGTACAGTCACTCCTTGTCTGAGTATCTGTATCGAATTATCTCTGAATCCCTTATGTCTGAGAGGCTAAAATGAACTAGTAGGAAAATGGAACTGGAAATAAATTGAGCAGGGAAAGCAGTATTAGGCGAAATCCCTGGCAGTGTCTCATTCTCTCTCCCTCCTCAGCCAAGACCTGCCTTGCTGCATATCCAAGATGTTCCATCTCTCCCTTATCTGCCCGCATAGTTCCATTTTATGCTGCTCTGTAAATTACTGTCCTTGCTGTAGGCTGACCTGCTCAGTGGCGTGTTAAGCACAACCTCCTAGACCCAAGGGATGTGACTTGAGCAGGAAAGGGATATGGGAGGAACAGGTGGGAGCTGTTTGAATGCGTTTGGTGCAGCAAGTGGCCTTGGCTGTCCTGGCAATGGGGTTAGTATGATTTTATGGGGCGAGCTCTTAAGTCGTCACCTGGGCAGTGTAGAAGGAGATCACGATCATGGTGAGGCTTCATTCACTGAGTGTGAGGACACAATTGTCTTTCTCCCACGGCTCAGGCAGACCTGCCGTGCAGGTTATTCAAGCTCCTCCACTTCCCTCCAGCCACCTTAAATTCCTTGCAGCAGGCACTAGAGGTCAGTACAGACTCGGATATGGGCAAGGTGTTCCAGGGAAGGAGAACAGGGAGGACAGCAGGGAGTCACCAGCTGTGGAGCACGAGGTGCCTCATTGCCTTGTGACTATGCCCCCCGTGCTGAGGTGTTGTAGAGAGCTACGGTTGAGGAAGGAAAGTAATTTCTTTTACAAAACCGCCATGACTTCCCTAATCCCCTCAGAGCCAGCAAACACCCAGCTTCTTCTTGGAGACAGCACCAGTGCAGTCCCCCTTGTCAGACTGACTTTGTCCTCTCTGATTGCTGCTTTGTGTCCTGATGCAGGGGACGATGCTGAGACCTTGGTCCCAGGACAGTTCATCGACGAGACAGGGAGTGAGCTGGGCAGTGCCTTCACTGTCCAGACTGTCACCCAGAGTGAAGTGGAGCTGCCTCTGTCACACAATGCCACAGAGGAGGAGGCCCGTGGCAGCATCGCCACCCTGGAGCCCATTGAGATCACACCCACTGCCACCGAGCTGTATGAAGGCTTCACTGTCCTGCCTGATCTCTTCACCACCAGTGTCACAGTAGACACAGCTGCCACAGAGGAGGAAAATGTGACCAGGGGGGATGTCACAGCAGCGTGGACTGTAACTGAAGAGGTCACCACCATAGACTTAGGCACTGCCATCACCACCATAGCCTTAGGCTCTGCTGCCACCACCAAAACAGCAGAGGTGAGCTCGCTGGAAGAGGTCGTGGAGGTGACAGCCACACCAGGACTCGAGTCTGCCTCGGTGTTCACCGTGGAAGATCAAGTTGTGCAAGTGACAGCAGCCCCTGGTGCTGGTCACCTCCCTGAGCAGCCCATTTCCCCCACGGGTAAGTCACCAGCACTCCAAGAAGCCTGAAGATCAGTTTCTCCTAAAGGTAACCATTCAGCTGAAAGGAGCCTTAGCTTCTGCCATCACTGGAGGTGTGCAGGCCTGTTTGGGCTCAGGGACAGGCTGAGTGCCTCCACTGCAGTAGGACAGAAAGGGAGAGGAGGAAACTGAGGGCCACCCCTTTACATGCTGTCAAGGGCTCAGCTGGATGGTGCTTGGCCTGCACTGGTCCCAGTGTTCTCTCCCATATGGCATTTGACTCCAGGGAAGGGGAAAGTCAGGGCAGGAAGATCGCAGAGGAAGGTAAAAGAGATCCCCCAAAAGTAGCAGCAGAACTCAATGAATGAGGCATCTCTGTTAAAGTGGATTTGAGAGGGACTGGTCCTTTCACTGTTTCTAGGAAGACCCTTTCTGGTCATGCATCTCAGTGCAGGAGGGTCCTGTACCTGCTCGGCTCACCACGGCTTCTCTTCCCCCAGGTGTGGTGTTTCACTACCGTGCTGCCACCAGCAGATATGCCTTCTCCTTTGTCCAAGCCCAGCGGGCCTGTCTGGAGAACAGCGCAGTGATCGCCACTCCCCAGCAGCTCCAGGCTGCCTACGAGGAGGGCTTCGACCAGTGCGACGCCGGCTGGCTGCGGGACCAGACAGTCAGGTAACACCTGATTGACTTGGGGACAACAACTCTCAAAATGACTACTTAGACATGAACTTGTGTCTTTGGTTTGTCCTGCTGCTCTCCTCACCAGCATCTAAACCTTTGTTGACCTGGGGGTGTCTCCAGGCCATGATATCTAGTGGCCAATACACTATTCTGCTCCACTTGTTTTCCTCACTTCCTAACCTATGTATACATCTTGCACCAGTGAGCTCTCCTGGTTTGTGGGAAAAGTAGAGGAAAATTTTTATTTGCTGCCCCAGTCTGTAAGTGGACTTGACTCCAAGTCACGCTGAAATGCTCCAGCACCTCAAACAATGAAGAGTTCATGTCCTGCTCCCAACCACAGTCTTCTGTCCCGGGTACAAAAAGCTGACCTTGGGTTACCTCCTCCCTTCTTCTTTTGGCAGGTATCCCATTGTGAATCCCCGAAATAACTGCGCAGGAGACAAAGAGAACTCTCCAGGTGTGCGGTCATATGGCATGCGCCCCGCCTCGGAGACCTACGATGTGTACTGCTACATTGACAGGCTCAAGGGTACGTTATTCCCCTTCCCCTTGGCACTGCTGTGAAGCAGAAATGGGCTTCACACCTCCACATCTGTGTGTGCGTGGGTGGGATGCAGGTATTCAAGCCTGTTTTCTCTCCCATCCCTCAGGCGAGGTGTTCTTTGCAACCCAGCCAGAGCAGTTCACCTTCCCAGAAGCCCAGCAGTACTGTGAGAGCCAAAATGCCACGCTGGCCTCTGTTGGCCAACTCCATGCCGCCTGGAAGCAGGGCCTGGACAGGTGCTACGCAGGCTGGTTGGCTGACGGCAGCCTCCGCTACCCCATTGTGAGCCCCCGTCCCACCTGCGGGGGGGATGCGCCAGGCGTGAGAACTCTCTACCAGCACCACAACCAGACAGGCTTCCCCGACCCGCTGTCCCGGCACCACGCCTTCTGTTTCAGAGGTACCCTCCCACCCCTTGCAGGGGGCACGGACCTGTCTCCACAGGGAAACGGATTGATTTCATGAGGGAGGTTGGGTGTGTTTGGGTGCTGGTTTGGGTGAGACACTTCACCGGCACCTTGGATTGTGAATTTTTGGAAAATTCCTTCAATACGTATTTTGTTCCAGCTCGGCCTCCTGCGGAGGAGGAGGGGTTCACTCCATTCTTTGAAGATGTGCTGGCAACACAAGTGATCCCTGGAGTGGAGGGTGTACCCTCTGGGGAGGAGGTGACCATGGAGACAGAGTTTGCCACTCAGCCTGAGAATCAGACAGCCTGGGGAACAGAGGTCTTTCCAACTGATGTGTCATTGCTCTCAGGTGGGTTCAGAGCTTCTCTGTAGTCTGTGTCATGCTTGGCTGGTGATGTAGGGTTGGGACACTTCCAAAATATAAATAATTTTCCCAGCTCCTTCTCTTTGTTTGTTCTTTCTTTTCCAGCGAGTCCATCTGCTTTTCCTCCAGCTACTGTAATACCAGAGGAAACAAGTACCAATGCTTCCATCAGTGACGTGTCAGGGGAAGTGACTGAATCTGGAGAACATCAAGTCAGTGGTGAAACCTCAGCATCTGGCTGGGTATCTGGAGTCCCAGATACAAGTGGAGAACCAACTTCTGGAGTTTTTGAACTTAGTGGAGAACATTCAGGGATTGGAGAGAGTGGATTACCATCGGTAGACCTGCATACCAGTGGCTTCCTACCTGGAGAAAGTGGGTTACCCTCAGGAGACCTGAGTGGTGTGTCATCTGGTGTTGTTGATATCAGTGGCCTGCCTTCTGCAGAGGGAGAGGTATCAGTGTCTGCTTCAAGGATACCAGAAATTAGGGGGATGCCACCTGGAGTGGAAAGCAGTGGGGTGCCTTTTGGAGCTAGTGGAGAAATCTCTGGTACTGAGCTAGTCAGTGGCATGCCATCTGGAGAGGAAAGTGGACTTGCCTCTGGTTTTCCTACCATCTCTCTTGTGGATACCACATTGGTGGAAGTTGTGACAACAGTGCCAGAATGGCGAGAGGAGGGAAAAGGGTCCATCGGAGTCAGTGGTGAAGGAGATCTGTCAGGGTTCCCATCCTCTGAGTGGGACAGCAGCGGTGGAATCCAAGGCTTACCCTCAGGAGCTGAGCCAAGCAGGGAGACCTCCGGAGGGTTGGAGCTCAGTGGGGAGCCCTCTGGAGTACCTGATCTCAGTGGGCTGCCCTCTGGAGGGTCTGAGCTCAGCGGGCTGCCCTCAGGACTGGATGTCAGTGGAGAAACATCTGGAACACATGAGATCAGTGGCCTGGTGGACATAAGTGGCCTTACCTCTGGTATGGATGGAAGCAGCGAGGCCTCTGGCATTACCTTTGTAGATGTCACTTTGGAGGAAGTGACAACTCCCTCAATTACAGAAGCAGAAGCAAAAGAGACTTTGGAAATCAGTGGATTGCCTTCAGGAGGTGAAGATGCATCAGGCCTGGTATCTGGGAGTTTAGACATCAGTGGTGAGCCCTCTGGGCATGTAGACTTTGGTGGAAGTGCATCTGGAGTGCTGGAGATGAGTGGATATCCGAGTGGAGTGACTGATATCAGTGGAGATGTCTCTGGAGTTGATGTCACCAGTGGTCTGCTGTCTGGAGAGGGAAGTGGACTCACCTCTGGTTTTCCCACAGTGTCTCTTGTGGATACCACCTTGGTGGAAGTTGTAACACAGACATCAGTTGCACAAGAGGTGGGAGAAGGGCCATCTGGGATGATAGAAATCAGTGGATTTCCTTCTGGAGACAGAGGACTATCTGGAGAAGGGTCTGGAGCCATTGAGACTAGTGGATTTCCTTCAGGGAGAGGAGACTTCAGTGGAGAGCCATCTGGGATCCCATACTTCAGTGGAGACTTTTCTGGAGCCATAGATCTAAGCGGACAGTCTTCAGCAGTGACTGATATTAGTGGGGAGGTCTCAGGGCTTCCAGAAGTCACTTTAGTCACTTCTGATTTAGTAGAAGTTGTGACAAGACCAACAGTATCACAGGAACTGGGTGGGGAAACAGCTGTCACATTTCCCTACAGTTTGGGGCCAAGCGGTGAAGGCTCTGCATCTGGTGAACTAAGTGGGGAAACATCTGCATTGCCAGAAAGTGGTCTAGAAACATCCACAGCTTATGAAATCAGTGGTGAAACATCTGCATTTCCTGAAACTAGTATAGAAACTTCCACAATTCATGAAATCAGTGGGGAGACATCTGCATTTCCTGAATTTGGCACAGAAACATCAACAATTCAAGAAATTAGTGGGGAAACCTCTGCATTTCCTGAAATTTACACAGAAACATCCACAAGTCAGGAAGCCAGAGGTGAAACATCTGGTTATCCTGAAATTATCATAGAAGCATCCACAGTTCAAGAAGTAAGTGGGGAAACTTCTGCATTTCCTGAAAGTAGCACAGAAACATCCATGATACATGAAATCAGTGGGGAAACACCTGCATTTCCTGAAATTAGAATAGAAACATCCACAAGTCAAGGCATCAGTGGGGAAACATCTGCATTTCCTGAAATTAGAATAGAAACATCCACAAGTCAAGGCATCAGTGGGGAAACATCTGCATTTCCTGAAATTAGAATAGAAACATTCACAAGTCAAGAGGCCAGAGGTGAAATATCTGGCTATCCTGAAATTAGCATAGAAACTTCGACAGTCCATGAAGCCAGTGGAGAAACATCTGCATTTCCTGAAATCAGCATAGAAACTTCCACAGTACATGAAATAAGTGGAGAAAGTTCTGCATTTCCTGAAATTAGAATAGAAACATTCACAAGTCAAGAGGCCAGAGGTGAAACATCTGCCTACCCAGAAATTAGCATAGGAACATCCACAGTCCATGAAACCAGTGGGGAAACTTCTGCATTTCCTGAAATCAGCATAGAAACTTCAACAGTCCATGAAATCAGTGGTGAAACATCTGCATTTCCTGAAATTAGAATAGAAACATCCACAAGTCAAGAAGTCCGAGGTGAAGCATCTGCATTTCCTGAGATTAGCATAGAAACACCAACAAGTCAAGAAGCCAGGGGTGAAACATCTGCCTATCCTGAAATCTACATAGAAACATCCACAGTTCAAGAAGTAAGTGGGGAAACTTCTGCATTTCCTGAAATTAGAATAGAAACACCCACAAGTCAAGAAGCCTGGGGTGAAACATTTCCAGAGACTAACACAGAAACATTCACAGTCCATGAAACCAGTGGGGAAGCATCAGCATTGCCTGCTGCTAACATCAAAACGGCTGCCACATCTTTGGCTAGTGGGGAACCCTTTGGTACTCCGAAGGAGATTAATGATGCAACATCTGGAGCTGTGACACAGTCAATCACAGGCATTTCAGGGGAAATTTCTGTCCCAGACATTGTAATTAGTACCAGGACTCCAGATGTTGAACCAACACAGGGACCCAGGAACCCTGAAGAGGGTCAGCTTGAAATAGAGCCTTCCCCTCCTGCGATGTCAGAACAAGAGACAGAGACAGCTGCTGCTCTAGACAATCCCCATCTGCTGACCACCACTACTGCTGCCCTGCCTCAAGTTTCACAAGAAGCAATTGACGCATTAGGACCCACTACAGAAGGTAATGTGTCTCATATGGAAGGGAAAGATTTATGGAAGGGGAGGGAGGGAGAGAGTATAGCTGTCACTTTTTATGCAGCAGAGAACATTAACACAGAAGCAGACTTGAGCAGAATGTTTTTCTGGTGGAAAGCCATAAATATATGTGGTTTTTCTCAGGTCATGATTATAGAATCATAGGATCGTTTAGGTTGAGAAAGACCTTTGTGATCATTGAGTCCAACAGTTAACTCAGCACTGTCAAGTCCACCACTAAACCATGTCCCTCAGTGCCACATCTGCATGTCTTTTAAAGCAAGCCAGCTGGAAACAAAAATCTTTGCTCTGAGCATCATCTCAACTGAGTGCAACGTTTGCATCGAGCAGACTTTGGCACATCACGTGGCCACCCTCTGCTCTGTCTTATGCTGCTCTCTGAAACTAGAATGGGATAAATGTGTGAGATGATGCTCAGGGCATCACTAGCTTTTGTCAGCTCTACTGCTAAATGCTCTTCCTTTCATCGTGCCTCTTTTTGGTGTTTCAGTGCTCTGTCTTTGATAGGATCCCTTGTTGCCAAGTATAAAAAGACACAATATTTAAATCTGAATAACCATTTATGGTGAAAACACTCGGCTACTGTTCTAACTATTCCCTGAGCAGTGTTCACTGCGTTAAAGCAGTAAAAGCATTAGGATACTGCAGTGAGAAGAAAATGAGATGTAAGATGTTGTGCTTCCTGTTACTGCTTCTGGCCACAGAAGTCCAGTCCTAGTAACACAGGATGCCCCACAGCATCCCTGGACACAGCCTGGTTTCCCTGTGCTGTCATCAGGAGCTGGCACCTGGGGACACACCCTATTCGAAAGCCATCAGTGCTTGTGTTGGTTTATGAAGCTCCTGCATGTGCTCAGTTCTCAAAGGGCCACAGGTTCATCTAGGACATGGTCTTTAAGTATGGTGCAAAATATATGTGCAAAGTGATTTGCACAATTCCTTCTAGCAAAAGTATTTTCAGTTCCACCTCCTTCCACATTGCCTCCTAAACAGCTTCTTTTTCGTCAATTTACACCTCTCAACATAGGTAGCTCTGGATTTGATAAAGGTCTGTAAATGCAGGCCTTTGTGAGACTCAGCCTGGTTTCTAGCGTCATTTCCATCCTCAGAGTGTTTCGAATGAGTCACTGCATTTCCCTCTGCGTCACTTCTCTCCCTCTGAGAGCACCAGGTAATCACAAACCTTTGTTCAGTCCTGCTCACACAACACATCTGAGGTCCTGTTTGTCTCTGCTGAGCAGTTGCACAGAGGATGCTGCACAAGAGAGAGGGCAAATCAGCAGGGTCATTCCCACAGCACTGGCTTGGCAGGCTCAGGCAGGAGTTATGGACCAAAACCCCTTCTTGCACAACTCATGGGCCCTGTGTTTGGGCCATGCCCACTGCCACGTCCAAGCCCAGAGACACAAATAAGCCAGGAAAATCAGCACTGAGGGGGAGGATGGAAGCAAATAAGGCTCAGTAAAAATTTAAAAAAAAATTAAAAAAAAGGATTGCTGGCCCCAAAATATGGTTTTATTCCACTGCTTTTTCTTTTTATAAATTACCCACGAGGTGATTGCCAAATTCTTCAGACCATTTGTTAGCCAACATTCCTGTGAAGTATTTTGAAAGAAAAGCATGTGTTCAGCAGCTCATGTGTGAAGAAGCTTGGAAAAGTTCTGAAATTGGAACATGTGTATTTGCAAGTCACGGAGATGATGATGTAGCAGCAGGGGTTTTCTAGCAGGTGACAGCAAGAGGTAAGCAATGCATGTAGACTCTTTATAAACCAGAGATGGACTTGAATACATGTGTATGGCTGGTACTCCTACCTTTTTATTGGTAAACTTCTTTAGTACAGTGTCTCTACAGGATTAAATGCAGCCCTGGTCAGGGTCTCAAGGAAGTTCCTCCAGGTGTAAGAAAGTGTATTGACCATGAACTTGCAACACCCCTGCAACAAGACAAACTTCCAGAGAATTAGAACAAAGATATGACAAAAGAAATTAGAGAGAAAAAAAATCCTTCTTTTTTTGAGTTGTTACTCTTTACAGTTCTCTGGGGATTGTGAACATTGAAAGACTACAAGGAAGAACTGTAGGCTGGATCCCAGAGTGGTGTTTTCCATGTTGTGGCTGCCTTTTCACTTGAAGCTTCCCAGTCTTGAAATTTAGCTCTGGCAAAAAAATCAGCTCTCATATCTGTGCCTTGTGCTGTGCTCAGGGTTTGTGGGATGCAGTGGATGCCCATTAAGTGCAATGAATTTTGAGTACCATTAAAGAGTGGGTGAAGCTGGTTCTGCTCACAGAAGGAGCTCAGAGTGAGGAGCAGGGAGGCACGTGGCTGTTGCCCTCTGCTCCTGCTATTGGGAGGGTTCCAGTTAGATCCAACAGTCTATTTAGTTGAATTATTTTAGAAGAATGGTATTTTTCTGCTCTGCTGTAGCCTCTGCTTCTCTCGAAAAGCCAGAGCCAGAAGCATAAGAAGACCAAAGATTAACACTTAGAGTGCCAGTATTTTTTAGTATTTAGCCAAATTGAAGGCTATGCATGTACATGTCTTTAGTCAGCAGTTTGATTCCCTTGTGAAGACAGGAACCCCACAAGCTTTAAGAATTGTTCATAGACTTGGCTTCCTCATCCAGGGCTTTGCCAAATCAGTGGGTCTTTTTGCTTCTGGTAACATTAGAAGACAAATAATTATTAGCTGAAAAAAACACACTGGCACTTCAGTGAAAGGCTGAGGTTTGGAGCATTTTGACCAGTCAATGACTTAAAAACTTCACTTGCATTGTCGGTGGGGAAAAGAGAAATGTGCTGAAATGGCATTTATTTATGTTGAGTTTTGTTTGTCTCTGGTGAAACAAGTCCACGAATTCTGTTGCCTGAGGCCACGGCACAGCAGAAGATTAGAATACAAACAAGGAAAGGTCTTGATGGGCTTTCCTTACACTTCACAAGCTGGAAGTCCACGGGATAGAGTTTTATTGGTCCAGAAAAAAAAAAGTCAAGAAAATGCTCACCTACTTCCTAATGTTTCACCTATTGTGAAATGAAAATTGTGGTCTCAAGAAGGAGATGAAGGTGCCAGACTTGGATGAGAGACAAGCAAAGGAATTGATTATTTGTGACTGACCAGATGAGTGGATTTCTCCTGAAGACTCTGTCTGCTTTGCATCAGAAGTTAGTTAGCTTAAACAAAACCTTCCTCTGCAGAGGTAACATCCAGTCCTGGACTAGTGTTACTTACACGTCTGTTTACTTCTACACATAATATTTTGGAGACAGAAATGTCCACATTTCCTGAGTTCTTCTTCAATGACATTGAATTCCAGCAGATCAACATGTCCTTTTGGACACTTAACAATCTGTAGCTGAATAGAGGGAGTTTTTTAAGGCTTCAGCAATACCTGCCCCTTCTGCCACAGGGAGGCTTTGGTTCCATTATTGTAGTTAATTATTTTAATTACTTAATTGCTCATAGCAAGTCACTAGCTGGCTCTGTGATCTTTGATACTAGCATTTGCCTTAAAATGTGAGAGAACTGGTTCCTCCAACTCCTTTTCTTCTAGGAGTCACCCTACAATTGCTCCAATGTTTTTCTTCGCTGTTTGAGTTGTCAGACTAGTAGTTCAAACTTCCCAGCAGTCTCTGAAAAGCAAATTTAATTTGTACCTGGACTATATTTTTCCTCAATCTCTGGAAGATAATTATCTGGTTGGTATCTTATTCCCTATTCGAACAATCGCACTTACAAGGAGGACTGTACAGAAAGAGTGAGGGGCACAACAGGCACTATTGGGCCTTGCCTTTCTGTCTTACCTTTTCCTCTCTGCAGAACAAAACAGGAGGGTATAGAAATATCCTAGGGTATATTACTAAACCAGTTACTCACAGCTTCAGGAAAACTATAGGGTTTTCTTGCTCATCTTCCATACAGGCTGCCATGGAGAGGAAAGCACAGACTGAACCATTTCAAAAAGTCATAGCACTGTTTCTAGCATTGTTTTTAGCTTGGGATGAAGGATTTCAAAAGCATGTCCTTCTCACCACTGGCGCTGAGTGTTCACTTTTACATGTCATTTACTTTCTGAACAAAACCAGGGTCAATCTATAACTCTTTCATTTCTAACAGATTTCTCTTTCCAATTTCCAGTTTCTGGTACAGCAAATTGCTTTCAAAGGCATTGGGAAAATCACAGAGTCATAGAATGGTTAGGGCTGGAAGGGACCTTAAGTATCCTCTAGCTCCATCCCCCCACACCATGAGCAGAGATGCTAAGAATACTTCTGTTGTGTTTAGTTGCACCAAAAGAAAATTATTCTGACTAAATATAGTATGTATCTGGCAATGTAAAAGAAATCTTAGGAAGCAAATGGTGAAACAAATTCAAAGTTTGCATTGTAGCTATATAACTCCCCTCGCTTTCTCTAGCCAACAGTTTACATCTTCCAGATGCAAGACCCCGTTTATATTGGCTATTTTGTTTTAATTGTTTTATTAAAAAGAATACATTTAGAAGTAAGAGCTTGGATCCTGCTAGTAACAAAATATAGAAACTGTTGTGACAGCAGAATTGAAGAACCTTTTGCAACTTCTGGGCAATATTAACTGCAGTATGAATCCTCTTCTAAAGAGTCCCTAATTCTGCATTATCCTCAAGAACTTAGTTAATAACATGTTCTAACTGGGCTTCCTATTTTTGGCACCACGAGGCATTTTCTCCCCATCTTTGTTTTACAGCTGCAGCTCTTGAAAGCAGAGGCTGCCTCCATTCTGCATTCCACAATACATCACACATCGCTGTCCTTCCTTAGCAAGGGTAATAATAGCAGTAGTCTTGTCTTCTTGTCAGCTGATTAGCCCTTGAGCTGCATCACAAAGCAGAGCTGACTTTTTGGATGACTGCTCACCCAAGCAAATAAATAGCTCGTGTCTGTGTAAGATCCTTGAGTTTCAAGGTACCTGGAAGCCAGTGCTGTGGAAGTGGGAGCTCGCTCCATGCTGAGCAGAGCTGGCACACCCAGTGTGTTGCGGGCTTTTCAGCTGGCTGAAGAGGTGAACAGTGATTTCCTGACCTCATCTAGCTCTAAACAATGTGGAAGAGGATACATTTATAGTATATAAAAAGTTATGAAGAAAATAGCCAAGTGTTGTGTGATAGACGCAATTTTTTTTTAATGGAGGTATCTTCTCCCATAAATCCTTTGGCTTTGATGGAATATCCTAGAAATACCCACAAACCAACTTGCCAGAATTTCCAGGGGCAACATCACTGCAATTTTATCATTTACACCTTTCTAAAGGGCCTCCAAGATCCAGATTCTTTGGGAGAACCAGAATCAGCAACACTTTCTCCAAGCAAACAGAGTTTGAGTTTTCCAATATCAGTTTGGTGAGGCAATTCTACATTTAGAAGGAGACAGCGATACTGTCTCAACAGCTCAACAGGCTGAAGGGGCAGTTTGCTCTTTATGATTATCATGTGTTTCAACATCTTCTCTCCAGCCATTTGCAGCACACCTCTGGGAAGAAAACCTGTCTGTCTCACTTGTATTTGTTGTTTGTTTTTCTGACACTACCTACAAGTACACACCCTTTCTCTGTGTGTCATATCTAAAACTGTATATGTGTATGGATGGAGAGATATGTAGCATATATATTATATGCAGAGAATTTGTTTTTACAGCACATATAATATGTGTAGCCATATTATATGCAACATCTGTAAAAGGAAACTCTGTTCCAGTGTTATTTCCCAGCTGGAAATTTGTAGCAATGACTTTGCACATGTGTGCCTGCTCCCCCCTCCTCCAAGACCAGGGATGGCTACTCACAGCAGGTCTCCTGCTTATCCGAAGAGATCTTGGACATGCCGAGTTTTATTCCACAAGGTTGAAGACAGCTAAAGCCTCATTATCCCCCGCTAACCATTCAGCTTTAGCTCCCATGTGTGTTTTGTTCCCACTTCTGCAGTGTTCTTTTCACTTCATGGAGCCTAACAAAGGAAGGAAAGCCTTTACTTACTTGTTCAGCTGGAGCCCACCAGAATCAACAGGAACTTCTGCTGTCACTGCTGTTGGGAAGCCCAAGGGGCCTCTAGAGTTGCAATCACCCTTCAGGATACCTCATTTTTCTTTATACTCCCTGTCTTCTAGGAACTTCAAGTGTGACTAATAAGCAATACTCAGCCAAGTTCAGCTCCTCTATACTACTAGACTTGTGACTCCCGTTTTATTCTGAAAAGTCTCAAAGTATTTATTAGTACCATGGAAACAGAATTTTCTTCAAGTTACAGTGAACAAAGAAATCCAGAAAGCATTCATAAGATTTAGAAGGGCAATCCAGAATGAAAAATTCCTTCTCTCAGAGAAGAACTGAAAAACTGGAGCAAGAGGTTCATCAGTCATATGAAGAATGATTTCACTGCTCACAGTAATACAGCCTAGAATAAAGATGGCAATCTTCTTGCTCCAAAGCACACACAGATTTACCATCCAAGGTCAGAAAGGATTTTCTCCATCACTTAGGCACGTTACAGAACATGTGAGCTTCCTGCTGACATATCAGACCTTGGTCACTGAGTCACTGGACAGCCACATGGGGCATAACACGCATCTGCTCTCTTGTGTCTGGGGACACTGAGCAACTGGGCTATGGTTCTGCAAGGAGATGATATCTGACCAAATATACCCAACTCAGAAGATGAACATAGACCTCAGGGAGTCACTCCTCTGCTCTGGTATTTCCACATCCAGCATGTTTATCATCTGCGAATATTTCCTCACTAACCCTTCTCATCCACAAGAAGAGCATGGAGTGTTAGTCATCACTGTTAAAGCTTTACATTTCTTCTGGGTGTGAAAGAAATGCTGTCTCGCATGAGGATCTAACCAGTCATAATTTATCCTAACCTGCGTGGATGTGCTCCCACTTTCTTCCTTAGTCTTACTCCTTGTTTCTGAGTTGAATGTATCTGAAATCTTTCCATTGTGAAGGACTCTTTTTCTAACTCTAAAGCTTTCTCCACCAAGATGGAGTCCACAGCTCGAAACGATGTACTAGCTTCTTCCAGCCCCATCATAAGCAAAAGAATGCATACTGAAACAGGTCTGAAGAAAATGGCACTGCACTCCAGTGCCATTCTTCACTAAGGAAGAGGCACCCCTAGCGAAGATCCTCAAAGAGAAAAAGTTGAGAGTCTCTGAACCACCTTTGAATCCACTTCTTTTTATCTCTACACTTTCTTCATCTTCTCTGAGAAGAGATATCTTACCACAGAACTTCATCTAAATTATATTTAGGAAGAAACTACTAGTGAGCACGGACAACCAGGAACATTGCTTAACAGATAGAGATCTGTTTTGGGATGTTTCCATCACTTATAAGAATTTCACATCCTTCCTGAGAGACCCTTAGCTGATGGAGACACAGACACAAGTTTTCATGTTTGATGCATCAGACAGAGACAGAGGACAAGGAAGAGTTACCACAGCTGTCCAAGACCAAGTGCTGTGTGTTGGGTACATCTTGCTCTGCTTGTTCTGGTATCTTCAGAGTGATGTTCAACCACCAGAAATCCAATGTCTTCCTTGTAGGGTGGGTTGGGTCTCTTGCCTTCATTCTTCCAGCAGCATTGTGTTATAAAACAACCCTCCCAAGTTTCCCCAAAACAGCTGATATTCCCTTCTAAACAAGCAAGGAAGCAAGTTCTCCTGTTGGTGGAGTTGCCTGCCCAGAACCCTAATGGAAGCCCTTGATTTCTTGCAGACACCGATGAGTGCCACTCAAGCCCCTGTCTGAACGGAGCTACCTGCGCTGATGGCATCGACTCTTTCAAATGCTTATGCCTTCCCAGCTACGGAGGGGACCTCTGTGAGATTGGTACGGCCTACCTGGCTTCAGTTAATCATACTAACTGCTGCAGCACCTTGTTCCCAACCTAGCCACCCCAAAAAAGCTGATCCCTTCTGCTCCAGTCAGTCCTGCCCTCATCTCAGTGAGGTAACCTCTAACACCAGTTTAAAACACACCAGGGAAACTCTTTGAGGCTTTTGAATATATATATTTTGATAAGTTTGTTCATCGCAGTGCCATGTCCTCTAAGATTCCTAAGCAGGAGCTTCTGGTGTCTTCTTCAGCTTTCTGGGTTTTAAATTTCTCTAGTGAATCTCCACATGGATCATAACTATGTTGACGACAGAAGTTGCTGTCTCTTTGGGTCAAGGGTCTTCCTGTTCATCTGTAACAGTAGGGAAACTTCTGAGTACATCTTCACCCCAGGCAAACTTTCTGTGCTAGACTAGAATTTCATGGAAGGGTGCTTCAACTGAGCCATGAAAAATTATTGTGTTTCTCTCAGGGAAGATGCAGCTGAGAGAAGTCTCATTCACTCCAGGAATCTCCACAGATTTGACATAGCATGACATTTTTGTCATCTCTTCAATATGTGTTCCTGTGGCAAAATCAGCAGGGAATGATCTTTGAGAAAACGTGAAGTGATCTATTTTTCCATGAAAATTAAGTACTCTGACCTGCACTAATACTTATTTTTGTTTCTACAAGGAAAGAAAAAGAGTTGTGTTTTTTTCTTAAAGCTGATGAAAGTCTAAACTTCAGTTGGCTTAGCGAAGGGGAAGCTTTCCTGCCTTGCTCAAACAAAACAGAAATAAGGTTGCAGTGTCTTCTTCAGCTTGGCATGAATAATGATAATACATACTGGATTTTCTTCTTCCCTTTCTCTGCATTTCTCTTTCTGCTTCCAACTTATGGAGAACATATGGAGAAGACCATAAGAAGAAGGCTCAGGATCACTGGACTTTCAGGGCAGGAATTGTCCTGACTTAACATCACTTTCCTAATGCAATCAAATCAGCCCTGGATTTACCCATCCATGACACCTGTTGTTGAAGGTCCTTGTAATCCAATAGGAGACTTCCTACACTGCAGCTGCTTACAATCTTGTTTGGTCCAAGCCAAATTTAATTTTCTCTTTTCTCTGATTTATGGGCTCTGATACTTGGGCACTCTAGCCTGGGAGATGCAAGAGGAAGTGGGTGGCCCTAATTCCGTGGGGAATGTAAATCTTCACATTCCCATGAGGCAGACCATCCTTTCTGTCAGTCTCCAAGCACAGCAGGACATTGTAGGTGGGCTTTGCCATCTGTGCACACAGAGAGTCCTTCTTGTCACCACGTCAGTGTCCCTACAAGGAAACAAGATTTTCTTCATTCTTTTCCAAGAAAATTGCTGTCATATTTACCTAAAAGTGACAATTATGTAGAAAGAGTGGCCTTTCTCAGAGGAAATGTCCTGCTGGGGTTCTGTATCATGTGCTATCCCATCCCCAGGCTATGATGACAAGGGATGGCATTCAAGATGCTGGAAGAGTCTTAAATCTCAAAAGTCAGAGCGAGTTCTTCACTCACTTTGTGCAAATGATCTGCCTGCAAAACCCAAGAATCCTTAGAGCTTCAGCTACTTCCAGATAACCCATTTCATCTATTGAAGAAAGCAGAAAATGTCTCAACTAACTACCAGCCATTCCAACATCTATGAAGCATCTACAATCTCCAGCTGGAAGAACACCAGAAAGGTGGATTATGAGGAACGAGTGTGATTGAAGGTGACAAGTGCTTTGACCCTCCAAGTTTAACAAAGAAGAAAGAAACTAAGTACAGAAAACCTTACTGAAAAGGGAGACGGGCATAAAAGTACATGGAAGATCACTCCCAGAACAGCAAGGGCCTAAGAAAGGATAGCAGATCAGGCATCTGAAAGGCTGAGATTAAATACATTTTACTTTGTTTCATTCAGTCACATGTAGCAGATAGGTGTGTTGTGTTGTATTGCATTGCATGGGAACTGCTGAAGGACTTTACTGGTGGTTTTGCCACTTGCCTCTGCTCTTCCCCTCTGTGGTTTTGCTTTGGTTTTTTTTTTAATAAGTGCATTTGGTTCTTCAGTGTTTCTCGGATGGTGAAAGATGTTCTGAAAAGCTGGGAAATGTTTGTACTTCTTTAGCAGCTTACAAGCTTTTTCATTGAGATTTCATTCTCTCCCTACACCATGGTAAGTTCCTGTCTCCATCTCTTTTCACCCTTCTTGGTAGCTCCTCCAGAGCTCCAGAATCACACCAAGTGATACGACAACCTGAACCTGGTAGTCCCTTCTTGCATTTTCAACACATGTGCACTGGTTCTGGATATCTAGATTTGGGTTTTGCAGTTTCTTTCCAAAGTAAGAAAACACTGCAGGCCCACAGAAATGGGAAGAGAGGCATTCTTGCTTGGTCAGCTCCTCAAAAACAAAGTTCAGGAACATGACACAGGGATTTAATTGCTCAGCAATAAGTCAGTATCATTCAAGTTTTCTGGTAGCACTGGTCATTTTACTGCAGACATGGGGTCTTCAACACAGGTTCCCCTCTATGTGTGTCTTGCATATCTTCTGACAATCTTCCCTAGGACATCCTACAGGCAACAGTGTCAGGGTTTGTTTTTTAGTGAAAGTGACCATGTGTTATCCCATGCCATGAGAGCATGAGCTGCTAAGAGGTGAGTTGGAAGGCTTCCAGACCCATGCACTCACTCATTTTCATTCCTTCTCTGTGTGTTTCAGATTTGGCAAACTGTGAGGAAGGTTGGACCAAGTTCCAGGGCCACTGCTACAGGCACTTTGAAGAGAGGGAGACTTGGATGGATGCAGAGACCAGATGCCGACAACATCAAGCCCACCTCAGCAGTATCATCACCCCAGAGGAACAAGAGTTTGTGAACAGTGAGTGCTGGAGCAGCCTGAGACTGGGCAGGAGTCTAGACATTGGACTCCGAGTCTGTGGGCAGATTTATCAAAAATAGTGTCAAAGCCACAAAGCCTCAACCTTGCATGGGTGCATCCATGCACATGGTATGTTGAGTGGGGAGGAGATGGACAAGTACAATATGAGGAAAATAAGGACATCAGGAGCTAGTGAAAGAAGCTGAATGATCCAGAGGCTCCAGGGACAGAAACACTTGAGATGGCAAAGAAATGCTTTCAACAAGGTGTAGGGCAAACATGACCCACACTTCTTTCCCCTCCTGCTCTTCCAGGTCATGCACAGGACTACCAGTGGATTGGCCTCAGTGACAGAGCTGTGGAGAATGATTTCCGCTGGTCCGACGGGCACTCCCTGGTGAGCCTCCAGCCCATAGTGTGCACAAGCACTGGCTTTGGGTGGGGGGAAGAGCCCCATGGGTTGCATGCTGAGTGATTGGGTTGGGCATTGAGTGGGGGCAGTAGGGCTTATGGTTCTTCCAAGCCAGTAGTAAAGTTGGTCAGCTCCTGGGCACTGTAACGGTGGAAATAACCACTGTAGGAGCAGTGTGGGCATCCCATGGTATCTGCTGGAGGGAGGCATGGGCAAGGCAGAAGCAGGATTGAAAGAGGGAGTGGGAGAGGGAAGGGCTCAACCTTAGATGAAGGGCTTTCCTCTCTTGGCAGCAATATGAGAACTGGCGACCCAACCAACCTGACAACTTCTTTTCGGCGGGGGAGGACTGCGTTGTGATGATCTGGCATGAGAAAGGCGAATGGAATGATGTTCCCTGCAACTATCACCTCCCTTTCACCTGCAAGAAAGGAACAGGTCAGCACCCTGTTGGCATCCATGCTGGCAAGGATGGGGGACTCAGGCAGCAGCTGCAGGACTGGAGCTGAGTCCCCAGTGCATGTGAACATGGGTTTTGTCACTGCAAAGGGTGGTCAAAGAGGTGGAAAGAATTAGAAATAGGAACAGAAGCTGGCCAAGGTTCTAGGAGAAATTTTCACAAGGACTTGAAAATAAGTAAGGTGAGACATCAAGGATGGGGATTCAACATTCGCAGGTAGAGTCATACCCTGTCTGCATCATCACTCCCACAGTGCCAGTTCCAGGTCCTCCCACAGACACAGATATGTTGTGATGCTCAGCTCTCACTGCTTTTCCAGGAGGCAGGAATGGAGGACAGAGGCAGACCCCTGCTTAATTTCAAGGCCCATCACAGAATTCTTGTATCCCCCTGCATTAAATTTTGTGGACAGAGACAATCTAGAAGGGAGTTAAGGTTTTATCCAAGGGAAGAATGACAAGGCTGTGCATGCCCAGCCTGCACCAGATGGGCAGGCAGGATCTGCCCAGGTGTGAGCTGCCCATTCAGCCAGGCATGACCCCTTTCACTCTCTGTGTTTCTGCCCATCTCCTGCAGTGGCCTGTGGGGACCCCCCTGCGGTGGAGAATGCCAGGACCTTCGGTCGGAAGAAGGAACGCTATGAAATAAACTCCATGGTGCGGTACCAGTGCAACCAAGGCTACATCCAGCGCCACGTGCCCACGATCCGGTGCCAGCCCAACGGGCAGTGGGAGGAGCCACGGATATCCTGCCTAAACCGTACGTTTCAGTCCCTTTACCTTCACGTTAGGGCTGATGCATCCCTGCAGCAGAGAAAAGGAGCTGGGAATAAGAGGGTCATCGCCTTAAGTGTGCAGGGTAGATCGAAGCCAGGCAGAAGGTGATACCATGATTCCCTTGACTTCTTGAAAGCTTTCCCATGATGGGGCATGGAAGCTGACATGTTTTGGGCAAGTGTGGACCACATTAGCTGCCTGGAGGGACAGTCTGGGCAATTCCTGCCCTGAAGACTCCTCCACCAAGGCAGAGTAGGGGCAGCTTCAGAGCCAGAAAAGGGCAACAAGTTGACTACCAATGGCCCAGCCTACTTAAAGACAGAAAAATAAATGGCTTCTCAGAGGTCAAGTTTTGACACCACCTGCATCTACAGGGAGAATAGAAGGGGGAAGCTGTGGGCCCCCCAAGCCCTTCCCCACTATCCCCCTGCCCTGGGAGCAGACAGGAGTCCTGAGGCAGAGATAAGCCAAGAGACAGGGCTGGGCTCCTGTCAGGCCTCCAGCTAATGACAGCCAGACTTTTCCCACTGATGTTCCAGCCCACTCCCAGGCCTGCCTGTTCCATCCCTGTTTGCCTGGAGCTTCCCAATAATTTTATTGGTCTCAGATAAATCCCATCCATCCAGTGGCCTCCTTTCCAGATTCAGGTCCAGCTGGGCAATTCCAGATAAGGCTGATTAAGCAATGGTCCCACAGCCAGGGAAAGTTGATACGGCCTTAGGGAACAAACCTCTGCCCCAGGGAGGAGATGAAAAGAGGAGAGATGGAGGAGGTGTCCAAGGGCGGCTGCCTGGTGCAGTCCAAGATGCTGATTCCCTTGGCTCTGCTGTGGATCTGGAGAGCTGCAGGCTGCTCCCTGCATGGACTGCCAGCAATCAAGAGACCTTTTCTGATCCCAGCCAGCTTTTCCTGCTTCCATCAAAACCCTCCTGCAATTATCACACCAGAGCGGTTGCTAGCTTCCAGGGAGACCGTCAGCAAAGATCGGGCAGAAACCTTGTCCCTCCCTGCCAGCCAGATGGGGCTGTTTCCCCTCCTGTGCCCTGAGCACACCCCACTGCTAATGGACACTGGGATTATGGATTGAGGAGAAACTGGCAGGGCAAGGACAAGACAGGGACACGGTCCCCAGTCCACCAGCAGAGCTGCCCTCCGGGCCGGGCACAGGAAAGGGATGGCACAAACATCCGCGGAGATGATGCTGCTGCCCAGGCTCCCGCCCAGCACCGGGCACCTTCTCCGGCGGGGGAAGCAAACCCCAGCTGCAGGGCGAGAGAAGGGCTGATTGTCCGTGTGCGGGCGGGCTGGCGCCGGGGCACTCACAGCCAGCCCGTCGGGCAGCGCTCCTGCGGCCGCCCGTGTTTTTCCAGGGAGCCAGCGGCCGGGCGGCCAGCCTGGGACAAGCAGCGGCTCTGTCCTGGCTCCTGCCAACAAGGTGCCTTTTCTTCTCTTCCACAGCCTCCAGCTACCAGCGCAGGCTATACAAGAGGAGCCCCAGGAGCCGGTCGAGACCCAGCGGCAGCGCCGTCCACAGACCCACCCATTAGAACGGGGCCACAGACCGAGGGGGAACGCGAGAAAAGAGATTTTTAACGGAACAGTTATATTAACAGAGTCGATTTCTTCTTCTTCTTGTTGCTTTTTTGTCATATAAGGAAAGAAATTATATTAAAGACAAACCCACCTTTGTGTATATATATAAAAAAAAAATTAATGTTTTTCCAAGCACCAAAGCAAAACAAATTAGATCTCAGCATTTTTACTAACCGTCCGGTTCCAATTATCTTCGTGCCTTTGGGAACGGGGAGGGGGGTGGGTTTGCAGGGGGCAGGGGGTTAAGTTAAATAATAAAGATGATTATTTTTTCCTGATTTTATTCACGAACAATGTAATTATTTCTGTTATTTAATCTCCAGGGTGAACAGCACCTTTTGGGGTTTTATTTTTTTTTTCCAGAATCCTTTTACTGCTGCAGCACGTCAGGGCGGGTGGGGAGGGCCAGGGGGCTGCGGTGGAAGGAACTGTGAGAGGAGGTAGGTGAGGGGATGCTGAGACCCAGGACCGAGGTGCTGGGGGCTGTGGCCCCTCTCTGCTTCCCCCTCTGCAGTGCAGTGCCCGTCCCAGGACAACGTGCTCTTTCCAGGGGACCGTGCGGGGCACCAGTGTTCCCTGCACCTATTTATATTTTTGAACATATCCTATTTTGAAAAAATGATAAATAATAAAGAGAGTGAAATCGGAATGGGCACTTTGTTAGTGTTGTTTTTTAGGGAAGGGGGGGTGTCTCTGTGAGCTGGGAGGAGAGGGAGTCTGTCATGGCAAGGCAGCAAGGAAGGAAGGGGAGCCCAAACAGGATGCTCCAGGCTACACAGGAATGGCTCAGGCCCAGCCAGCACCCAAGAGTGCAGCCCTGGGGACAATGGAGGTGGGAGGGGTGTCCCAAGCCCCAGGTGAAGAAGCCTGGAGCATGACTTTGCCCTCCCTGTTCAGCTCCCAGTTCAGAAGGGGTTTAACCTCCATTCCTCAAATCCATCTAAAACCCATGGCCAGCAGGAACTGCTTCACCTTCCAGCTTTCAGTTCTGATACCCAGGGGGTTAATTAACATTCAGTAATGAGAGAACACAAGGCCCTTGCAGGAGCTTGGGTGGGCACAGGGTGGAGTCAGCAGCAGTAAGACAATGCTCAGCCAAGGATGAGACAGTCCCAGACAACTAGCCAGGGATTCCCAAATTTTCTCTCAATGGTAGACTCTCTTGTTTCAGGAGAGAGATGGACAGCCACATCACTCCAGGGCTTTCTCCGATTTATTAGAAGATGTTCAGGAAAATACATCTTTTCATAAACAAATGATAAAAGAAGGCACCAGAATTCAAGTGCAGTCTAGGCAATGGGCACACAGAGATAAGGCACTGGTGCTCCCACAGGGACAGGCACAATGGCATCCTTCAGCGGGACAGGGATGGGGCTGGAAGAAGGGCCAGGATCAATGGAGACGCCTGCTCTCCACTCTGGCCAAATCCAGCTTTGCCTCACTCCCACCTCACGAACTCAGGGGCAGGACCAGCCTGGAAGAGCAGGAAGGTGTCGGTGACAATCCACCAGCACAGGAAGGGGTAACAACCCATGGGGTGGGAAGACCAAGTGGGATAGCAGCTGTAGCCCATGGGGATCATCCTTACACACATCCCATGACATGGGCTGTTCCATGCTGCCCAGCTGGCAGCTGCCCCAAGCAGCTGCATGTGCCAGCTGCTGAGCAAGATGTGAAAAATATAAAGGAACAAAACAAAATAAAAAGAAGCCTCCCCCCATCCCACCTCCCCCCATTCACCTCTAAAACAGCCCTGGTAAACACCCAACACCGGGCACCATCAGGCTGGAAACATCCTTCATCCAAGAAGGATCTCTCCTGGCTTCTTATCTCTCCTTGTAGCAGAAGACCCCAAACCTGCCCTTGCTGGGGAAGCCGAAGCTGCGGACACCGGGCTCTGCAGGGCCACAGTTGGGCCGGGGCTTGACAATGGGGTAGCGGACGCTGCCGTCTGCCAGCCAGCCGGCATTGCAGCGGTCCAGCCCCAGGAATTTCCAGGCGGAGTAGAGATGCCCCACCCGGGCAATCTCAGCCCCTGCATCCTGGCAGCTCTGCTTGGCCTCCTCCAGTGACATCCCATCGAGGTGGTCCAGGTAGAAAACCTCTCCTAGGAGGGAGAGGGGAGCATCAGTGCCGAGCATCATCCAGAGCATCCCCACCTGAAGCATCCCTGCCTGGAACATCCCCATCCAGGCTGAGTCCTGTGCCCCTAAGGGGGAGGGATGCACATCATCTTCCCCAGGGTACCAGCCCCCACCCGTGGCCCAGCACCCACCTCTGAGTGCGGAGGAGAAGCAGAAGGCATCAAAGCGGTGGAGGTGCCGGTGGCGTGGGCCGTAGCTGCGGATGCCCGGGGCGAGGTGCACCCCACCACAGGGCTTGCGGGGCACACGGATGGGGTACTGCACGGTGCCATCAGCCAGCCAGCCTGCATTGCACCAGTCCAGCCCCTCGCTCCAGGCCTGGAAGAGCTGGTTGAAGTTGGCGAGGATAGCACCTTGGTCCTGGCACACTTGCTCGGCTTCATGGAAGTTGAGCCTGTACTGCCCACGGGGAGGCTGGTAGGGGAACACAATGCCTGGAGGCAGATGGGACGCTCAGCTGGCTCTGTGGGCAGCCCACCCGCCCCAAGCTCAGTCCCAGCAGGAGATGCAGGAATCCCCACTCCATCCCAAATTCAGGCTGAGACAGGGACCACCCCAGTGTGGCAGAGCCCAAGGCTCAGGAATACTGGGATGGGGCTGCTCCGGGCATGCAGGAGCCAGCAGTGAGTTGCCAGCGACATCTGGTGGCAGAGGGACACAGGGCCCCTCATGGGGACGGCACCTGCATAAACAGGGATGCACAGACTGTGATAATGGGGTTGCAGGGACCATCACCACTGGGTCACATAGACCACAGTCCTGGGGATGCACAGACAGTGGTCCCAGAGGCATGGACCACTCCTGCAGGGAGGATGATATCACTGTCATGGGGATGCATAAGCTACAGGGACAGGGACACCAGGACCAGTATCATAGGGACATATGGGCCACAATCCCAGAGACACATGGACCATCAACATGGGGAGGGATGGACCAGAGAACCAAGTGCACCACTACAATGGACACAGTCACAGGGATCAGTGGGGACAAGACACTGGGAGGCAGGGCCAAGGGGGTGAGCAGGGGCAAGCAAGAGGGAAATTTCCACAGCTCTGAGCTTGGAAGCAAAGTCAGGGCTGAGTCAGGTCCCTCATGGCAAGTGAGCAAGAGCGGCTGGACCAGTCACCAAGGTTCATCACAAGAGGCAACGGGATATCTAGTGCTGGGAGGGGACAGCTGGACATGATGTAGCACAGAGGGAAGAAGGGTGGGTAAAGACAGGAAATGTTGTGGCCATGGGGTCACTCCCAACTCTGACTCCACAGCAGCACCCTCAGTGTCCCGGCTGCACAGACTGCTTTGGACTCCTTCGCTCCTGAGACCCCCCAGACAGACAGTCCCAGGACACCACCCCATCACACCAAGCATCCCAGCCCCTTTCTTCCCACAACTGGGCTTACTGAATTCCCTGCCTTGCTATGTCCCCACAGGTGCCACTGGAAGGCCAGGCTCACTGGCTTGGTGCAGAGGGTCACATGGTCCCCAGTGTGCCCCCACCTTGTAGCCGGAGGTCCACGACATCGCTCTCATCCTCCAGCCCGTCGATGACCTCGCAGCGATATTTGCCATCATCCTTCAAGCGCACATCGCTGATGACCAGCGAGGCCTCGTGCTGGCTGGTCTTGTGGATGTGAGCACGGCCCTTGAAGTCCCCAAAGGCCACGTAGGTCTTGCCAATTGCCACCATCACGTCCTGCTCCTTGGTGTAGTCGTCCCGCAGCTTGGACCACTTGATGCGGATTTTGCGTTTATCTCCCAGGTCGGGCTCATAGTGGTAGTGGCAGGGCAGGGTGACGTTGGCACCACCGTAGCTGTAGACAGGGTCTTTGGAGGTTTCTACCACCAGTCTGGCTCCATTGAAGTAATCCACTGGGGACAGGCAAGGAAGGCATGATGGGCAGATCAGGATTCAGAGCTGAGCATCATCCCCAGATCTTCCCTCCAGCCACAACCTCTTCTACTATGAGTATGCCCTGAGCATCCCTGGAGAATGCCTGACTGCTCCTCTAGGCCCCACATCCCTCAAGAGATGGATTGCAGCTCCACCCAGCGGTGGGGGGAGACTTCAGCCCCCTGAGACAACCTGACAGCTGCCCTTATCCCCAACATACCTTTGTCCTGCCCGTTGCCCATGTCATTCATGATGTGGTTGTAGTAGAAGCCGTTGTAGAAGGGGTGGTGGGAGCTGATGACCAGCTGCAGCAGGGTGGCCTCCAGGAGCAGCAGGAGCAGCAACATGGCTGGGAAGTGAGCCCAAACCCTGAGCCCGGGCTGAGGAATGCAAGGAGAGGGGTGGAAAGAGCCAGAAGAGCAGTTCGCCTGCCTGCAGGGGAGGGTGCAGGCAACATGAGCCGTGCCCCCAGACCTGCCCCACAACCGGGGCTGCCAATCCCCTCCCTCTTCATCTTCCCGCCTGGGTCACACCACACACCAGCGCATTTGACTGCTGCCCTTCGGGGCTTGTGGAGCACCCGGCCTGGAGGGGAGTGCTGAGACCAAACCGGGGAGGGGGCAGCTAGAGACAAGGGATCCCAGGGTGTTCTTTGAACAGGGATCACTGGGATAACATCATGTAGGGGTGCGGGGCGGAAAGAAGCCCCACTGCAAATAGCAAACTAAGTTTACAGAGGCAGCCGAGCATGCAACCCAACCGAAGAGGCGGGGAGAGGGCTCAGGCTGCCTCCACTGCCCCAGCTCTGGACAAAGCCCAGTGGCACCCTCCGTCCTGGCCAAAGATCCCTGACTCTGACCCAGGACTGCTGCTCTGCACCACAGACGTGGCTGGCACCAACCCCATGCAACACATTTAGCTCCCAAACCACATCCCATGGGTGGGGGCAGCCCGGGTGCCCCCACAGTGCCAGAAACCTGCACTGCCCAGAACTCTTGGTGCCTGGGCACCCATGGGTCCCCTGCATGGGGTTTAGCCAGGGTGCTCCCAGGACTAGCTACTTGTCAGCATTCCCAGAGCCGGCAGAGGGGGCCCGGTACTCAGCAAGCCTCCGGCAGACCCCCTCCAACACCGGGAGGGGTCTTACATTTGTGCCTTGCTTAGACAAGGCTTACGAGTGCCTGGAAATGTGCCCCGGGCCGGAGGGCTGTGGAAGAGCGGGTGCTCAACCCCGGCAGGGTCCGATACGGGGTATGGTGGTGATCTCCAGGGACCAGGGCATGAAACCGGCTGCTCTCACCACAGGTTGCTCACTCACAGTCTCCTCTGCCGTCAGTGTCACTGCTCACTGTGGGGTGCAGCCCATGCTTGGCACCCACTGGGATTGCAGAGCCGGTACCCGAGGGCACGGGGTGCACCCACTGGAGCAGCAGCGCACTGGTGAGCGGCGCTGCCGGCACCGGAGCCGCAGGCAAAACACCACGTGCTGCCCACGCGTCCCAGGGTGGGCTCGAGGCACTGCAGCTTCGCACCTCGGTGTGCGGGGCACCAGCCCTGCTCCCCCGGTACCCCAGTGCCTGGTGAACCCCCTCCCACCAGAGCCCAGCACTGCAGGGACATGCTGCGGACCCGGCATCTTCAACTGCAGTGCCAGCGAGCGTCGTGTTGCAGCACCCACCGCAGAGATGTCTGGCACATTCTGCAGTGATGCCCGGCTCCCTCTGTGGTGATGCCATCCCTCCCTGCCCTCCAGGGCAAGCAGGGTGCCCGCTGCCCCGGGGTGCCAGCCCTCCCCAGTCCCGGCGCTGGAGCCAAGCCGTACTCACGCTGGTTGCGGGCAGGCTGCGGGCAGGCGTACAGGCAGGCTGCAGGCAGATGCACTGTGTTTAGGGCTCTTGCAGGGCTGAGAGGAAGCAGCTCCAGGGCCTGCCTCTTAAAGGGAAACACACGCTTTCCCAACCCCCTGCTTGCAGCTCGGAGCTGGGGTGGGTGCCCCCAGCCCCCTGCCTGCCCACCCTGCCTGGGTGATGGTCCCGCCGTGCACCCGCACGCTGCCCACATGCTGCCCGCACGCTGCCCCCACGCTGCTAACACACCTCACCTGTGATGTGCCAGCTGCCCACATTGCCCCTAACTTGTTAGGGACAGCAGTGGGGAGCAAGGTGACCCATTGGGGCTGGTGGGGTCTTGTAATACAACCCATGCAAACCCCTGGGGAAGTCACACTGCGAGGGATAAAGAGCCATCCCTTGTTCTGTGTACAACTGGGGGGAACTTGCCATGGTCCCCAGGTAAAAGGTGGTGTCCAGCACAGACGTGGCAGGAGCTCCGCAGGCCCAAGCAGCTTGGGACAGGTGGGTTGTGGCAGGGGGTGACCTGTGCCAGAGATGTGCAGCCTGCATGCTCTGGGATTCAGGAGGGGCTACTGAACTGCGAGGTTCAACCTCTTCAGGGTCTGCTTGGGGCTGTGTGGACAAAGCAGAGGCACAGAACCCAGGGGGAAAGCTCTGGGGTGCCCAGTTGCACCCATATGAGGGGGCATCATCCCTAAACTTAGATGATACACTCCATGCCAGCTTCCACTGGCACAAAGACATGCAGACCCAGCTCTAAGAGCCCCAGATCGAGTCCTCAGGAAGGGCAGCACGGCGACGGCTCAGCCGTGGGACAGCGGTCAGGGGGTGGACAGTGGGGCCGAACACATGAAGGAATCACAAGGCCGTGTGTGCCCTGACCCACCGACCCGCTGTCCCAGCCCGGTGCGCTGCTTCACCCCCCACTCTGTTGTTTTATGGCAAGGAAATGAGGCACGGGGGCCCCGGTCCTGCTCTTGCAGGATGGCTTCAAGCCGGAAAGAAAACAACTCGTGTAAAAACAAACTGCCCCGAGGCTGGCTGCGGGGTGAAGGGGGCCAGGACCCCTTTCGACACCCCCCAGCATGGAGCGCTCGGGGTGCGATCTTGCCTGCCCGACGCCGCCGCGCTGATAGAGAGCAGCCGGCGAGGAAGCGGCGTTATCTGCCACCAGCGCCGGCACGGCAGCCCCGCTCCCCGTGGGGACCCCCGACCGGGGATGGCCGTGGGACCCGGGGACTGGAGGCACCGCTCTTCCTTGTTCCCCTTTTCCCTGCACACCCACCGGGCCCGCCAGCCCTCTCCAAGGAGGGAGGCAGCGGAGCCGCGCTGCCCAGGGACAGGGGAGTGTGACGGCCGGGCACGCCGCCTGCTCTCCTGGCCGGAGCAGCCCGTCCCGCAGCCCACAATGGAGAGGGCAATTACATCTCCCGGCACGGGGCCACGGCGCTGCCCTGCATGCTGGCCGAGGGTCCCTGGTCCCCCCCAGCCCTGTCCCTTGGCTGGAGAAGGTGGTGGGATGGCATCCCAGTTGCATCCCATCTGCATTTCGGCAACCAGTGCCCCCCTGCAGTTGCTTGCCCAAGTTGACCGTGTCCCAGTAATTTAGTGACTGGGATGGTTCCCTCCACCCCCTGCTTGTGCAGACAGATGGACAGCCCTGTCAGGGCAAGGTGCTCCCTGGCATGGATGTCCCATTGTTCCAGAGCCAAGGAACAAGCCCCACAGCGTCCTGTGCTGCCTGTGCTGCCTGCACCACTGCGCCTGCCAGCACCCAACCTCTGGTCTGCCTGAGAAGGGGAGCAGCAGCAGGGAAGGGGACAGGAATGCTTTTGTGCATCTCTTTTCAACGGCTCAAGGCTCACCTTTGGCCATGACTCTTGTGTGAATGTGGCTAATGATGGCTTTCTCTCCTCCTGGTGAACAGGCAGCATAGGGAAGGATCTGGCTACCAGCAGACCCTGAGGAAAAAGAAATCCCCTTCACTCCTTACCATCAGGATTATTTTTGACATGTCTGGGATGATCCCGTATTTGTTTTTTGCTCCCTGAGGAGGACCCTGGGTGGGACCACAGGTTTCAGAGTAAGCAAAGCTGCGCAGGGTCAGCGTAGCTCTGACCCAAAAGCACATGTTTAGGGCTTGTGTTTAGGGCTGGCTGAGATTTTGGCTGAACAGGAGCCATAAAAATGTCATCCCTGTCCTCCCTGTCTCAAAGCCAGCCATGGCCCCACCAGAGACATTTGTCCATGAAATACCAGTGGCAATGGATGATTCCAGCAGGAACCTGGCTGCCAAGGCTGGTTGCCAAGGCTGAAACTGGGGAGGAACACTCACACTGCTGGTAGGATGGAGGAGGTTGTGACCTGTGCTGGGCTTTCCGGGTGGAGGCAAGAGGATGCTCTCCCTGACAGCTGCTTCCTGAGGAACTGCTCACAGCAGCTGGCAGCACAGGCAGCCGAGTCAGCAGGCAGCAGGGTGCCACAGCGTGCCGGCCATCCTGGCCTTCCTGCTGCTCCAGCAACCTGGCTGCGTCCAGGAAGAGCATCTGAGTGATGGGGACAAGCTGTGAGGAGCTGTGCATGGTGTGGAAGGCATCCTGGCTCTCACCAGTGCCCCCATCCTGGGGCTCCAGAGAAGGAAGGAAATGCCACAGGACTGGGAAGGGGCTCAGCATCCCCCAGAGGGGCTCACTTGGGGGGTCACAGTGGGCAGGGGGACAGCACCCAGGGATTGAAGATGCATCCCCTGCTCTGACACACTGCATCTGCTCCCATCACCCTCTTTACAGAGTCTCTGCCCTGTCTCTTGGTCTCTTGGCTCAGGGCTGTCTTGGCTGGACTCAAAACGAACTGCTCTTATCTCAGCACCAGCTTCCTGGTGATAAGGGTGGCATGTCTGGAGGTGAACTGGACAGACTGTCCCCCTCTGTCCCTGGCTCTAGCTGTGGCTGCTATTTGTCACCAAGCAGCCACAGCCACAGTAAATTCAGCTACGTCTCTGCAAGCAGCTCCCCCAACCCTCTGGTGCCTGGGGCTGGCACCCATGGTGTCAGGCAAGAGCCCACCACCCATAGGCAGGGCCCATGATGGGGATGCCAGGCCAAGCAGGCACTGCTGGCAGCGGGAATATGCATGAAGATAGTCCAGAGCTGTGGGGACAGAGAGCTGTGGTGAGATGCAGGTGGTCCTCGGCCATTCATGCCAACCTCGGAGGTCCCTGCCCAGTGTGGCAGAAGATTTTGGAGAGGAGCAAATCTCCCCTGCTCTGTTCACTCCAATGCTCCTTCCCTAAAAGGGACCCCATCCTCAGTGCAGGAGGATCCTGCTCCAGCAGCATCCATCCCTCAGCCCTGCCCAGGAGGGGTCTGCTGGGAGCATACTTGCCCTGGCAAAACCCATAGCTCCCTCCAGTCCTGAGACCACACTGGAGTGTACAAGTTGACCTAGCTTCAAGCTGGCGTATCTGCTACAGGATCAAAGCCAAAGGAGGAGATTTTGGGCGTAGGATAGAGGCATTCCGCCCCAAATTCCATCCCACTGCTCCTGGCCAGCTGTGAGCACAGGCTCCAGCAGCTGTGACAGGGTGGAGGCAGCAGGGAAGATGCGCACAAAGCCTTGATACCCTGTTTTTCCAACAGGGAACGGAGCTAGGAAGGTCTGTTAAAGCAAGAGAGGTGTGGGGTCAGCACAACAGCTAGCAGCCCCCCACCATAGAGGAGCTGGGGGTGCTCAGAGGGGATCCTGAGGGATCACTGGACCTGCCAGACTTCAGGAGATGGCTCTCAGGGAGGCACAGAGCAGACAAGCCAACGGTCCCAAGGTTTCAGCTGGTTTTAATACTGTCAGAGACACCCCAGAGCAGGGCTGCCACCACCATCCCACCCAGGCTCCCTTGGCCCTTGCCAAAGCGAACCCACTGCCAGCCCGGCCCCACGGCCACTTCACACCCCCACAGGCTGGGGAAGCATCGCTACCAGCCCATGACCACACGTCCATGCTCCCACCTGCTGGTACCGGGTCTTGCTCATCTCCTACTGCTAATCCTGAGGGCTCAAGCATTGCAAGAGGCTCCTTTCCACCCCACAAAAAGGGAAAAAAAAATCAGGTTACAAAAAGGGTCATGGCACAGCTGTACCTGCTGCCTTTGGGTGGTTTAACTACCACCTTTCCCATCCTTTTTCCACATCCTTGTGGCTTACAAACTATCCATCCCCACTAGCAGATCGCAGTCCCCCTGGTCACCACTTGGCTCTGGGGACAAGGAATCTCCAGGCACCCCCGAACTGCAGTAAGCTGGGGTTGGCAGCAATGCTGAGACTTGTGAGGATGCTGGAGCTGGTACCCCAGGAAGGGGAATGGGGAGTGCCTGCCAAAATGCCAGCCATGGCGCCTGATGGAGCGCCCAGCAGGTTGAGCCACCAGCAAGGACCCGGTGCCTCTTGACAGGAGCCATCTCATCACTCTGCTCGCACTATGCGGTGCTGACACCACAGGCAAGGACATCCAGGGCCTGGCAAAATGGGCAGGGGACAACAGCTGAGTTTTTCCAGAGGATTCTCAGAGCCCCTGCTTGCAGATGTGCAGGGAGCAGAAGGGACAACGGAGGCTGCAAGCCTGGCATGCCTGCCCTAAGCCCCTGAAAACTGCGGAGCCCCGAGAAGGTGCAGGCAAGGGACTGCCACTGGCTGCAGGCTCCCTGTTGAAAGCAGAAGCAAGAAGGTGAAGAAAACTTGTCCCCAGGTTCAGCTGGGAGTATACAGCCAAGCCCTGACTGCAGGACAGGGTCCCCTAGCAAACCCCCATTTGCAGGATGGGGTCCCCCAAGGAAAGCCCAGTTGCAGGAGAGGGTGCCCCAGCCCAGTCCCAGTTGCAGGAGGGGGTCTCAGCCCTGCCTGGTGTGGCAAAAGAACAGGAGTCATCCCCATATCCCACCTACAAGGGCCCTGTAAAGTGCAGTGCTGCAGCCCCAGCACCAACGTGGGGCAGGGGAGCCCTCTCGGCTGCCTCCCAAGTGTGGGGACATGGAGAGAGGGGTTTGAGGTCAGAGCAGGAGTGGGCAGGGGCAGGCAGGGGGCAGGCAGGGGGCAGGTTGGGTGGCGGGGAAGAGCAGCCCCGTCCTTCCTCCCCCCACTCCTACTCATCGCAGCCCAGCAGCTCCACACGCAGGGTGATGCGGTTGTGCCAGGCCACGGGCAGGATGCGGACAAAGCGGGCATGGAAGGGCACATCAAACACATTCTTCTTGTGTGAGTAGTTGTCACTGTTGCCATGGAAGATCTAGGATGCGAAAGGCAGGTGTCAGCATCACTAGGACCTCCCCACCACCACCCATCCCTCCCCACAGTGGCATCCTTGAGCCCTGGGAGGTCACTGCCCACTTTGCCCTTCCCACACCCACCTTGGTGCTGTTTGTCTGGCCATCCCGGTACAGGGTCCAGGAAGTGCCATTGTCACTGTAGGCCACCTTGTAGGCTGCCACATACTGGATGTGCCCAAAGTCACGGGCTCCTTGCGTGATGATTCCAGTCACCTTCTTCTGGTCCCGGAGGTCAATCTGGCATGGAGACACGGCTCGTCACAACTCCTTTGCAGGAGTGGTGCTCCCACCCTACAGCACCCTGCATGTTCCAGAGGCATCCAAGATGAGCTGGCCCTCCGGGGTCAAGAATGGAGAAAACACCACTCAACCCCCACCGCAAGGCCAGAGCAACTCACAAAAGACTACTGTGGAATATTTGATCCTTCAACACTCACAGCTTCCCTCAAAGCAATAAAAAGTGGGCGCAAACCCACTGCCTCAGCTCCCTTGCCTACCCTTGTCCACCTCCACATTTTTTGCTGAAAATGTCAATGTGGTAATGACAGCAAAAAATCTCAATTAAAAAGAAAATAAAGGATTCCCAGAGGAAATTTATTTCCACTGGAAAGTAATTCTGGCTGAGAAAATACCCGTTCAGCACAGGCTGACATTTGGGTTTCTTGTGAGATGGTTTCTATTCTCTTAACTCTGCCACGCTGCACTACTGCTGCTGGCACAGGGTAAACCAGCAAAGGATCTGAAAGTCTCCTTAATTTAGTTCTTTTTCCATGCTCATCAAGAGCTATTCCAGTTATACAATATAAATCCTGAATATATACGTAAATCTATACACACATACACAAACAGGCAGTCTGTGGTGCAACAGCCCAACTGAGTGTGTCATCCTGACCTCATCAGCCAATGTCTTGATAAGCTGATTCATTTAGGGCTGCGAAGCAGCTGCTTTTAATCATTTCCCAAATAAGAAGCGGGACAAATATCTAAACTGTTTTGTCCTATTATGTCATGGAATCATGTGAAAAGTATAAAAACAGGGGAGGAAAGGAAACCGAGAAGGAAATTTCAAAACTATTTGTTTCCATTCCAGGCTGGGAAGAGTAAAGCAAACCTGATTTTTTTCCTGCAAAACAGAAACATGGTGTTCTGGGCAGTCAGAGGGTTGTGGGATGGTCACCCCAGGTTGGGATGGCATTTCCTCAGGGGATGATGCAGAATTAGGGTGCTGTATGCTTGATGCTCCCCACAAGGAGATGCAGAGATAGCACCACACTGTCCCTATGGGCACTGATGTTTCTGACCCAAAGCTGCAGGACTGCTGTCAAAACCAGTGGCTGTGGTCCCATTCTGACCTGTCCCTGTGATCCCAGCTCAGGGAGTGCCCCACAGCAAGGCTCTGGCCACACCATGCCAGCATTTCTGCCCAGTGTTTCCCACCTTGCCCATACTCCATACTTGCCACCCCAGGCACAGGAGGTGGCCCCAGACACATCTGCAGGAGCTGGGGAGAAGACACGAGGTTGCAGAGGGAGGGCCCAGAGACCCACCTGCAACCACTCAGACTGGCCATTGTGGAGTGCAGTCCAGGCATTGGTTTTGCCCATCATGTCCAGGCGAGCGTAATGGGGGTGCCAGGTAAAGGCATCAATGCCCCAGGTCTTGAAGACGCTGGAGGCCGTGATCTGCTGGTCGGAGATCAGGCGGGATTTCATGCCCAGAGGCTCAGAGCAACCTGCCATGTTGAAATACACTGTAACACAAGTTTACACAGGCAGTGAAAAGGAAAGAGTCCACCACACCGACGCAAGCAAAACCCCTCAGTCCTGCCAGAAGCCATCCCCACATTCCCGTGTTTCCACTGCCTGGAGCAGCAACAGGGCCAGGCAGGGAACTGCTCAGCAGAGGCACAGGGCTGACTTTTCCCAGGATTTTTCGCTCCAAGCTATTCCCTGGCTCACAGTGCCTCCTGCTGCAGAGACGAGCAGATGTCCCCACAGCACAGCACAGCCCTGGAATGCAGAAAGATCTGGCAGAAGGCAGAGGAGGATGTTTTAACCAGCGAAGAGAGCAACGCGAAGACATTTACCAGCCAAAAGCATGGATGGCACTGCCCCCACACAGCAGCAGGACAGGACCCAAGCCCCCAGAGCATCCCACTCCCACATCAACACGCGAGTCCCGCTCGGCTGCTGGGGATGTGCCGCAGGGCAGGAATGTGGGAGGCACAGGGGAAGGGCGCACCCCTCACGTTTCCCAGAGGACTTTGATCCCCCGGTGCTTTTCACACTCTTCAGCAGGAAAAGCAACCAGTTCACAGTTCAGACAAGAAAGGAGCACAATAAAAAGTCCTGCCTTGGCAAGGTGTTAGTAGCATGAGAATGCAGCCCAGGCTGGCTGAGCCAGTGGGATTAGCAGCTTGTGCTCCCCAAATGTACCCCAGGGTATTTCCAGATATCAGCCTGAGGGAAATAGAGCACTGATAAATCCCTTGTACTGGGGAATGAGAACCAGGACAAGGGGTGCTGCCCTGCTCCGTGTCAACCCCTGCCCTGTGGCCCCTGGGTGCAGCGAGAGCCACCAACATTTACCGTTCATCTCGCAGCCAATAAGCTCAAAGCGCAGCGTGCAGGCACGGCGGCACATCACGGGGTAGATGCGGATGAACTGGGCCGTGATGGGAGGGTTGAACATGTTGGTCTTCATGGTGCCGTAGTCCATGTTCCCCTCAAAAACCTGCAACAGTGAGCAGGGCTGAGTGGCCCAGCCCTCCCACAGCCTCCTGCACCCAACACCTTGCACAGAAGACAGACAGAACTCAGCATTGCCAATGGCAAAAGGGCAGAGAGGGGGAAGCTGGGCTCTGCTTTCATGCCCTGGAGCAGTGTATGACTTTGCAGCAGCTTCAACACTCTCAACAGAGTTTTGCAATTCTTCCTATTTCATCCTCACCCCCACAGAGTCACACATGCAACAAAACCCACTCCCTCCCACTACCACAATGCTCCTCAAATCATGACAAGCATAGAGAGGTGGCTTGCTTTTTTCTTTTTAACACAACAAATAGAGTCAGGTCATATTTCCGTGCATTTTTTTCCACTGCTGCAGAAACAAGAGGAATTTTTCTTTTTTTTAAAGCAAAGCAAATACTCCCAACCATTCGTTAGATGCTCCAAAAACCACCAGGAGACACATGCCATAAAGAACGGAGAGTGGAGAGCCCTGCAATCCATGAGCACTCCTGCACTGAGAGGCACACTCTCGACTCGTGCTTGGTGCAGCACTGAGCCACCCAAGCTGTTCAGTAGCACTCCCGGACCATGCCCAGTTCCCAGAGCGTGTCAGTGATAAAGATATTATCTGAATGACCCAAATACGTCAGTGCTGCTTCTTTGGTTATGCTTATCATGGTCAATTAAAGAGAGGCAGAGAGCACTGCTCAGTGCTGGAACTGCCTGTGCCAACTCACTGCTAGCATGGTTCCCAAGGTTGCCCCAGGTTCAAAAGCATTTTCCCACACAAGGGGACAGGTTGGGGTGCAGCTCACAGCCACTCCAGTGCTGGGTGGGTGGAACTGGGACATCCCCTGTGCACAGCATTGCAGCCCACCTTGTCTACATCCTGCTTCTCATCCTTGAAGAAGGTGAACTTCCTCCCATCCAGGCTGTAGGCGACTTTGTAGGCACGGACGAACTCCTGCTGCCCCACACGGCGTGCGCCCTGCGTGATGATCCCGCTCAGCCGCATCTTCCGCAGCAGGTTGGCCTGTGAAGGGGAGGAGGATGAGCTGGGCACAGCACCAGTGGAGCACATAGCCCCTGCGCCCACCAGCACCACCAAGCCTGGATGGGAGGATGGGCTCATGCTTGGCATCTGGACCAGGAGAAAGGCTGCCCAGGATGCTTACTCCATGCAAAAGCCCTCCATTCCTCCAGCCCTGCATCCCACAGTGGGCAGATGAAGGATCACCACCCCGGGTTCCCATCTTCCTCCAATGGACTTGCCTTCTCCAGGCACATCCCAAAATGCCCCTGGGTGAAACCTTGCTGCAGAAATTTAGCCCCACATTTACCACTAGGAGCAGGGAAATCCTGTGCCAGCAATGCTGCAAGATCAGCCATGGCTACTGGGGCTACTCTCTATGCTGGTGCACCTAGTCCTGCTGCAGGTACCTGGATCCAGGGGCTCTTGTCATAATTGCTGGAGGTCCAGGCATTGACGATGCCATGGTTGTTGAGGCGGGCAAGCTCCGGCCCCCAGCGCTGGAGGCCAAGGAAGCCGTAGTAAACAGAGGATGCCGAGAGCTGGGCATCAGAGATGGCTCCTCCTTCCATGCCCAGGAGAACAGCACAGCCTGTGGGCAATGGGGAGATCAGGACCAAAGAGAGACAGTAACCAAGAAGCAGAACTAGGGGTCATTTGTTTCCTGTCTCAGGACAGAGCAGAAGATGGAGGCCAGTCATAGGATCTGACTGTCCCCTCCTCCTCAGTCCTCCTCCAAAACTACACCATCCATCAGTTTCCCTCACAGCACAGAGGTCTGGGCTGAAAGGGCCATCCTGGGGCCCTCCCAGGAGGAGGCAGCACCTTCCTGAGGTTGCTCCCTCTATTAGGACCAGGTCAGCTAGCATCAAGGGCTGCCAGCACACCAGCACCCACAGCTGCCCTCCAGATTCCCTAAACCAGCTGTTGATGTCTTTCCTGAGGACACTGGCAGTGATGGACAGAGTAGAGGGGAAGAGGGAGGGAAAGGGAATTCTGTGCAGTTGGTGCCAGGGACTTACGGACGTGGCAGGTCTTCCCCAAGAATGGAGAAGGACACTTGCAGGTGTAATCATCATCCAGGTCCAGGCAGGTGCCTCCATTTTTGCAAGGTTGGGAGGAGCACTCGTTCTTGTCTAGGAGACAGAATGGGGGAGCTCAAGAGGTGATCCAGAATCAGTCCCAGAGAGGAGACCCTTCATTCAGTGGAGCAGGAAGAGGAAGAGGCATCCCCTGAGCAAGGGCCATGACAGGGTTCCCGCTGATAGGGTGGCTCGGGTTGAAGCTCTAACCTAAGGAGCTGTCTATGCCATGTCCCCACTGAGTGCAGCCACATGGTGCACTGGGACACTCTAGGCTGCGAGCCCGCATGGAGCAGGCTGAGCCTCGAGGCACCCCTTTTCTCACTACTCAAGGCACCATGTCCCTCCAGAGATGCAGAGAAAGGCTCAGACACAGTGTGACACATCGTGCCATGGTCTTTCCCTTCACCCTGCAAATTCCAATACAGCCCATGGTCCCTGACACAAGCTGGTTCTCCACAGAGTCACAGCAGCAAACACCCCATGACTGTCATCCCGGAGCTGTCTAGGGGATCCCCAAGCCTTAGTGGACAAGCAGCTTCCTCTGGCCGCCCCACATCACCATACTCACTGTTCTGGCAGTGCACCCCATCGTACCCTGCGGGGCACTTGCAGATGAAGTCAGTGAAGACGTCCCCCCGATTTGGAACCAGCTGGCACTCGCCGTTGTTGTGGCAAGGATTGGGGTGGCAAGGGCCTGGGGAATGGAAAAAACAGCTGTAATATAGACACAGGTGGACAATAAGATCATCCAGTGGGCTGCCACTGCCCAAAGACATTCATTGCCACTCCCCAGGTATCTTCTGTCACCATATCCCTGCTTGGATGTGTACTCTATGTGCCCATCCACCATCATCAAGGCTGGATCCCAGGGATAGTGGTGCAGGACCACAACAAGGGCACACCCACTTGCTGCAAGGCTCCTGGCCTTCATGGAGCACCCGTGAGAGGTCAGCTCCTCACCTTTCTCTGTCTCATTGCAGTCAATCCCAACGTAGCCCTCGGGGCAGATGCAGAAGAAGGGGGCCTCATTAATCCCAGTCAGGCAGGTGCCCCCATTCTGACAATAGTTAACATCACAGAAGTCACCTGCAAGTAAAGCCATGTGTCACTGCAAATCATCCTTGAGGTAAGCATCCACCAGAACCCCACAGATGTACAGAAAGGCATCCAAATCCAAAAGTAGAAACAGGGGAGCACCTAGCAGGGACCAGTTGCTGGATGCTGCATGGGGCTGCTGGTACTCATGAGTGATGGTTGAGACCAGGAGCATGAGAGAGAGGCAAGGGCCTGCTCCGCCCTGGCACATTAATAAAGGGGTTTAACAGAGCCTTCATGTCAAAGTGAGAACAGGGGAAACCCAGGGTTTTGGTACATCAAATGTTTCTGATGCTTGGCTGGGAATCAGGGCTGGCCAGGCTGGGGGTTTGCTCGGGCACGAGCAGGACAGGATTATTCAATGGTGCCATTGCCGAGTTTTGCTAATGAAAGTTTGTATTTGTAAGAACACAAACAAAAAATTGTAGGGGGAGCCCGCATGCTTCATTTCCCAGATGCTGGAGACACGTAGGGAGGGAGCACAGGGTCCATCCCTGCAGGACATCTGCCAGACTTTCATCACTCTCCGAGCAGCTCTACAAGGCAGCCCTAGCTCACAGGCAAGTTCCCCCAGGGAACAGGTTGAGTTGCACCATCTTCCCTGCCTGTTCATCCAACTCCAGCATCTCCCGTGGCACAGGGTTTACGTGGCAAGGTGGCAGAGGGATGGATGGGTAGCTTCTCCAAAACGACACAAGGAGCTGCTCCCATGCTGGAGACAGCCAGTCCCAGACAATGCCAAAACAGACCCTCTGCTGCCCAAAGCTGTGCCCATCACCAACACTCAGGTTGCTTCTGTGATAATATACCCAAGATAAGGGAAAAAAAAAACCTGTGCAGCAGCTGTGGGCAAGGAGTGAGAAAAATGTGAGAGAAAGAGCCTTGCAGACACCTCTGGAAGAGAATAAGGAGGGGAAGGAGATGCTCCAGGGGCTGGAACAGGGATGCCACTGTAGCGTGTGTAGAAGACCTGTCTCCCTGCAGCCTGTGAAGGACCACAGGGGAGCCAATATGCACAATGCAGCCCACAGAGGAAGCTGGGCTGGAGCAGTCTCTTCCTCATGCACTGTATCTCATGGAAAGGACGCCCAGCAGAGCAGCTCATGAAAAACTGCAGTCCATGAGAAGGACCCACACTGGATCTTTTCCTTCTTTTTCCCACCCTGTCCTGTTGAGGAGGGGAGTGAGTGAAGTCAACCCACCACACCCATCAACGTTCTGCTCCTCATTCCAGGGCTGAATCAGATTGCAAGAGCTGGGCTGAAATTCCTCCCACTATTAATTAATTCTGCCCTAAAAGCAGCAACACTCTCCATAAACCTACATCAGCTTTCCACAGAACTGGCTGAAAGCCTTGGTAACTCCTTGCCAAGCTAGGACAGCACATCCCTTGATAGCAGGCTCTTCTCTGCCATACTGCAGGAGTCAGGGCAAGGGCTGAACCCAGGTGGAGACCCAAGAATAACCCTTCACTACCTACATGACCTGGAGAAGGTTGAAGTTAATGAGCTGTGGGCTCGCTGCCCAGACCCACACCAAACAGAGCAGTTCCCATTAGCCTAAGCTACTACTCAGTGAGCTCCTACTCATTAGTCCTTTAATAGCAGGACTCCTTTGAGTTAATCCCATTCTTTGTGACACTCCACATCTCTGGGGTACACACTGGTGGCAGACAGGCCAACATCAGATGAAGGTTTCCAAAAAGATGCTGAAGCTCCCTTAGCCCAGCCTCAGGAGGCAGAAAAACTTGGGCACTGGTTCAAGACACTGCCTGTGCTGCCCAGCCTGTTCTGCATGACCTCATGCTCCATCAATGCGCTGCCATGAGCTACACCATGGGAGGAGAGGGCTCCTGCTGATACCGGGGATGCCTTTGCCTCACACCCCTCCGCAGGTCTCAGGATACATCCAGCCACCCCATCCCAAGGATCTTTCCTGGCAGCTAGCCGGGACAAAGTTACTTCTGTTACTTCTGGTAAGCAGTGGGAGCCGGCTACCTCCCCAGGCACAGGATGCCAAGGAATGTGTCCTCCCCATCATCCTCACTGCCTCCAGCGCAGGAGTGTCTGGGGTGGGACACAGCAGCAAAGCAGCAAGGCCTCCTCCCAGGGTCGGGGCAGGAGCGGTCCGAGTTTTATACTTTGGGTACTCCAAGTAACTGGACTCCCTTTTATCCCCTCCGAGGAATAATCCCTTACGTGGAGGGTATCGACAGCCAGACCCCTGCCCAGCAGCGATGCACACAGGTCACATTTTCCACTGTAGCAAGTTTTGGATGCTCCTGATTCTGGGCTGTTTTGGGCCTGGTTTTGGAGCAGTACAGCATCTCCATCCTCCACACACACATTTTTCCCCGGTTGGGGACAGAGCTGTCACAGGCTGCACACTCAGGAGCCAAGGCAACAAAGATCAGCCACCGCTTTTGGAAATGTTTGCTTATATGAACCCACAGGCTGGCTGAAAAGCAAAAATAACATCCTCCGAACGCTGGGACAGCTCATCTCAGCAGGGTTGGGGGAGGTCAGGTCTCCAGAGAGAGGGCAAAAAGGGCACCTCAGCCCAGGGAGAGCAAACACAAACAGGACCTTCCTCACCCTTCCCTGCTGCCCTTTGTCCCTTGGCCTGGAGTCTCTGCTTGGGCTTTGCTCCCCTTCTCTCTGGTCTCATCCATTCCTTTTGGAGCCAACCACCCCAGACATGACCCCACGGGGGGATGACCGTGCTGCTGGTCCCGGGGGTTCCCCTGGCCAGGCCAGCCGGGTGCGCAGTACCAGGCAGTCCCAGGGAAGTTGTTTACATTGTGGGCACGGTTATCTGAGTCTGGAAGCACGGGATACCCGGCTGAGCGACTACCGCCTTGGGAGAGAGGACGGGGCCGTGGACCCTCCGCTCTTGCAGGGGCAACCCTCTGGCTGCGCACCCTCTCGCTCGCATCCCTGCACCCCGCACACGGTAGCCGGGACCCGCTCACCCTGCACCCCACATCCTCTCGCTCTGCATCCCGGACCCCCGGCATCTCTGCTTCCCCCTGCACACCGGACAACCCCTGCACCCTGGATTCCCTGCACTCCGGATCCCCACGATCCCGGGATCTCCCGTACTCTGGATTCCCTGCACTCCGGATCCCCTTCACTCCAGATCCCCACCATCCCGTGATTCCCCGTACTCTGGATCCCCCGCTCCTCACGCACCCCAGCACTCCGGACCCCAAGCATCCCGGGTTCCTTGGCACCCCGGCTCNGCCCCGCACGGCCCCGCACGGCCCGACGGCGGTCTGCGGGACAGCGAGCCGTCGGGGGCAGCACTGGGGGGCAGGCAGCAAGGGAGGTGCGGGCAGCAAGGGGGTGCGGGCAGCACCGANGATACCCGGCTGAGCGACTACCGCCTTGGGAGAGAGGACGGGGCCGTGGACCCTCCGCTCTTGCAGGGGCAACCCTCTGGCTGCGCACCCTCTCGCTCGCATCCCTGCACCCCGCACACGGTAGCCGGGACCCGCTCACCCTGCACCCCACATCCTCTCGCTCTGCATCCCGGACCCCCGGCATCTCTGCTTCCCCCTGCACACCGGACAACCCCTGCACCCTGGATTCCCTGCACTCCGGATCCCCACGATCCCGGGATCTCCCGTACTCTGGATTCCCTGCACTCCGGATCCCCTTCACTCCAGATCCCCACCATCCCGTGATTCCCCGTACTCTGGATCCCCCGCTCCTCACGCACCCCAGCACTCCGGACCCCAAGCATCCCGGGTTCCTTGGCACCCCGGCTCCCCTTGCCCCCAGAGATCCGCGGCACCCCCGATCTCCGGCACTCCAGCACCCCACGCTCCCCGGTTTTCCTGCACCCCGCATCTCCGGCGCTCCGGGCTCCCCGGCACTCACCGGACACGAGCAGCAGCAGCGAGGAGCCCAGCGCCAGGGCCAGCAGCGCTTGGCACAGCCGAGCCGCCCCCATGTCGCGTCCCGAGNNNNCAGGCAGCACTGGGGGGGCAGGCAGCACTGAGAGGAGAAGGCAGCACTGGTGGGAGAAGGTAGCACTGAGGGTTGCAGGCATCAAAGGGAGCACTGCAACCAGCCCAGGGTGCACGGTTCAAGCAGGTAGCAGGAGGGCGAGAGTCAAGATTAGGGACTGGCCTCAGAGCCAAAGGTGCCTCATTAGCAGCCTGGAAGAGCCACCACGGTCACACTGATGATGCTCTGGTTCGCCCCATGCCAAACCTTGGCCCTCAGGTGGCTGGTGTAGATTTCCTGTGCCCGTGGCTCCTGGCCCTGGCTGGCAGGCAGAGGGTGTGTGCAGAGCTGGGCTGGGATGTACTTGGGGGCTGCCAGCATTTGGCAGGAGGAAGAGCTGTTTTGCAGCACAAACCCCACTCTTCTCTCCCTGGGTGGGATGAAAACTGGCGAGGGCTTCCCCTCTGTTGGACAGGGAACACAAGTGCCCTGTGCTACCCTTGTAACCCAGCATGCCAGTGGCATGGGGTTTTCCCAAGTTCCTCCTAACCAGCATCGAGGAAAACAGCTTTCAGCCAGCCTGGGTGTACACAGCAAAGGGACTGGGAGGGACATAACAGTTCTCTGCCCAAAGCATCACACCACAGCTACACTGGTTCAGCCGCAAACTAGCTCCTCTTTGAGCTGTGCCCATCCACCAAGGGCTGGAAAAGCCCAGCCATGCCCTTGAGAGGAACTGCTGCCATGTGGGGAGCTCTGCTCTGGAAGGCAGAAACATATTTAACCCTGGAAGACTAAAGCATATTCAGGCTAAATCCATATTCAGCAGCAAATTCTTTGGAAAAGAGCACTGCACAGCGCAGGAACGCTGAATCATTTGACCCTGTAATGGAAGGCCCTCCTCCTCCCAAACATGAAGCTGATTTTTATCTCTTCTTGCAAAACATTCCATTTCAGCATTAACTAACCCCCCTCAGACACTTGGGCTGCTCATATTTATGTGTTGACTGCCCAAGTGTTGCTACATTTCTGGCTTTGGCAGTGCAGCCACAGCAGTGGCCACAGGCTGGGCAGCCCAGCTGCACCATGCACTCTGACCAGTCTTCCCAGCACTCCAGTGTTTAGCTAAGGTTCTTCTCAGACACGGTGAACCAGTGCTCATGAGAGCACCCAGACTGGGAGCAACACCCCAGGGCCAGACCTGCCGACAGGTCCAGCTGTCCTGGTGTGCTGGTGATTTGTTGGAGCACCAGGGTATGAGGAACACATGGAACTGGACACGTATTCCCACCCACACCACCACCCTCGTTGGTGGTGTTTCCTTTAATTAATGACAACACAAAGGAAACTCCAGGTAGAATTTAACTCCAGTGTAGGGAGAAACAGCAGCTGGAAAGGAGGAAGCAGGCAAGATACAGCACTTGCTTTCGAATAACCCTTCAACCTCAGGGTAATTACTGTTGTGGTGTTCTGAGGAAAACAAGGTCAGGAGGAGGAGAGTGCAGGGCAAGATTCCCAAGGCTATGCACAAGCAACTAGGACAGGGGTGTTTTTTCTGCCTTTTGAGGGGCTACTGCCTGGATTAGCCTTGGAGAGAATGCAAGACCCAGAGGGAGCTGCAGAAAAAGCATCAGCCTCTCTAAAAACAGAAAGAAAAATGTTTTCCTTCTGTCCCCAGAGGCATGAATGCCGATGTCCTGAGGAACATGCATGGGAAAGGATATTAAAAAGCAAGTGGTGAAGGCCAGGCGAAGCAATGCTGTCCATAGGGATAGTGCTTCCTGCAGGCACCAGCGAATGGACACCTGCAATGGAGAGGGCCATCCCAATGAGAAACCAGGGTTGGGAAGAGTCTGTGCTGTCCCAGCTGACAGAGGGAAGCTCTGGCTATGGGAAGCAGAGAAGAGAGCGGAACAACCTGTCAAGGAGGAATGAAGAAAGCTCCCACAGGCAAACACCACACCCGGGCTCATACAGCTGCCAAGTTTTCGCAAGGGATGGCTCTACTTGAAAGAGTTGGGTAGGTCGAAGGTCAGGCATAATTTCACTCCCTTCTGCAGGGACTACTTAGGCCTTGTTATAGCAGGATTTACCACTGGGTTTGGTTTCTTCTGCATGGAGATGTGCCAGGCTTTGCTGTGCTACAACCCTTTCCAAGCTGTGCTGATAGCAGATAGCCTGGTTCCCGTAGCTGGGGTGATAAAGAGCAAAATAGGTGATGGGGTCCCTCATTTCTCTGATGCAATCCTCTTTAATTTCCAGCTTAAACAAGGGTGTTTTCCTGTGAACAAGGGAGACGAACAATACACAGCCTGCCCCTTGCTCAAGCATAAAGCCTCCATCCACCATAAAACTGGCCAGGGTGCGTCTTATGGCTGATGAGTGTGCAGTGATGGCTCAGGTATCAGAACAGTTTTGTGTTCTTTCCCTCCACTCCCTCTCAGACACTCACCTCTGAACCACAGGATCTCTCCCCCACACACACTTTTGGGTAGCAAAGATGCCCCCCCACACACAGCAAAGTCCTGCTCAGCACTTGCATGGGTCATTTTTGCTGATAGCTCCTATTGATTGAATTATCTCTTCATTAAAGGAGTTCACTGGCTTAGTTTTATCTCAAAAGAAAGTCAGCCATTACACCCCAGAGGGATTGCCCACCCAAAACGCTCCCACAACCCTCCTTGCCACACGGCTTCCCTCCCTAACCCCAGCTTTGAGAGCCCAGAAAAAACCCCTGGCAGAGGTAGCCAGCCCTATTCCTCACAGGCATGGTTCCTTCCTAGAGCCCAAAGCTGTGGTTCAGGTCACAGCACAGGTCCTGGGAAGGTTTCCTGCCCCATGGGATCAAGCCTCCCGTCCTGCCACATGTGTCAGTCAGTCCAACCAGGAAGGAGAAATGAGCTGCAGCACCATAGCAGTGGATTATGCCCCAGTCTGCTCCTAATCCCTTTAACAGGATAACCAAGGGCTTGTGCCAGCATCTCTAACCTCCTGCAGCCCCAGCCAGCGTCACTGCCCGCCAGCCTGCCAGCACGTAGTTTCCAATGGCTGCAGAAGATATCCACCAGCCCAGACAATCCTTGCATGTAGCTGGACTTCCTTGTTTAGTTTCTAGAGTAAAAAAAGCTTTCCACACTCTGCCCTTTCTACCCAAAGTGCGACAGTTTCTCTGAACAGAGGCTGTACATTTAGGGATGAGAAAGTTTAGGAATCAGGAACTTCAGGACTATCTGAAAAAACCTAGATACTGAATATCCTTAGGGCATAGAAAGCTCAGTATAGCTACTGAGTGCCCTTTAGGGTATCTAAAACTTTCAGATTTAAAAGAAAGAAGGCAAAGGGCAACACCTCTAGGCAAACCCTCTAGTTTTGCTCCTCTGCCCACTGCTGATCCTGTTGGAGCTCAGATGACATCCCAGCCAGTTTAACTTCAAGTCCTTTGCTCTAACCCAAATAAACAAGATTATAGCCAGCTTAGAGCTGGTGTGTCTGTGTAAGGTACTTAAAATAAGCACCTTTATATAACCCCCTTCTCTGAATCCTTTGCAGTTTTTAAGGATTTATCCATGCTTATCTCCAACAGAAAAGGTGTTGCCTTTATCTCCATTTGACAGATGGGAAACCAAGGGCTAGAGGGGCTCAAGGGAAGGATATCTCTATTTTGGCCATTCACAAGCCAGGCACACAAGCCTTGCCTATTTCACATATTTCCTCATCAGCCAGTGGTAACAGCACCATTTTTAAAGATCATTCATATGTGCTACAGCAGGACTTACCCTGGGAAATACCTGTCTCCTCATTGATGATGGATCAGCACTGATCTCTGGCTAGGACTAAACCCCTGTGTGGTGGTTCCCTGTGATGTCTGCCACAGAGCACTTCCTGGGACAGATGGAGCAGAGACCACATCCCAGACTTGCCCCTCTCTACCCAATTGCTTGGAAGAATCCATCCAGTAAAGGAGTCCACAGTCCCCTGGTACACCATGATGCACAATTGAAACCACTTATGGATTAGCAGCTGGGAGCAGCATGACCGTGTCTGAGCACCAAGCAGATGCCACAGGCAGATAAGCCATGGCTCTTTTGTTCTTTTTCAGGAAGCTTTTGGCAAGCTACTGCCTTGACACAAAGCGCTAAATTGTGTAATTGATAACTTTGTCATCCAGGTTTCTCTGATAACCCGGGTTTCTGTGTCAGGTTTCTGATCCTCAGCCCTGTTATCAGACTTTAAAGACCCCTCCTTACTCAAGCCAACAGTTTTGTTTGTGTGCTTCTGGCATATGCTTGATGGAAGGTCCTCCAAGACCTGCAAGGATCAAGGCAAGCTTGCAGCCTGATTAAACACGGGGCCTTATGGTGCTAATGCTATATGAATATGTAACAACACTAATGAACTCTAACGAGCTGAGCCACAGGGTTTGTTTGCAAGGAGCCCAGAACCTGTCTTACCGGCTGGTGAAGAAGAGGCAGTTTGCTCATTATAGCATGCTTCCCTCCCGCCCATCCATGCTGGGGAGAGGCTTTGCCCAGGTGGAGGCCTTATTAATTTGTAAAGTTGTCTTTTGATCTCTGTATCTTGGAGCATAATGAGATGGTTTGAACTTTGTCCGTCCCACCCTCTCTGTGCCTCCCACTTGCTCTGATCCCCCAGAACCTGGCAGGCAAAGGGGAGAACTGCCACAGCTCTTGGATTTACTTCTTCCTGGAGAGAGGCATAGCTGGGGCATCTTAAGACACACGTCAGTAGACACATCTGTGGCGATGTAGCAGGAAAGCACCAGTCTCTGCACACCTTCCTCTCTATTACACAGACACCTGACCCTGGGGGGAAATCTGGGGAAATCAAACCTCAAAGGCCGCTCCTTATTCCCTTGGTTTCCCCAGCAAAAAGCAGCATTCAGAGGCCACCTGGAGCCAGTGGTGCCCCTGCGTGGAGGGGCTGGTGACCATTGCTGCAGGATGCTGGCTCCTGTAGGACCTCTGCTCTGAGAGAAAGCTCCTGGTGCCCAGTGCCTTCCGCTGGAGCTGCTACAGGAGCTCCGGAGCTCCTGTGCTGGCAAAGAATCATACATCCCCTGAGCCCGTGACCTGTGAGAGCCTTCCCCTTGTGATTTAATCTCTCTCCCCTCCTGGACTGATCCTGCACTCCTGGCACACCGGTTGAAGCTCCTTCTCCACGGCTTCCTGCCCCTTGGGCTGCAGCCTCCAGAGCCACAGCGGAAACCACAGCAAGAGCTCCTTTGGCACCACGGTCTGTGTCCAGGAGAGCAGGCTCAGCCACTCAATTACTCCTCTCCCATTACTCCTCCTTTCCTCAAAAGGAAATGAAAACAAGCTCAAAGCCAGACATGTGTCCTCAATGAAACCCATCTGTCAAAGCCATCGCCATGGTCCGACCAGGCTCTTGCCTGGTCAGGGCGACCAGACCCGCCATGGAGAAGTGCACGTAACCAGCCCCAGGGGCAGCACGCACACAAGGGGACACGAGGCTGGAGCAGTGGACACCACGGGACTGCCAGGGCAGCTGTGTTGTCCCAAGAGATCTGCCTGGGGCTGTGCTACCTCCCTTCACAGCAGCAACAACAGCTCCCAGGCAGGGAGCCAGCTGAGAGTTCTGCACAAACACAGATGTCTCCATACAGTTTCCCTACACACCAGTCAGAGTGGTGAAGACTTCTTTAGCAGGGACAAGAGCGTCTTAAGGGGTGGCGGGGTATCCACCCATCCCCTAGCTGCTTCACAAATCTCCTCCGAAGGAGATTTTCTAGAGGTTAGTTTTGTATCAGATCCTTGTAATGTCCCAAGTGTTTCTCCCTCCCTGCCAGGAAGCTAATACTAACATGTTTTTAAGACATCCATTCTGTTAGTCATACCCCATATGTCCTCTGCTATCACCCCTCCTTCTCAGTGGGATCTCCCATCACACCAATTATTTTGTCCAGCCTCCAACAGAGCCTTTATTAGAGCATGAACCCATTTGCCTTCTGTCATCAACCCCCCTCCAGGCATTTTCACATTTCGCTGTTTCCTCTCACCTCCGTGTACAGCCCCACAGCCCAAGTTGACACTAGATGCAAATACCATCTATTCTGCATTCTCCCAGTGTTCTCAGAGAGTTAGACAGCCCCAGTTCCAGTGCTACATGTCCCCAGCTGGCCATGGGATGCTACCCTAACAGCCCCAGCAGTAAAACTGTGGCTCTTGCTGCAGACATGCAGAGTAGACACAGAGAGTGAAAACGTGTGTTCCACAGCCCTTCCTAGCTTACCAATAGGGCTTTGCATCTTCCTGGAGTATTCCCTTTGCTCTATGCTCTGGGCCAGGTTTGTTTGTGCCTCCTGGAGATGTGCCCCAGGAACCTATAAATGCAGCCCCACCACCTCCTCTGGTGTGTGGGGTGGGGCCAGGGCAGTTATTAGGGGCTTGTGTGGTAACCTGTATTCAGTTTAGGATGCTGCCTTCCAGTCCTTGCTACCCCACCTCAGGCTCAAGGTGGAAAACAGGAGGAAGGTCACCTACATCAAGATCTGATGTGGCTCATCTCTGTGAGCAGGGCTGCTGCACATAGTGCACACCTGAAAGAATACAGGAGGCTCCCCGTGGCCCAGAGGGCAGTGAAGTCTCTTTAGCTGTGAAATGGGGCTCCTTTGCAGTCTTCCTCCTTCTTTGGTTGCCTGCATCTTCTCACTTCTCATAGGTTGTCTTCTGCAAGACCTGGGAATGTAAGCACATTTGCTTCACCTGCTGCAGGCATACAGAGAGAGCAGCTTTGCCAGCGGTGAGGACAGTGACCCCACAACCGCAGCTCTGGGATGGCAGGGCTGTGTTTTGCACAGCACGTGCAGCCCCACGCAGGAGGCACGTTCGCTCCTGCTGCCTGTGGTTAGCTGGCAGGCTTTCCAGGGAGCAGCGATGTGCTCACAGAGCTGCTTGTTCAGGAGCATGTCGTGGTTTTGCCTGGTCTTGCAGCTGCCTGTCAGCTGCTGTTAAAACAGAGCCCTGTTTCTCATGTCTGTTCTGTCTCCCCTGAGCCCTGCTCTTTGCGGGGCTCAGGATTAGCCACACCTCAGCTGGGTAAACAGGAGTTGATCCTGCCCCATCAGCTGAGGACTTTGCAACCTCAACCGCCATAAGCAAGAAGTGCTCCTTTATTTTTCTCCCAAGCAAATCTTCCTTTCATCATTCAGCAGATCTGAAGCCCTTAATTGGACACAGCAGCTGACGTGATCCTCTGCTTTGGATCCAACTTCTGTTTTCTTTCCTTAGCCTTCTATTCTCTGCTTTTGTTCCACTCAGCTTCCTTATCTTCTGACCTGTTCCTCATTTTCCCACTCCTTTTCCCCACTCCTGTCTCTGTCCCCTCCTTTTTGCTCTTTCACCCATCAGAGAAAAACCACCTTTTCTGTATGTCGCCTTCTGGGTGCTAAATAATGAACTAATGAACTATTCTAGTCTGAAAAAGCCTTGGAGGTTGTTAGTAACTACAACCAGAACCTTGGTCTTCATCTCAGCTCAGAGGCATCTCAGAGGCAAATTTTTACCTGATTTGAAAGGATGTTGAGCATGGAGGAAGGAGGACACCCATTCCCTGCAGCACAGCACCCTCTAGCCTCCGTCGGGGTGGTAGCTCTTGCCTGAGCTGGAAGCAGGAAGGACCTCCACCATCATCAGTCAGCCATTCATCCTCCCATCCTGACACACTCTCTACATGTCCAGCCCTGTGTAATTCCAGCAATATCCTCCTGCAGCATTACTGCCAAATCCAAGGATGGAATTCATGGGAACTCCAGAGATCAGGATCTTAATGCTGGTCTGTTCTGAGCAGACATGTGGTAACTGGGACGTCATTTCCCAAAGGTTGAGACGCGAGCTTCGGAAGGTGGAGCCCACAGTGAGCCGAGGTGCTGTCATCCTGGAGAAGGGATCATTACACAGCGTCAGCAGCACTGTTTAATTCCTCCAGCCCATGCAATTCTTTAACTCGGTGGTGGTATGGGCAGGGTTTTCCAAAGGGAAGTGCTGCTCCTGCAAAGCCAGCTGAGGTCATTGAGTGGTGTGGAATCAGTGACTGCAGTAGCTCTGCTGTTGCTGTGTTTTCCTCAGAGGCTGATCTGCAGCCTGCCAGGTCCCAGTGCATGGAAAAGGTTGGTCACCCCCAGTTTGCCTCTGGATGTGGCAGCAGACCCTCCCCACTTGGTTGTGACTGCCAGTGCATCTCCAGGAAAGCATCAAGCAGATGGAGATGCTCTGGATTAGACTTTCATCCCAGCCATCACACTGTTTCTTGCTGCCTCCTCCCCACCTGTCCACCCCCCAAAACATGTTCCTGTGGTCCCCACCAGCCTCACCCACAATCCATCTCCCTGCACCAGCATCAAGCCTGTTTCCTCTCATCCCTCCCTTCCTTCTATACCTCCAGGAAACAGAGCTCTGGCTCTGTTCCCCATCATCATCACCCATTCTCCCAAATCACAACTGTAACCATTTCCTTTGTACTCACTGTCATCCAAACACAATTGTCTGCTCCCTCTCTCCCAGACCTATCCCAATTCCCACTATTTTGGCATGAGGCAGTAGTTTCCGCCTCTGCTTATTTTATTTCCATAAATATTGCTCTCTAGGAAGAGGCCCTTCCCTATTCCTCAGGCAATACTAAAATTTGGATTTTTACAAGGGGCTGATAATCCCATTGTTCAGTTCACTGAGCATTTCAGTTTGCAGGACTACAACCCTTCATTCTCCTCAGGCACCACTACTTCTACAGAAAATTTTCCAGAGAAAGTATTTCATAAGCAGCCACTGCAAAAAAAATAAATATGGTTTTAGCAGTCTCCCTCACCAGCTTTCTGAGGCGGGATAATCATAGTCTTTCCAAACTCCAACCTCAGGAACACAGTATAATGGCAAATGTCAGACAGACCACTTGGGACTAAACAGAAGACCAATGGTTTCCTTTATTCAGTATGACATCTTGGAAACACTCCAGGAGAAGCTCATACATCCTTCTGGCTCTCCTACATCCATTTGTTTGAATCCATCCTGCTTTCCACTAGAGATGCCTCCTCTCCTCTGCTCTCCCAGCCTGCCACACACCTGCTGCTCTGATGTCACCTCCCCTGCACAGAACCTCCCTGCTTGTGCAGGTGGCTTTAGGGACAGGTGCCACACCAAAGCACCACTTGGCTCCTGCAGCTGTGTCTTGATTTACCAAAATGTGTGATAAAGGGGCAGAAATGGGTGTAAGCAAACAAGCAGTGGCATTAGAAGTGACTACAGGGACAGGTCTGCTCAGCCTGGCAGCTTTTGATGAAGAAGGTAGGAATTTCACCTAACCAGATTCCCTGGAAAATTCAGGAGTGTTGTGGCACAGATTCATCTCGGGGAAATACAGATTGATCCTTCTCCCAGAGCACTGAGACTGCTTGTGGAGCCAGGCAGGGTTCAAGTGCCATGGAGCATCCAGAAGCAGGACCAGCGGCACTGCTGTTGCTGGGGAGTGGTTTTCAAAACCTCTTCCTCCAGCCAGCAGCTGTGGCTGGATGTGGGGTAAAAGCAGTGAGCTGGCTGTGGCGAATTTGTGGGCAGAGGCAGCGGAGCACAGCCTGGTAAAGTGCTCAGCTCACTGGCATTTCTCTTTTGGTAATGCCATAGCTTATCTGCTCTGAGATGATCAGTGAAGCTCCCTGTGTTAGCAGTCAGATCTCTCTTGGGTTTGGTAGAAAAACAAAACAAAACAAAAGAGTAAAAAGTCTCTAGCAATGGCCTTCAGCCATTAGAAACTAGAGGCTGTGGTCTACAGGGGACAAAAAGGTGTACAGCAGTACCCAGCAGGGCTGAGGTCAGTCACTTAAGTTCTATAATTAGGAAATAAATAGCATGCTAAATAAACCCAGAGTAGAAGCTTTTGAGGAGCGTGACAGAGCTGGAAGTTGGCAAAGAGCAGCTGAATGAGAATGTGATGGAAAAATACTGAGCAGGTGGGCCACGTGCCACCTCCCCGGCTGGTTTGTGTGATGCAGCCGTTCTCCCATCCCTGGCACTTGCCTCCGTACATTGCCAGCTCCTCAGGACAGAGGCTGGTCTATTTAGAGCTCTGCAAAGTGCCCATTACGTTTTTAGACACCATTTTCAGAAAACACGTAAGAGTCCAAAGAGCACTGTGTCTCCAGATCCAACAGGCTCCGGAACAGCACGGCTCTGCAGCCCACGAGCCAAAGCCTCACTGGCACTGCAGGGAAGGAAGAGCAGGAGAAGAGGAAAAAGCATTGCCTTTATTTCCATCTGCAAAGCTTTTTTATGCTCACATGTCACTGACAGGCACTTTGCTTATTTTCAGCTTGCAATCAAGCCCTGCATGAGAGATGTTTTTCTTTTTACTCCTGCTACACACTGGCAGAGATGAACACCCTGATGTTTCCTCCAGCAAAAAGGTTTCCTCAGGGGTGCAAAGTCCGCGGGAGTCCTTCAGAGCACGGTGCGTTTGCTGAGCAAGAGAAAAGCTGGGCAAGGGGAAATGAAGCAGAAAAAGAGTTCGAGTTCCTTGTGGCAGCAACAGCCAAAAGAGAGAAGGATGTGAGGAACAAAAGGTGACTGTCACCACGGTGTTGCACGGGGGTGTCTTCAGACTGGCTCAGCAGCACGTGGAGTTCTCTCTGCCTGGTACCTTTCCAACTGGTGCGTTTAAGAAGGTTGAATTATCATCAGTCTTTTTTTGGCCTCTGTACAGAGTAATTGCCTGCCCAGAGCACAAGGCAAAACTGTGTTTTTCCTGTGCCTGCAGTTTTCTGCACATACATTTGGGCTCTTTTGCAGGATCCACATTACTCAGAGAGGGATCCTCCTGTCTCCAAAGCATTGGGGTGTTCCTGGACACCCCCACCTCACTTCTCTGCAGTATTATCAGGCAGAAACATCTGCTGGGCTGGAGCTGCCAAATCCTTCCCTACAAGGCTGGGAACAAAGGTCGTCCCTTCCCAGCACCTTTTCTCTTGGGATGATTCAGGCTCCTGCTCAGATGGCATTTCCTGAGCATGAGCTGTTTGCTGTGAGCGGCATAGCCTCCCTCCTGGCTCTGATCGGGGTGCTCCACCTGTGGTAACACTTCTGCTCCCAGCACCAGCCCTATGGAGCTCACCAGAATTCTGCCTCAGCCAGAGCAGCTCCTGGCACACTCAGAGGGAGGGCAGATTCCTTTGCAAGCCACGGCTGGCCAGCTGTTTGGCTTTGTATTCCCAAAATGCTGTTGCTCCCTCCCAGCCACCCCTGCTCTCACACGAGAAGGTTCAGCTGGAACCCACCAGAACTGCCCAAAGTACAATGCCGATAACTTGCACCAATTCTTCCTTCCCTTTCTGGAGACATGGGACATTTTCCATCACTTCCCTTCTTACAGAAATAAAGCTCAGGATTTTGGCTCCCTCTGTCACAGCCACCTGTAAATTTGTGCTGCCACCCCTCCAGTTCTCAGCTCTCATTCCTCACTGATGTACCTAAGCATCCCTTGGTATAAAAAGCCATCCTATGTTTCACTTCTCAGCAAGAAGTGGTCAGCTGAGAGTTTGGTTTGCTCTGCTTTGTGACAGGGTCCATAGCAAAGCTCTCTTCTAACAGCTGAGCTTCTCTCAGGTCAAAGAAATCTCCAATAGCCTCAAGGATTTAAAAATAAAAGCCTTGCCTAGAGGGTCAGCTCCGATTTGTGGCATATTTTCCTGCCTAGATCTGTTTTTTCCTGCCTGGATCAGATGGTGAAGTAGCTACGGTACACCTGGAGTCAATTGGACTGCAATTTTCTGTAATCAAACTCAAACACATTCCTCAAATACTTAGTTAAGTCTGATGCCGGATGTTTATCTACTGAGCCTATCTGGTAGCTTGATAACTAGCATAACTCAGCTGTCTTGAGACACACCAAACCTCAGCCCAGCTGAGTCGCTGACAAATTTAGCAACCATAAACCCTGGGTATTTCCACAAGGTTAATCAAATGATAAGGAATACTGGTGTTTGACTGAGTGGTGGAGGATCACACTTGCAGCAATCCAGGAGGAGAGGATGCCGCTGTTTGCTCTACCGCCCTCATTCCAGCATTCCCTCTCTGCCCTTCCCCAGAGCTCCCTCCTTCCATGTGACTCAGGCTACAGCAGTTACTCATCTCTCCACATACACAGCATGCTGGAAAATGTGACTTGCTCCTTGAAAGCTTTCTCCACGTAGGAAGCTCCAACTCCCAGTAAACACAGGAACCCAAATGCCTCAAATGAGAGGAAGGATTTTTCCACACAGTTATATAAAGCAACCATTAACACAGCTCAGAACAGTTGATGTTACCAGCAATGTAACATGCGGCTCTTTTGGGATAATACAAGAAAAGCAGGTTTATAAACATCACATCACGGACATTTTATCTTATAATTTATTTTCCTCCAGTGCCTTCCAGACATGGCAGGGTCCATCCAGCTCCAAGTAGACTTTGCTGTCCTTGTCACACATCCCACCTGGGGGGAGGATGCTGGGCACTCCTGTGCCCCTGAGGGACCAGGGAAGGCCTTTCCCTGCTGCTGCCACAGCCCAGGGGTGCTCCCAGTGCTTGCCACACACAGGAGGCCTACGGGCCCATAGGAACCAAACCCAGCATGCTGAAGGCCCAGCCACCATTTTTAAGGCTCTCAAGTATTGCCTCCACACGACTTTTAATTGCAACGCATTATACACGACCAGCATCCAGCTCCAAGGCGCTGGCTGGCGCATCAGCAGCCTGGAGGGGGTTTTGGCTCTCAGGACCACCGAGACCCGTATCACTGAGGGGAGAAGGTGTCCCTCATCTGGATCCGCGGCCCAGGCGCTGTGTCCAGCGCAGAGAGCAGCCACACTACACCCACAACCCCCTCAGACCCCGCTCTGTCATGGCGGCCCCCCCACCGCCTCCCCTCAGCCACTGCAGCCCCGCCCCTCGCACCCCGCCGCCAATCACCGCTCTCCCCCTGACTGACAGACGCCCGAACCAATGAAACAGCGATATCCCGCCCCCGCTGCACCTCCTCCAGCCAATAGCGCCCGCGCATCTCTGCAGCGCGCTCCCGCCCCTGTTTGCCTTCTGGCCAATCGGCGCGCGATCCTGGGCGGAAGCGGCGCGGCGGTGGCCAATGGGAGGGCGAGGGCGGCCGCTAAAGGGCGACGGGCGGCGGGCCCCTGGCAGACGGGCAGGAGCGGCGGCGGGAGGTTGTGGGGGCAGTGTGCCCGGCCGGGCCTGCAGGTGAGGTGGGGGAGCCCCTTCCCGCGGGGCTCGGGGGACGGCCAGGCCTTCCTCCCATTCTTCTCCCGCCGCTGCGTGGCCTCAGGGGGTCGCCCCGCGGCCGGGTCTGACCCTGCCTAGCCGCCGCTGGGGTGGGAGGTGGGATGTCCCTCGGCCGGGCCGGGTTGGTGCGCGATCCCCTCGCGGTTCTCCCCGGCGGTGGGGCCTGGCGGGACCTGGCGGTACGGTGGCAGCCGCCACCTACCCTCCCTGGGCTGCGAGGCGGGGCTGGGAGCAGCATCCCTGTGCTCACAGGGAGGGCAGGCCGAGGGGGGTGCGATGGGGGTTAGGGATAGCCCTTGTGTGTGTCAGGGCCAGGGCAGCTGTGCCCCCTGCCTGCCAGGTCACACTGCTCCCCACAGGCGGCCCCTTCCCCTCTGCTCTTGCCTCGAGGTCATGGCCCTGCTACGAGCATTTTGCATCAGCCTCGGGTTCCCTTCTCTTGGGTGCTGTGTACCTGCTTGTCACCCTCTGCTCCATCCTGCACCTTCACGTGTCACTTGGGATTTCCTCCAAGACAGGATGGGCAGGTGTCTCTGGCACAGCTGGTGTGGTACAGCTGATGAAATCCCTCATCTGGCACTAAAATCCCTCACCTGGCTCTTAACTTGCCTGAAGAGGTATGTCAGCAGCAGATTTCTTCACGCAGTTGTGGCTGGAGGCGTTGTATTCTGTAGCTGCGTTCTCATACAGGTCTCCTCAGAGAATTCATAACAATTTCCTCTTATTGTTGATGTACAGTTGTCACTGGTCTGGCCAGCACTAAGGATTCCTGTCTGCCTCTTGCAGATTGCTGTTTTGCTTCCACAGCACTGGTGCGTCCTTCTGTGAAAAATGTTAGTGTCTTATTAGCCAGCTGACTGGTAAAGTGTGTTCATCTTACAGGCCTTATTTATCAATTATTATCATGCTCAGCCACATTTGTAGTATTGCTTACGTTGCCATGTTCTAGTCCCTGCTGATACAGTGTTCGTAGGACACTCAGTTCAACCTTTTGCATTTGTGGTATCTCATTTTCAGACCTTCTTTGATAGTGTTTATTTCCTATGCAGGGAATTTTGTTACTCACAAGTAGTCTTTGATTGTTCTGCTATCTTTTCTTGGTTTGCCTGCATCCTCTCTTAGCTGTTTGCTTAATTCTCATTTCACAAGAAAAGTTTCAATAGCTTCTCCTGTCTCTTCTTGAATCAGTGGACATGCAGCTGTTCTTATTATTCTAGACATGGCTTATTTTGGTCTCAAAGTCAAGAGTAAGAACAATAAGGTTATTAAAAGAGAAATAGTTAATGTTTGGGATTTTCTATTCTCTTGCCTTATTCTGACAAATAGTTGCTTTTGCATAGAAGGTTCTCTATATTACTGAGTGAATAACTGTACAGAAGATGAGGCTGATCTAAGATTGTGCCAGACTGTCTATTTTAGGTGTGGAGAAGATGTAGAGTTTGGGGGCAAATCCTTCCATTCCTCTGAAGAAGTTAAACTTAAAATTTAATTTGTTCGGCTCTTGTAAAAGCTATATTTTTCTATCAGGGAAAGAATAGCAGCTTAAGCTCTTAGTGTTTCGTAAAGCTGCTTTATTAAACTTGTCATGTGAAAACCCAGAGATTAACATGTTGAAATAGTTGTTCTGGGATGTGGCACTGGAAGGAGAGATGGCAGAATAGCATACTCTGTCCTTGACACAGGCATGAGGAAAGGTTATCCAAATCTATGAAGTTCCAACCTTACTCTAGATGCCATTTGGCGTACAATAGGAAATGGTGGCTTTAGAACAGTGATTCAGACTGCCTGTAGTTTAACTTCACTCAATAATGGAAATGGCCTAGGTGCTGCTGGATTCATGTTGTTCTGTATCTCTTGTCTCTTCATCCCTGCTTTCACACTGCCAGCTCTGGCAGTACCAGAATTTGGATTAGCAAAGTCTCTGGTAGGGTTGTGAGGGGGTCTTGGGTGCTTATAATTCCTATTGAAAGGTGCAGAGACCAGCCTGAAACTCATGGCTTGGGCTTTTCAGCAAAGGCCTAAATAATCATAGTTCTGCTAGTATATCGGGGTCTTAATCTATGCTTTTGAGTTTCTCTAGAAAGAGTGTATTTCAGGGTGTGCTATAGCTCTGAATTGCTGTTCTTAATGTGCTACAGAACAGTTGATCTTGTGTGCAAATATTTGCCCTTCAGCCTAAATATATTGCAAAATTTAAGCTTATATGCAGTTAAACAACTGATCAAACTCAGCTGATTGAGTGCAGTACCAAACAGTTGCTGTAGTTTCAGTGTGCATGGGCACACTGTCATTCTTGTGGAGAAGCAAAGTCCCCCTTGCCTAACATATGTGGGTAGCAGTGATGCTAACCCAGCCAGGCAGCTAACTCAGCCTCTTCTAGCTCTAGGAAGGCTTGTAGGCCCAAGGGCTTATCTTTTCTTCAACTATGTCAGTTGACTTCGTAATAAAAATTGTCTCTGACTGCCAGCTTTACTCTGCCAATATCAGGCAGCCATAATTAAAATGCTTTGCAAAGCAGTTCTGTACAAACCAGGTGCTTGAAACATCTTTGTGCATGTGCTCTGTTAGAGGTAATGGCAGGGGAAGGAGGTGTCACACTTGGCAGGGTGCAGAAGATTTTTATCTATATCTCTAGACTGACCAAGAAGTGCAGTTGCCTAGCACTTAAGCTGCTGTTGAGGAATACTTGAGTTTCTCCTCATTGTGGGTTTGGTCTGACTAAAATGATAGTTGCAGCTTCCTCTACTGATACGGATTTAGCCCTTGCAAATGCCCTTCTGAAATGTCTTATGTATTAGTTTCTAGTAACTGAGATACAGCCTTATTCAGGGCATTCAGTACTCAAAAAGTGTAGTATGGGCTCCTCAAAAGGGGATGAGAGACTGACTGCTATTGAGAGGTTCACTGTTCAATAATTTGTCCTGCTTCTTAAACTTAAATCTTCAAAGATGCTTTTACATAGAGCTGTAGGTTTCAGAAAGGTTATGCTGAGTGTGTTGAAGTCTGGCTGTCCCTTAACTGGAACACCCAGTTCTGTGAAGCGTTGGTTGGGCATATGTGAATATGAAAGGTTGCACGAAGTGAAAAAAGCAGATGCACAATCATTTACAGGGAACATCCTTGTAAGAGGTAAGGACAAAATGTTCTGAGACATGTGCCTCTAATATCCTTAGGCTCTCACTTGGATTCAGCAGGAGAAAAGGCAGTGTAGTTCTTCAAACATTGAGTTGTTGGTAACTGTAGTGCTCAAAAAAACCCACAGTTTTAGTCAGCATTCTGGTAGAACCTGAGTTTTCAGCAGCGGTGGTAGCTGTGTGTTGGTCGGGTCCTGTCTCTTTGTATGTAGTTTTTCTGTCCTGAAATGTTGTTCTGTCATTTTCAATGTCATTATATGAATTCAGCTTCTCTAGTGTGAACCTTCTATCAGTTGTGGACAGTCTCTGAGAGAATGACTCTGCAAATCTTCTGCTCCCCTGTGGAGAGGAGCTGCTTGTCAGGGGATAAAAATAAACAAGGTGTTTTGAAGACCTTAGTCAAGTGGCACCTTGTCTTTGGATTGTGTTCAGATGTAGGTGTTTTCAGACTACTTGAACTGGACCAGTCTTGAATAAAGTTCATTTATCTGTGTTGTGCTTTGGTATAGGTGGTCTTTCCATGCTGTGCAGCTGGTCTAGAGCGTGTTCCCCACTTGGTCGTCTGTGCACTCTCTAGCTGAGCAAACAGCTGTGCTTTCTCTTCGAGCTGTTTCTCCATTATGCACAGCTGAACTTTGACAATGGATGGAGGGGTTGGAATCAGAGGGTAAAGGAGGTTTTAACAATGTGATACCCCACTTCAAAATATAGTGAAGGAATAGAGCAGACTCCTCTGGGGAGGTTGGTCTGTAATGCAGTTTGTGTTTGCTCACTTAACTCTGTAGCTTGATCATTTCCTCATCTGCTGAGCATGGATTGTGAGGTTCTTACAGTCTGTTTATTACACTTCCTTAGAGTTTAATGCTGCTCCCAGGTTGTATGATAGACAAGGGATACCTGCTAATGCTGTAAGACTGTGGGAAGGTGTTGCCCAGTATTTCTCTCTATACTTAAAAGTAAGCTTGACCTCTTGTACAAGAAGCTGAGGCTTTGCCCTGTAGGCAAAGCCACTAAGGCAGTAGTTGGGGTGTGACAGTCCCAAGTTACTGTATCCTATTGTAAAGGAAAGGCTTATATTATATAAGCAAACATAGTTATTTGATTACTGCAGTTAATTGATTTCTGTGAAGTCAGAGCCTTGTTCTGGCTTAGTTTAATCATGTTCATCAGGTGTATGCAATAAAAGCTAATGCAGTGGTTTTCAGACCATCTGAGGCAAAGAGGAACCATACATGGTGACATACAAGGAGTCTACGTAGCAACCTCCTTGGGTAATCACAAAAGCAGAACTATTTTTGATCAGCTAAAATGATACTGTGAAGAAACAAAGGCCAGTTCCTGTAGTTGGAAGGAAGCAGAATTCAAGACTCATTTGACTGTGAATTACCCTTTTTGGAGACTTGAAAGACCTAAAGAGTCTTTGGCCCTTTTGGTTATAGAATTATTCTCAGATGGTTTTCTCTTTTTGAGCAAGTTGCCTTGGAATATATACACCCAGCCCTCTTAGGTGGTTGATTATTGATGAAGATACAGAATTCCTCAAAGTCAAAAAAGGAAAAAACTCCAGTTAAAGGCACCTGCCTTTCTATGGTGATGGTACCTTGTGCTGTGAACTTTATCCCTGTAACCTCCCAGTACCTCTAAACTTAGTATGTGTCAAGTATTGTAATTCATGAAAAGGTCAAATTCCAGTGAAGGCACCAGCCAAGAAATTCTTTTTGGAACGGGGTGTAAACAATACTTGCTGGTGTCTGTATGTGCCAACCAGCTAAATCCTGGCCTGGGTGCTGCCACTGGCACAAGATGGACGGACTTGCACCAAGGACTTCTATGTGCTGTCCAAGTAGCATTCTTTTAAACATCCTTGTGAGGGCACATGTCAGTGTGCCCTCTTTACTTGGAGATACAACATCAGATGTTGGACAACAAAACCATGGTGGGCTTTGCCAGACTCCTGAGGACTGTGCTCCTGAGGACAAGCTTATGTGCTTGAAGTGCTCAGCTAATTCTTAATTATACCCTCTGTGCTTTGAGTCTGAGACTTACTTTGCTCTTTTAAATGTCCAGAAGTACTGAGTGATGCATCAAGATGATGTCAACATTTGTTTCCTGTGTTCTCCTCTGAGCCACCACTAAAGGTTATGGGAGGTTCTGCACCATGTAAGCTTGGGCTGGGTAGATGCCAGTCTCAAGATAAGTGGTGTCATGACTTGCTTTGTGTGCTTAAGCTGATGAGGCATAGTACTAGTGTGTCCCTAAAATACTGTAATTTTCTTGAAACAAAGTAGTAGTTTAGACTTGATGCTTTTCCATAAAAAGGAAAGCATATTTTTTTATGCAAGAAGTGCTGGGCAAAAGGCAGGATATGTGACTGCGCAATAGAACTTGAGGCTTTCTTTGTGATCCTCTTGCACAGGTTCCTGTAGTTGTGTAGCTTGTGTGCTCTGACTCTCCTCCAGTGCCTTTCAAATACTTAGTCTGGCAGCCTTTTCCATCAGGGCACCTGCTTCACCTGGGAAAGGCTGTGTATTTATCTTCATCTGGATGGTCTCTAAACATCTTCCTCTGCATTTAAACCATTGAATGCTCAGTCATGTGACATTTCTGTACACTTCCTGGAGTGAGATTTGAGTAATATGCTGGCATAAAACTTGCCTTTGTTTAAGAAAAACTACGTGCTGCTCTGGCTTTACACCCTTTCCTTAATAAAGTTCCCTTCTCCATGACTTGTTTCTAAATATCTTACCTGGTAGTGACAGGCCTGCAATTTCTGCTTTTGTAGTGTATCTTTCAGAAGGGGCATTAGCTTTGGTTGATGTTAGAAACAATTAATTTCCTAGAAACATTCCCTAAAGAACTAATTTCAGTTAAACAGTCTTCCTTCTTTCCCCTTCAAAGAGGTGGTAAAAAAAACTTCTGATCCCAATCCACTTAGGAACAACTCTTCTTAGAGTGGGGTGATTTTGCTTTCCTCTTGTTTAACGTGCTTGCTTTGAGTTCTATTCCCAAGTGGACACTAAAAATATATTAAACCAATCCAAGAAATGTGTGATGGGTTAGTTAACAGAGTCTGTCTGCTCAGTCTCTCAGAAGCAGCCTCTTTGGCTCTTCTGAATCTTTGTGGGTAAGAGAGAGTATTACACTACTTGGTAGAGGCTGTAAAAGAATAGGAAAGGAGATTTTTAAAGCCTTTCAGTGTTGGCCAGACATGTTCCACTTTGGTGTCCAGCTGAGCTCTGAGAGCACCAGTGAGCCTGAGTGCTGACTGGTGGGAGAGCAGCTATGAGGCTTTTGTACCAAGCTGCCATTCATGGAAATGGTATTTCTTCAAGATTCTTAAGTCAATGTAATGAAGCATAAACTATCTTGCTAGTGGAGCCCATTTCAAAGAGGCCTTTGCTCTTGTCTGTTCCATATAGCTGCATCTTTGCATTAGCCAGAAGCGTTTCCAGTGCGTTGGTGAAATGAGGCTTTCAGTGGCTCATTAAAAGGCCTGAGGGAAGGACCCTGTGGGAATGGCTTCCTTTAATGTCTTTGCTTTTTTAATGTTGGCTTTCCAGTATGCAGAGTCAGACTCTGCTTCCATGGGTGGAGGAGCTCTAATGCTTGGTAGTTACCAAATCCTGATAGAGCCCCATTGAGTCACAGCATGAAGTGACTTCTGTCTCGGGAAGAGTTTCCTCTCCACAGGAAGTCTGTAACTGAAATGTGTATAGGTCCTGGATTTGTTGACAGTTGTGAATTCACGTACTGTACAGGTAAATATTTTGATGATGGCTTTCCCAAAACTCAGTGTATTTGAAAGGATACATAAGGAATTTGCTGTAGCTCTACTGGCTTTTGTTGTACTTGTTCCTATTCCTGCCTGGAAACAGGAGACATGGGTTTTTTTCTCATTGTATTAGTACAGGTGAAGTGCACTCTGTTAAGAGTAATGCTGAAATGTTTCCTGTAACATGATTTTCAGCTTTTTGAGATGAAAGGGTAGATGGAAAGACCACAAATCCAGCACTTGCTTTCCAGTGATTGATTTTAAAGTTAGCTTTTAGTCACAATTGAGACTTAAGAACACTGCTTAAAACGGCTGTTGGTCTTGGGGGCTGTTGTGCCTGTAAGTGATCTTTTTCTTTCTTTTTAAGGAATTTTACAATTAAGGTGCTTCAAAATAACGTCCTCGGGGCCAAGAGCTTGAACTTCTTTGTGTTCTTCAATGTAGGTCTCAAACCCTGTGGTGGATGGAAAGGCAGGCTTGATTGCTTCCAGTGGTAGATTTATAGCCTCTTGCTAAATTTGTCTAACCTACCAGAAGTGAATCCAGTGTTCTGTATACAGAAAAGGCCAAATGTCTGTCCACTTAAATTAATACTGACCCCATTAGAGGAGATTCTAGACTGAAATTTGTCTGGCTCAACACTGTGGTTATCTGTCCTTTTTTTTGTAAACAGACAAGTTTATTGGGTCAATGCAAAAAGGGATTAACAAAACAGAAGCAAGGTGACCTTATCCCAGCTGGTAAAGAGGGAGGCATTTGTCCTGTGTGATTAGAGGCAGAGCTGAAATCCATTTTACTACACTAAACCCTTAAAATTTTAGAGCAGAGTGCCTTGACTCAGCCCCTGCAAATCTGCCCTGGCTCAGACAGGTCTGTTCAGGTCTTCAGAAATACCAGCTCTAGAGAAAGTACCTGAAGTGCCACAACTGGATCCACAGGGCTTGAAGTTTACCAATCTAGTCTTCACAGAATAGATCCATAGCTTAAATAGCCCCTGCAGATACCTGTGCTACTGCAGCAGCAGTGCCAGCTTTGTGTTACATCTACAGACTGATCTGAGCTTTTGGGTAAAGATCCTGACAAATACATGATCCTATAGCATATGTTTAAGGTGCGTAAGTTCAGTGAATGTGTGTTTAGACTGTCTTAAAATGGAAAAATACTAGTTCACAAATGTCAAAGCAAAATCCTGCCTACCAACAGCTGAGTTTTCTGAAAGCAATGACAAGCTGGTATGCTGCTGTAAGGGAGTGACAGGCTAAAATGAGATATAAAAGTATTAGAAAAGATGCAGTGTGTTTGTAATCTGAAGGTTATATGGGAGAGATAGGGCTTGGTTGGATCAGTTACACTGAGTCACTAGTACAAACTCCTAATGATTAATTGTGTCCAGTTTTATTTTTAACAAATTCACTGAGGTAAAAGCTGTGAATGGCAAACTAGCTTAAAGTCCAGGTGGCTGAAGGTCTTGGGTAACTCTTGTATTAGTATCTCATAATTTTCTAAATAAAACAGTGAAAGGAAGATGTTGCCAGAACTCCTGGGAATTTCATCTGGGGAAGATTTGCTTGAGCACCTGGTTGTCTTGGAGTTCAGGAACTTGGTCTGCTCTACTGCCAATTGTACCTTTCCTCGGGATGCCATTGCTGTGGCTTACCTGTTGTCTCCTACACAGCTGGTGATAGGTTTGGTGAAAGTATACAAAGTATGGACAGGAGTTGACATCCTACAGCTGGACACTGTCCTCCATCTCTTCACTGAGATGTGATGCCAGTGTCATCTTCTGCGTAGCAGATGTCTTTTTGTGGCCCACTCTGTTTCCTTCTACTGTGAAGCTCAGAATTGGAAGATAAAAGCTTCAGTGTTGTTCAAAATTAAATGTCTCTGCTTTCCTCACCTTCTGTTCTGTGATGCAGATGGTTATGGTGGCAGAAACTTGCAGCTTTCCAACACGCTGTTAGTCAACAGTTGATGTCACTTGTGTTTTCTTCCAAGGGATTTTGGTGTAGCTGCACTGAGTACAGAAAGTACTTCTGAGGCTCTTCATTCCTGCTAGGAAGAAGAGGAAAGCTCTAATATGGTCTGTCCTGATGGTGTTTTCCATTTGGAAGCATTTTCCATTTGTGGTAGGGAGCAGACAGTTCTGGAGCTTTTCCTGGAAGCTCTGATTCCCCATCGATTTGTTGTGCCTGTAGGAAGCCAGCTCTAATTGTAAATATCACTTACACATTTCTGGTCGCAGGCTGAAAGCTCTGTCCTTTATTGGTATCATCAAATTCCTGTAACAAGCCTTCTTGCATGTGCACTAGTATTAATTAGGTGGCTTTGTCTGAGCTTCCTGTGGCTCTCACGGTCTTGAAGTGTGATATGTTGTAACATCTCTAAAAACAAGTGTGGGAACAAGCAGAGACTGTTTACAAGCTTCCATCTGTAGGAGTGAGCTGCCTTGCTAAGCCTGAATAAAAGTAGCAGGAAGCTTCTTTCAGTCTGGCTTCACACTTCAGTAACAGTGTAGATATTGCACAAAGTTGAGAAGAACTGTTAATTCTAGGTGGGTTTTTTTAAATACAAAGGGGTTTAGGTAGGTTTTCTAACTTGGTGCAGTGCTTCACTGACTTGCAGAGATGACATCCATCTCTTCTCATTTACATACTGCAGGTGAATTAATATGCTGTAGGCAGGTGATCTAGTCTGGAATCTGTCCACTGGCAAGAGACTTCTGATGCAGATGGATCAGAGTGGAAGTGGTTAAGTGGTTATAACTAACTACACAGATCACTAACAATGTCTGTGATGGGACCTTTGTATAAATTTGTATTCAACCTTTCCAGCTGAGAGATGAAGCTTTATCAGTAATAATCAATTTGCTTTTTCTCCCCTCACAGGGTAGTTCCTGTAGCACGTGGATCCAGAAGGTGACAAGTCTGAGTACTGGCAATTTTTTCTAGGTTGAAGAAAAACTGAAATTGGTAAGACTTAGCTTGTCAGTTGATGTCTTACTTGGGTTACCCATATGACTGAGGGAAAAACCTGTCCCCTTCAACAACTGCAGCCAGCTCTTTGAACTGTGTGTTCAAAAAAAAAGCTGGATCACTTTAAGAATTTGATTTCAAACTAGGGGGGTATAGTTTAGTTCCTTTCCCTGCCTCTTCCTTTACTCTGAAGCCCTTGAAAGACTAGATTTTAACCTAGTTCAGCTGCAGAATTGCAGTGAGCTAAAAGAAATGCTGAAATTGCCAGTACATAAAGTGACCACCTTAAATGCAGGCAGGATTTAGTACCACTATTCTCATGGAATTGCAAAACTCAGGCTGAGGAACTAACACAGTAGTTCTTTTGAGTTCTCCTTTTCAAGTCTGGCTTGTACATCTGTGAAGAAACACATCCAAAGCTGCTGAGATGCCTTTGTAGACTGACTTTTCCCCTGGCTTCTGTTTGAGCTGGGTAGTCCTGGCCAAGATACTGAATGTATTGACTGGCTACAGACTAAGGCTTGACATTTGAGACACTTGGGGCAATTGTAGTTCAGCACTGATGAGGAATAAATCTCCTCAGTTGATTGTCCAATTTCTATTTCTTCTGTTGGTCAGGATGATTAGAGCAGTACTGCTCTAAGCAGTAACAAATAATAAATTTCCTTTAATAAGTAATAAACCTCCTTTCATCTTTAAAGTTGCCCATCTAATATACTAGGATTTCTTAGTGATGTTGACTAACAAATTTATGGTTAGCACAGTTGTTTATTTTATCTGACAGTTGATATCAATATCCAACAGTATATTTCTAAAAGCTCTAATATTGGGGCTTTTTGTCTCCAGGCTCAAAATGAGTGCAATATTGGAAACCTCTGAGCTGCCAGCAGTGTTTGATGGGGTGAAGCTGGCTGCAGTTGCTGCTGTGCTGTATGTTATTGTTCGCTGCTTGAATTTGAAAAGCCCCACTGCCCCTCCTGAACTCATTTACCAAGACTCTGCTTTGGCCCGCTTTCTACTCAAATCCTGCCCACTTTTGACCAAAGAGTAAGTATATTTTTTCCATGTTGACATGTTATTATAGGAAGAAGAGCTGCACTTATCCATTCTTCTACCTACTGTGTTTCTTAAGCCTGGGTGCAAATGAATGTGAGGGTACAGTCTTGATAAAATAAACCTGTTCCAAGTCAAGCATTTTATTATTATTAGTGTCCCAGGTACCTGGGCTAAGGACCAAGCCTTGTTGTGCAGAGCTCTCCATGGGTGCAGTCAGCACTTGATTCTGTACTCCTTTCTCTTAGGTAAGGAATCTGTTGGGGCTCACAGGAAGGAAGTGTTTTTTATACTGTGTCACTGCACTTATAATAAACACGGGGGTGGCTTTTGGTTTTAAAGTGCCTACTCCTATTTGAAGTGCCTTAAGCTGATTGAAAATTAATGAAATGTATTACTGGGTAGAGCACATCATAACTAGTTTAATAAAGTAATTACATACTGGCCAGCTCTAAGCCTGTTGCATTTGCTTCAAATTGACCTTATGTGTATTGGAGCAGGCTGATCCCTGACCTTCCATTCTAGGGTCTCCAGAATCAGTGCAGCAGCTCTTGCCTTCACCAGTAACCTTCACTAATAATAGGAAGCATTTAGTACAATTTCATGAGCCTTTGGAGGGACAAGGGCTTTGATTACAATGTTTCTCTTCTGCAATCACTTTAAAAACTTGCAAGTCCTATTTAGAAGCCCTAAATACATCAATTATCTAGTAAGTGCTGAGTGCAGCTGTATGAACTTTCCTTTTGGATCTCAAAAGTCAAACTGACTTAAGAATAGTCATTCTAGGGAAGATGAGAGGCTTTTAGCAGTGCTGTGTTAGGTGCCTGGATTACATAAGGTGTAAGGTATTAAGCCATGGGGTCTGTAAACTTTAGAGGAAACAAAGCATTATTTGTTTTTAAATTGGAACTCTGAGAGTGCTGAGAGAGTTCTGTGGTGCCCTTCAGACTTGGCAGTATCCTGTGTGTTTGGATTCTTGATTATGTCCACTGCATTAACTGCAAAGCAATTACGTACCTAAAAAAATACATTGATGAGGTTCAAGTTACTTGGTGCCTCAGACACTTGCCATCTCAGTGCTGCAGTCCAGAGTGACATGTCCCTAGTCACTGAAGGAGCAAGCATGAAGCTGTGCTGATTACCACTTTTGAAGGCATATTATGATCAAACTAGTCTTTGGAAATGTATTGGAAGCTAATTCAGAGTCCATTTTACTCCTGTTTAACAGCACAGGCTCTTAGCACTACTGTATTAGAGTCATGCTTTTGACTTTCAGATGGAGAACAAACTATTCCCTAAGGAGTGAAAATGCAGAACATCTACTGCAATTTTTAGACATCTGTTGTGCGTTAATTGCAGGAGTGAAGAGCTGCTTGCAGAACCCTGGTGTTGTGTTAATAGTGTGCAGTTATGGCTTGTTTTCTCTGGATCAGCTGAGCTCAGGCTTGCCAACCTCTCTGCCAACTGTAGCAGTGATCTCCACTACATGGTTCTGGTGTAGAATATTGTCTGAGAGGTTTCCATGACCCCAGGAAACAAACTCAGCTGAAACAAGCTAAACAAAATGTGTCGGTAGGTAGTTGTTCAGTCCTCTTACCTCTATATCTCTGTTAAGGAAGACAGGAATATTACTGCTGTAGGGCATTGACAGGACTTACAGCAAAGACAACTTTAAGATGTATATATGATTTTTTTTTTACTATTGATGTTATCATGGATGTTTTTTCAATACAGAAATTGAAAAAAAAATCAAAGAAATCATGTCTTTAGGCATGAAAGTCACCTGGGGACTAAAGGGGAACAAATATATTTAAATTCCTGCAATTATGCATGAAATAGTTTCCAGGACTAATTAGCCAAAAGCTATGTGAAAACAGCTTGTGCCATACTCCACTGAAAAATCTTGCAAGGCTTTGATTACTTGGTAATTATTCAGAGTGTTAGGAAAGCTGATTAAGCAGCTCTTTTCAAATTCTAGCATGAAAGCAAAATAAGTAGCCCAGCAATCCCTTTTGTTATATCAGTACTGGGTTTGTTGTCAGACCTGTTATGTGACCATTCTCCACAGAAGAATGTTCACAGCTGTGGACTGGCTTTCAGACCTGGTTTGTTCAGCTCCCTTACACTGCAGGGAGGAAGGGGTGAGGGTACTGCTGGGTAATACAGTGTGGCAGAGAGAAAGCAGAAATAAGTGAAGTTATTCTATCTGTGCAGGTTTTTGAAAATACTTGGGGAAAACACTTTTGGATTTTATTTTCCCGTTATGGCATCCTCATCTATGGGTTTATCCAGACAATCACATTGTAACTGTGGTGTTATTCAGAAAGCCAAGTGGTAGTAGATGAATAATTTAGGAACTTTGAATTGTAAAACTGCCTGGGATGGCTGTGTGCCAGGTACCTTGTACTTGCAGATGTTAGTACTGCTTTTTACAGTTCTCTAAATTGCAAGAAGCTTTCTACATATCTAGCAAACACTGTTTAGCAAGAGAATCTGTCTTCCTAGAGCTCATATTTTCTTACCTCTCTTTCCCTTCCTCTGCCTTGTCCAGCTCTGTACTTTGACTGGCCAAGTGGAGTAGCATAATCGGACTCTTTCCCATTCAAATTGCTGTTTCTTGCATGGAAGCTCTTGCAAATCAGCACAGCTATTGGTGCTCTTGGGCCTAACTCCTGGCTGCAGCTGTCTCATTTTCCTGTCCTTCAAATGGGTACAGAAAGTCCTTTATCTGCTCTTACTCCTGTAGAAATGCAGTGTTGGCTCTTTGATTCATGAGGATAAATTTGGCCAGTGCTTGCTGTAGCAGGCTAGACTTTTTTTGCTGTTTACAATTTATTCTACCATCAAATGTGTGTATCTTTAGTTCTGTAGAAATGTGGCACGTGTCATCCCTATCGAAAATAATTATCCTTGCTGTCTGCACACTTTTTATCATCAATAAAGGCAAGCTCCTCAAAGACTGAGGCAAATGACTGTCAAGCCTGTTAGTAAACACTGTCAAAGATCCAGCCTAGATCCTTCTTATCCTTTGTTTGCACACTAACCTGTACTGGATAAGTAGGCTGCCTGGTACCAGAAAACTCCTTTGCACTGTCAGCGTGTTTCTCCTGGATGCAAGGAGACAAGTAATCAGAAAAGCTGTCTTCAAGCTTTTCAGTGTTCTTTTCTTCCCCCTAATAGCAAGCAGTGTTTGATTCCTGTCAACTCCTTAGTGTTTTACCCTGGGAGGAACACTTCCAGGAGAATAATAAACTAGAACAGTGTTACCCCTGAAGCTTTGGCAGGTGAACATGCTGAGAGATAGAGAAGAATGGCAGCTCCCTATGGGTAAGTTGAAGTATTAACCTTGGGGAGAAAAGAAACCTTGGGTTTTGAGTTCTTGCTTGCTGCTGTGGCATTGGCAGCAGCCTTGTGTTCTCCAGCTCTTATCAGCAAAAAAACCTTCACGCTCTGAAGGAAGACTGTAAGTACTGTAATCCTCATGCCTTGTTTTGACTAAAATACTTTGTAGTCACTGAAGGTTGAGGAGGGGTGTGTTGTGGGCACCCTGCTAAACAAAAGCTGCCTAAGCAGTGAAGGAAGTGGCTTATCCAGGGAGGTCAGTCTGTACTTTTATATAGTTCTGACTTCATACAGTTTCTGTGGGCAGCAAACACTTCTACTCCACTTGCTAGTTTCTTTTTTGAGGCTCAGAAGGCATGGAAGCTCCTTAAGCTGCTTAAGTTTTTTCGTTACTTATTTTGTTTTTATCACATTGAACATTCTAGCTGAGCTGATGCAGAAAAAGCTTTTCTATGTATATGGGGGAGGGGGTTGAACCCTGTAGACTTCTAGATGAGTTTTGTTGATCAGAATTCAAATTGCATTCCCTAGCATCAAATAAAGGGCAAGGTTCAAATGAAGTCAGTTTTTTGTAAAGCATTCTTTAAATACCTCCAAACTGCTCAGTAAAAGGGGAAATAATAATCTGTCACCTGTTGTAATGGTAGCAGCAGTTCTCAGGGTGTCCTGACACAGACAAATTGTAGGCTCTGTTTTCTCACCATCAGTATCCCAATATACTACAGCACGTCAAAGGCCATGTAAGAGTTAATGTTTAAAGTGTTAATCTCCTCAGATGAAATGAAGTAATGCTCCAGAAATAAGCCTGTTGCTGAACTGCTATTTCAGATTTTTGAGGACCTGAATGCTGATGCTTGCTAATAAAAATAGCGCGGTTTTTATGTGCTTTGTGTGAGCTGCTTATACAGCTGCTGCTTTCCTAAATTCCTGCATACTGAGTGATGTACGTGCCCTAAAATTATGATCTACTGCCTGAGAGCCACTAAATTTAATCATCAATCACATGTTGAAATTGTTTTAAATATTAAAATGCTAGGAGAAATATTTGTGGAAAACCTAAGAGTTCTCTTGCTCGGGCACTGTTGTGTGCAGCCACCTCTTAAGATGTGGGGCTGTACGGCACAGCTGAAATGCAGTTTTGGAACTCAAACGTTAGCATCTGTGAGCAGATTTATGTAACTGGCTGCAAATTCATTCAGCCAGTTAAGACTGAACTCTACTTATTGTACTATATGTCAGCTTCCATAATAAGTAACTTGCATCCCCAGACCTGTTCTCCTGGCTGTCTTCTGTTGCAGAATCCTGTTACTGGAAGTTGGAGGGCTGGTTACTGGAAGATATAAGTGCTTCAAATATTTAACTTTACTCAGAGTGCCTGCTGTCTATTGCAACCAAATCAAAACAGGAAAATGAGTCAGTTAAAAGCCTTTGGGTCTGGAGCAAAGTGAGAAGCCATTTTTGTTTCACAGAAATGGAAATCTCCATTTCTAGTACAACATGACTTTTCATTTGGATTTTTTATCTGTACATGCTTGTCTGTGTTACTGTGGTATGTTATCCTTGTCCTTGTGTGGAGGTCTTGGCAAGAGGTGTGTTCCTGAGTGCTATTCACCATGCAGCTGGCTGCTCAGCTCCTGTCACCATAAACCACTAACTATTGCAGAACAGTGGAAATGCTGCTTATAGACACTCTTTGTGCCTGGGCTCTTGTTCATCTGTGAGCAGCTTCACTGAAACAGGATACTGAGGAATATATAGTGAGTCATCTCCATATGGTGAAGTTTGCTGTGCTGGAGTAATCTCTACAATACACTGCTTTTCAAAACCACTTTGGTTTATAGCAGACATAGAGGAGTTGAAGTCTTTGAACATTTTCCTTGTTTCTGCTTATTATCAGTGCTGGAGGGAAGCCATCTGCTTTTGAGTGAAGGGCCCTTGCTTGAAAGACATGGTTAAATTTAGCAGTAGTGGTAGTTTTAGCATAAAATTTGCAGGGCAATGCTTGAATGCTCAGACTGAATACTGCTTAGTTGCTCGGTCTGCATGGTTGTTTCCATGTGTTGCATCCTGCTGAGCTTGTTTTCGTAAGGTAAGCCACAAGAATACCTTGAGTACATGCTCTTCTTGTCTGCAGGATGAGCATCTTTTTTCAACAGTTTAACATGAAGAATGTTGGCTTCACTACAAAGTAATCTGTGCTAGCTGTTGCTATCAGCATTGGAGTTTTTTTCAGCTGGGTTGAGAATGGAAATGTCTCTGGAACTGTTTCTCACATCATAGGCTTAAATAAAGTTTGTCTTATCTGATCTTTCCTTTCAGAGGGTGAAGGTTTTTGCACAATTCCTGGCAATTTTTTTCCCCTCACCAGTGTGGTATCGTGCACCTTCATGGCTGAGAGTTCTTTCTATGCTTTACTCTTTGAATAGTTTTAGTAAATGCAAGCTGAAAGTCCATGCAAACCCATAAAAAGATGTCCAGTCCTTCTATCCGTATAGTCTTGCACTATTAGGCTCAGTACTTGGTCTTGAAAGCTCTTGCAGACTTTATCTTACTGAAAGACATAGAAGCCACTTACAGGAAGATTTCAAAAATAGATTTGTCCCTTGCCAAAATGGAGGGTCAACAAAAAGTGTGACAGATCATATGTCTCATTCTGCTATAGGTTATAAAGATACCTTGTCCTCAGCTGTGGACAGATTGTACCTGAATTCAGTGATAGAGAGGAATCACTTACTGTCAAGGTTTTATCAGGTTTTACAGTAAGTTAGATTGACAGCTTGTCTTGGTAAATGAAAGTAGTATTTTTAACCTGTCTTAGTTTTCTCTCATAATGCAAGATCTGTATGATGTAGGCAATGTCTTTACCCCTCCCTAGATACTTAGGGGAAGTTTGCCTCATGAGGAGCCTGTTGCTTAAAGACTGATGGACCTAAAGAAAAACACCAGTGAGATAACAAGGTGCTGCTCAAACACTTGTGTGTATTTCAGAGCTTTAACTGCTTTAAAATAAAGTGCAAACTGTAGAACTAAACTTAACATGCTTAAGTATGACTAAATAGGAGTAACAAAACTGGGTCAGAGTACTATGTACATTACTCATGCTGAAGCTTAACCTTTGAATATTTATTTGAAAGAGTGTACTTCCATGCAGAGTGACTAACACAAGCCATCTTTGCTGCAGGCAGTGTGATGCTTAAGCAGCTGACTGGAGTTAGCATCATAAAAGATAAGCTGAGCATTTTACTTGGTCCATAGGATGCTCAAGTGCTTGTCCACTCTGAAAGAAGCCACAGTGAATGCTCTCTTGTCCATAGGGCTTCACACAGTTTAAACTTTGAGGGAAATGTGGAAACTTTAGGTCTCATTTGTACATTATGGATAATCACAGGGATTCCTACCTTAAAGAATAGATCAATAAAACTGCCTGTGCTGTTGCCTGTAAAAGTAGCATAAAGGATTGACTTACTGCAGATCAGTATTGAGGTAACCTCCAGTTGAGTTTTTCAAAGTCAGGTTTGGGGGTTTCTTTCCCCAGAGAAACTGACTGTGACCTGAAGAGGTAGACTCTGGTAAGCAGTGCACTCTTGGTAAGCAGTATGCTTGGAACCATTTGTCTTAATTTAAATTCTGGCAGTAGTGGTGAGTCTTTGGAGACTCTTCTAATTTCCTCTCTAACAACATCCTGTGGTCTCTGCTGCTGTATCTCTTACCATGGATCACTGTAACCTATATCTGAAAACTGAACTGTAGCTTAAACATGAGGAAAAGTTTTGTGCTTATAGAGTTCCTTGATTTTTGGCTTATATTTTTCCATCAAGATGGGAGCAGTAATCAGTGACAGCTGTATAGCTTAGCTGCTGTAGCTGGAGAAATGGCTTTCCTGTTAGCCCTATGGGGTAAGACTTTGGGATAATCTTTGATTTGAAAAGCACTGTATGAAAGCAGTATCACCAGTTTCCATGCATGTGCTTAATCCCAAGATTGGAAACCATGAAACAGTGTTGATGTCTAAGTATCTTCTGAAAGAGCTGCAGATTCTTACAGGTTGTATTTGTCAGCTCCCCTCAAAAGCTGCTAGCAAACACCATCTGTAAAGGATGTCTGTGGGAAAAAGACAAATTCAGTCAAGGGCAGTCATAGTGTGGAATATGGCTCCTGACCTGAACTGGTGGCAAAGTGAGCCACTAGGGTAAAGCCCCTGCTTTTTCCTTCCTTGGAAGAGCAGTGTATCTTCCATCTGTCATAATAGTTGTGTTCAAAACTCCCTACACTGAGGTGTGTGTAACTTGAGAGAACTATTTGTGGTTCTTGTGCAGCCTGGCTTAGTTTGACTGCACTATCCCAATGGATATCTACTCTGAATCATGAGAATGGATTCAGTGACTATTTTCTACCATTCTAGCTATTACGTAGGATGAGCTTTTACAGTTCCCATCACTGTGAATCTGCAGAGCTGCACATTGTGCCTGGCAAGATCCAGTGCAGAGATGCTGGGCTGATACAAGAGGGGTAATGCTACTGACCTTGCTTGGATTCTTTGAAAAGCTTTATAGTTGAGTGATCAAATCCAAGATGCAATGAGGGCTAATTTACAAACTTGTGAGCATCAGCTGGCAGTTTTTGCAGCCTTTTTTGAGGTGGTAGCTGCTTCTACAGGAATCTATTTTGGGTCTCTTTTGAAAGTGCTCTTGGAAAAATTGGAGTGAAACTACAGTGAGCTGCTGTGTTTCTTTGACTGTAAGAAGTCTCACTCATAGATTAAGGAAGAGAACAGGGAGAAAGAGCATATTTCTGATCTTGTCTTGCTAAACAAGGCTAAGTAGTTCTTATTTTATAGGGAGTCTTTTTAAGGAGTGTGTGGGGGAAGAGGGAGTTGCGGATATGACACATAGGAGCTGGCATGGGGAAGGTTCAGCTGTGTGAGTAGGTAGTGTCAGAGCACAAAGGTAAGGATTCAGTCACATTCCAGTGGATTATGGGCTTAAGTAGTAAATTTGAGTCCTCAGTTGCTTAGTTTTCTGTGGACAGGGAAGAATGTGATCTCTGCTTCATGTGGTCTCAAGAAGTCAAAGGAATAACTTCAGAAAACCCTAAACACAACAGGGAGGGAGTTGCTAATCTCTCACGATCCAGGGTGGTGTTGGCAGCTCAAAAGCTTCTTCTGGATACCCTGCTCTGTGTAGCAGAGACCACGGTTTCTTAATTGGAAGTGTGTCTCATGGGACTGCTCTTCTAAAAAACAAATTGTTCATGCTTTCCTGTTCAGGGCTGATGTAACTATCTTTTTCAAGGCTTCAGATCAGTCTCCTTTGCCCAGCGGCCAGGTGACTTGCCCACAGGGTGGTGGTAGGGCACAGTATGTTTTCTGTTACACCACTTGCAACTCTGCTTGTACTAAAAAAAACCCCTGATAAGTAAGCCTTCAATACTTTCCAGCTCATAGCTGTGTTTCTCATAGAGCTTTTTTGAGGACTAGTAATCCTGGAAAAAAGACAATCTGTTTTGTCACCTAGCTTTCATGTACTCTGATAAACAAAGTAATTGGTAGACTCACCTCTCTTATTGCAAGGGATTCATTATTCAGTGGAGTTTAGCCAGTTCTGAATGGTTCTCTTAAGACTGTTTCAACTTCACCTAATTCTGAGAGGCAAGAGCAACCTACACTGTGCTCTTTGCTTTATTTAGTAAAGCAGTACTATGTCAAATGGTCCCAACCAGCAAGTCTCAGAACTTTCAGTATTCTAGAATTTGCTGTGAATGCTGTCACTGGCTTGTACAGGTAAAGGCTTGCATAAGTTCATGTGACTCAACCCAGCAGGCTTCAGTATTTCGATTAAAACAGATTTATAACACTTCACTGTTCTGGAGGTCACTTTGGTTGGCTGGCAACATGCAGTCCCAATTTCACCAAAGCATAACACCACTGTGTAGCTGTTGTGAAGCATTTGTGCCTTTAACATCTCAACATACAGAGAGGAATGTCAGAGTTTTGTCTTTTGCTGCTGTCAGTGCTGTTTTCTCAGCTTTGAGAGCATTTTGGTCTCTCCTCTTGTATAAGACTGCAAAGATCACTGCTGCCAGTTCAGTCATAGCAAAAACAATTCCATATCTGTTACTATATTTGGTAACTAGTGAGAGATGTTATGGGAGTGCTTATCTGTTCTTAAAGGTTCATTAACACAGCAGGGGTAAGCAATTAAATTACTGTGTTTCAGGTACATTCCACCCCTGATCTGGGGAAAGAGTGGACATATCCAGACTGCCCTTTATGGAAAAATGGGGAGAGTGAGATCACCACATCCATATGGACTTCGCAAGTACCTCACAATGCCAGATGGAGCGACAGCCACCTTTGATCTCTTTGAGCCACGGTCTGAGCACTGCATTGGAGGTCAGTCAAACAGCAGCTGGCTGCATCTAGCTACTAACCTTGAGTCTGTGCTGTGGGAGATGGGTGAGGATAGAGCCCATGACTCCCATTTGGCCTTCAGAAAAAGCAGATTTCTTTTTTTGGTTTTCACTGTTGAGATCCTCATGGTACAACACTGCACTAGAACAGTTACTCTTATCTTTATAGGTGAAGAGAATCTGAGCAGAGCTTTCCTAATGAGGCAATATTTCAGTGGTTAGAGCTGGTAATGTTGGAGCTTTGCACATGAGACTGATAACTAATTTGAAGAGCATATGCTAATCCTGAATGTAATTTACTGTGCTTACTTAAATGACAGCAATTACTTTCTTCATTGATGAAATGATATCTTGTTAAAGGAGTGAGCAGTGTCAGCAGATCAAATATCATTAGATTAGCCACAAAGCAGATGATAGTTAATGTCAGCTGATCAGAATGTCTCTGCTTAGCAAAGCTTCTTTTCAAAGACCTGTGTTACACCCAGCTCTGGAAGAGAGGAGGGGAAAAATAACATAACCAGTCTACTTGGTGTATGAATGAGCACTGGGCTCCACATCTTCCACACACATTGCAGTCACAACAGGCTGTCAGAAGGCAGAATGTGTAATGTCAAAAATACCCTTCAAAGGGAAGAATATACTCTCAGTCTCTAGGCAGTGCCTGTAGAACTGCTTGCACAGCTTTCCCTGAGGTTAAAAAATGTTCATCTCCTGTAACATGAATTACTTTTTCACATCTGTAGCACTGGAGCTGCTGGACTCGTGTCCTGTACAGGATTTTTGGCAGACTAGTAGGAATTTTAGCCTGCTTGTGGTAGATGGTTTCCCACGGGTCTGGAATGGAAACCTTCTGAATCTCTTCATTTGCATGAAGTGACATTTACTTAGCTTCCCCGTCTCTCTGTGCACAGAGGATGTCACGATGGTGATCTGCCCGGGGATTGCCAACCACAGTGAGAAGCAGTACATCCGCACCTTTGTTGACTACGCGCAGAAAAATGGGTACAGATGTGCTGTCCTGAACCACTTGGGAGCCTTGCCAAATATTGAGCTCACTTCTCCACGGATGTTCACATATGGTAGGTACTTTATGGCACCTGGGGACTTACTTTCAAGCTTGTGGAAGCTCGAGGCATTGATCAGCCTCTTTCAGGATAACGCAACTGCTGCACTCGAATGGGAGTAATACTTTCATACTGTCTCTTAGGAACTAAACTGAGCTTACATGGGAGGAAGAGGAGAGGCTAATAATACTGAATTCACATTTTCTTCTCTTCTGCCAGCTCTTACACATGTATTCTAATCAAGGAATCCAGGAGGCATTTTTTTGAAAGAAAACTTCTGGAAAAAAAAGCTCTTAGGTCTACCACAAGCCTGCTCAAATCATTTTAGAGATGTTGAAATTGCAAGTTTCATGCAGTGTGAAACAAACCTATCTCTGAAGAATAAATGCTACTTCTGAGGCTTTGTAAAATGTAATCCAAGAGGATTTTGTACCAGCCTATGCAGAAAGTATAGTTCTATCCTAGGAGGGACACATGAGGATTGGCCACTGGATGTAACACAACATAAAGCAACAGCAACAGTTTTAGAGTATGACAGTAAAGCTACAGAAGTGGTAGTGCTTAATTGTTGTGATTTTAGGCTCTCACCTTGAGTAAGAAGTCTTTCTTAACCCAGAAATTAAAAGAAGTAAAGGATTTGGAACAGTGTTCAGGGTGACTCCAGCTAGTCTTAACTGCCCTGCTAGTGAGTAATGTGATCTTTGTAGGATGTGGCCTTTTTGTCTGTGACCTAATCTGCTTTCTCCTGAACTCTGTTGAGCCCTTGTGTCCTTCTTTACTGTAAATATCTATAGCTACACTGTCAGAAGTCAATTGTGGGTTTAGCAGACTTGTGCTAGATTTTATTTTTCAAAGGTAACCAAGATAGATACTGTTTAGAGTTTGGATTAACAGTTAGAATAGTTATCTTGAGCAGTTAAAGTGTCCAAATATTGTGCTTTGAGATTCTGAGTCTGGCAGGCAAATAGGCTGTAATGTTTTGATGCTTGTTTTAGGATTGTTAAATCTACTCCTCTTTGGAAAACACTTCAGGCATATGAAGTACCTTCATTTGTATTGAGGCCTCAGGCTGTTAATGGCTGCAAGACTGCTAGGTCTTGAAAACTAAGCTTGTTCACATTGAAGCATTTGCTTTTTTTTTTTTTTTTTTTTTTGAAAAATTAAGAGCTTGCTTCCATGGATCTTTGCTTTAGGCTTTAGGGAATTATTCTGTAGCGCATCTCTCGAGGCATACCTTTCTGGGCCTTTTATAGCCTTGGAAAGGGCAAGGAATGCCTAGCACTTCCTTTGAGTAAGAGAGTAAATCACTTGGCTAAGTTGCTTGTTAAGTAAAGCCCTAGAAGGACCCATAAACAAGCTTTACTCTGCCTCCAACCCAAATAACTGTGTCTGGAAGACAGCAAAGCTGGAAGGACATATTTGTTGAGGAGCAAGTAGCCTAAATTTGGGATTCACTGAATCCCAGCCTCCACATCAAGCTTTGACCTGTTGCTACTCTAGCTTTGGATTTCTGAGCTGCCCTGAAGTTGTGAAAGTCAAACACAAAAGTGTTTTGACTGATGGCTTCTTCCAGAGGAAACCAGAGCAATGCAGCTTTTGTTGTCTTGAAAATTGCTCATTAAGAATGTTCACAAGGGAGTGCCCAAACCCTGCTGGATTGCTCAGCCAGGAGCTTCCTGTTCCCCTGAAACAACAAACCCTGCTGCTCAGAGTCTATTCCAGAGCTAGGTAAAGCCAGAGTCTGAGATGTAGCAAGAATGCTACAGCTGGGTTGGTGCAGGGTAGAAACCCAGCTATGAGGATTTATCATCCTGGATGAATTCCGTAGGGTAGAGCTGAATCTCTGACTCTAAACTGAGTGAGTTTTATTTCTGTTATTCATATGATGCCTTCTGTGGTTTGCAGTTTCAAATCCGGGGCGGGGAGTTAACAATGTGCACAGGTGGTTGATACCAGTGTACTAATGCCATCAGTTTTACAGCTGCTTCTCCATGGTTCCTTTACCCATACTCAAAGGCAGGAGAAATAGATGTAGGTACTCAGATGTTGCATGTGTGGAGGCCTTCAAGTCTGTCAAACAATTGGAGGATGCCAGTAACTGGACCCCTTGGTGCTAGCAGCCTGAGGGATGCAACTGGGTGTTTGCTGAGAGCGGAATAGATCTATATAGATGCTTAACTCCTCTTTTGAAGTGGGGATACCCACGGGTCTTTTAGAAAGCTGCAGTAGCCTTACCTCTTCAGTGGTTACAAAGGGCTGCCTGTCTCTGCTGAAACCCTTCCCCCTGATTCCAGGGAGTACCTGCTTGATCAGGAGTCTGCTGAGAGCCCACCTCTGTGCTTCCATCCCCTCCCCACATCAGTAGGGATTTAGGGATTCAAAATAGCCTTACTATACACAAAGGAGTGAGCTGCTTTCCAGCTGTCCTACTCCAGAAGTGGCAAACTGCCTCAGGAAGGTAGTGATGTATGGTGTTATTCCATAGTAACGTCAAGCATGAAGTTGCTGAACTCTGCTTTTTAAGCTGTTTTAGAAAGGAAGAGTTTTGACTATCAGGTTAGCTGGTGCCATGATTTTTAAGCACATAAATATCATCTTGCTTTGGCACTCTCTCAGAACGAAGCATGAGCTAAGCTCCACAGGACTCAAACAGATGTATGAACACACGTGTGAATCAGAGCTCTTAAAACCTTAAGACTATTGAAAAGTCAGAAAGGGTAAGAAGCTGAACTCAAAGCACCCAGCTGAAGCTCCAAGTGGGAATTTAACTATGTTAGAAGATGAATCTTTAACTTTGTCCTTTTTTTTTTTCAGGTTGCACCTGGGAATTTGGTGCCATGGTGAATTACATCAAGAAGACCTACCCTCAGACCCAGCTGGTTGTTGTGGGCTTCAGCCTGGGTGGAAACATAGTGTGCAAATACCTGGGAGAGAGCCAGGCCAACCAGGAGCGAGTCCTGTGCTGTGTCAGTGTGTGCCAGGGGTACAGTGCACTGAGGTGGGTCTGGAGGCTTCTCCATGCTGGTCTATTCTGGGAGCACAGGAGGGGGCAGGTCCTCAGCAGGGTACATGTGGAAGGGCAAGGTGAAGATGGTTGCTTCTCTAGTACTGAACTGGTCTGGCAGACTGCAGTGTGCAGGATGCCACCCTCCTGAAAGAGCAGGGGAAGCTTTGTTGATTTGAAAGTACAAGTAAGCTTCTTGTCAGCACTACAGGCAGGTTTTCTGTACCTGGCCAGGTACATACTGGCAGCTTCTGGACTGTATGTGATGCTGTCTCATTGCTACAGTGTCCTAAGAGAAGGCATACTCCCTGTGCAGTCCTGGTGTCATTAACTGGGCAGGCTGGGCAACATGACCAGCTGCTGAGCTCCTTCCAGGTTTGCAAGCAATAGTTTACAGTGTCTCATCACTCTGAAGAGTATCCTGTGGTTCATAATAGCTTGTTTGGCTTCAGTATGCAGTTCCAGCTGGTGCCTCTTACCTGGGGAGACTGGAAAGAGACAAGGCACAGAGGCTGTAAGTCCATACTCCACTCAGAGTGTGTGTCACTGAAACAGTGCTGTGGGCTGATGAGATGGAGAGGCACTTGCAGCTGTTACAGGAGTGGGAAGGTAGGGAGGAAAAGGCTTATAATCCTGAAGTCTGCTGAAAATACTAATCTGTGTATCTCTCCACCATGGAAACCAAGGCTGTGGCACTTCAGAAGCTGTTGGCTCCACTCATGTGTACTGATGAAGGGTCCAGGCACAGGGCTGCTGCTTGAAAACTGGTGCCTCAGCTAATGTGCTTTAAACTTTGTGTGTGCACAGTTAATGAAGCCAGTGGAACTTTTCCTTTCTGTACGTTTGGACAACTACTAAGGTGTAGCTGATTTTACAGTAATTTAACTGCAGTTTTGAGCCATGAGATTATTTACAAGGCAAAAGAGGCTGTTGAGACTCAGGTATTTGGTTCATTCTTCGGACTGATAAAAATAGTGAAATTGTGGTGGGGCTTGCTATGGAATTTGGCCTCACAGCCTTGTCAAGGTAGCTGGAACTCTTGATGCTGCTGATGCTCTGCCTGTATAGGGGTAAGTTTGATGTTCAACAGTCTGAAGACACCTTTTATGAATGAGGCTCTTACAGGTAAAAGTAAAAAGCTTCTCTGGAAGCATTAAGATGTGAGTAAAATTTTGATATACATATAATATTCCAACCTACCTAATCGCTTTTGAGGTCAGATGTGACTACTGCTAAAAGAGGATATAATCTGCTGCTAGTTTGCACCCTTAAAATCTGAACAGATGCTACAGGAACAGCTGTTCTGTTTTGTTTCAAGTAAAATGTTCTTAGCTGTCCTGGGGTTCTGGCATAAGAGTACAGAGCATCCTTTTGAAGCCAGCTCCTTAATTGCAGCCATCAGACAGGGTTTGCAGGAATAACATCTGGCTGAGGTCCACTTGGTTCATCTTGTACAATTATGCAATATTGTATTTCTGATCTCCAAAATGATGTTGAGAGTAAGGCTGTTATGCTCGCAGGGCAAGGATGACCTGATTAATAATGCTCCACTTGGATATTGGTGTGGAAAAACCGGGTTTTTTGGTTTGTTTCTTTTCTTTTTTCCCCTGAGTTTAATGCAAATATTGGGTGGGTTGTGTGGATTACTGAGCTCTTGCCTCCACCTGCTGGGTAAACATCTCCTAGCAAACCTCCTGTCACAAAACATCTGCTCTCTATTACTGGGCAGCCAGCAGGAAGGTTTTTCAGGTCTTGTCTCCCTAACCTAATACCTGCTGCTGCTACTTTAAGTGCTAATTTGCTGGAAAACCAGGAGAAAGCAACATCTGCTGAGCAAAAGACAGGAGAAGGGACGGCCTTATGCCCTGGTTATAGAAGTGGAAGGGAAGAAAGTATAAAGCACCTCCAGGTAAATGGTTAAGACTTAGCCTTCCTGGGCTTTGTCTGACAGGTTAAAATATCTAGCTTCAGCCTTCTGGGCTAGATAGGAGTGGATTGCCCTGGTAGACATGACCAGTTAGTTTACAATTAGATTTTTTTATATTGCTTTGTGTGGCCTTTATCCCCCAAATAACCTTAGGAAGTGAAGGAAAAAAGGTGGTGAGCAAGGTGAACCAGAGATCTCAAATAGCAAAGCCTTTCCAGAGAAGAGCAATACTGGGATTTGCCAGAAGAATGAGATTCTTAGTTTAAAGAATTAAGAGTCTTGGGAATGTGTTCCCCGAGGCTAAACAGGGACAGGTCTCCTTATTTCTTAATCTCTGCCTGAACAGGCTTGATTCTGCTTCTTGATCTTGTGGAATGCATCATCTCCATAGCTACAGGCTGTGGGGAGAAACCTCAGCTTTGAAACCTGGGCAGTCCTCAAAATACTGGAAGATGCCTTTGTTTTTCTGGTTTGGGTTTGGTTTTTTTTTAAATGCTTACACTCTTCTTATTAGGGGTACTGCTATATACCACAGCAACTGCAGGGAAATGTAGTAGCTTTAACTTCAAACATCTTGTAATAACTTAATGGGTTTGGAAAATACTTTGAAGAAAGAAATGTGCATCTTTGTCTTCCTTCATTCTCCTGCCCTGGCATAGTTTGGCTAGACAAAAAGATATGGAAGAGGTTTTTTAAAAAAAAAATTCCATAGTCCAGCATTGCTAACTACAAGCAAGCAGCATGCCCTTGTTCTCGTAGGGGATTTGCAGGTTATGGCTCGGGAGGTCATGCTAAATCTGCTGCTGTTCTTATAGTGTGTTAATGTTTAAGTGGTAGGAGTGCTTCAGTAGCTGACACTGCTCCCAGCATTCTTCAGTAGCTTGGTAAATGATAGTGTGTTTCCTCAGTAACAGCAAACCCTATGAAGAGTAAAGCTCTAACCTGCCCATGACCCTGCATAGCAAAGGAGTGCTGGTATCTGGCAGAGCTCACAAAACTCTGGATGGCTTTAATTCCGTTTTAACAACAGATAAGCTGTGAATTGCTATTCTGTTTTGTGAAAAGGTGAAGACTTAGATGACACTTGCAGCTGCAAGTAGTATTTATTCTTACAGTTCCTGCCAATGAAGCTGTGTCTGTACATACTGGAAACATCTGCACAAATTTCCACTGCAGAGCTGTATACACAATAGGCAACAGGGTTTAGCCTAGCCTTAGTAGTCCCATTATGTAAATTACAATCAATTTCTGCAAAGGGATACCAAAAGCCTTTTGTCAGTGTTTTAGATCTTGATTGATAGTTCTTAAATGCGCTTATCAAAACTGCTAATTGCACTGTGCAAGATGAGACTGCAGATCTGTTTTCTGGTACTAACAGACTTCATCATTTCCTGGAGGTCATTTCCTGGAAAAGGTTAAGCTGAGGCAGGGAAGGCCTGGAGGTTTGTTTACATAGCCCCCAGGCTGCCAGGAGATGTTAACAGTGTATTAATCTGATCTTTCAAGATCTCCATTAACAGCTTTGTTTGTTCTTCACTGTGTTTTTTTCTAGGGCACAGGAAACCTTCATGCAGTGGGATCACTGTAGAAGATTTTACAACTTTCTCATGGCAGACAACATGAAGAAGATCATCCTTTCTCACAGGTATTGCAGTACATCATTTACACTGATAGTATTGATTGGGTCAGTTGCTATATTGGGTTTGTCTTCCTGGTCCTTTAAAATAGGACTCCTGAAATTTCTTTGGTCTTTGGATGAACCAACAGAGAAGAGGAGCCTGTGTCAACCTCATTAGTATATGGTAAAGTATACAAATAAGCTTTGGTCCTCTTGTTAGAAGAAAAGCTTTGTTGTCTTTTTGTCTTCTGTGGAAACTTAATGAATAAACAAGACATGCACAGGAAAACATTGCAATTAGACTTCAAAGTCGAGTATTCTGCATCTGTTTCACTTCTAGCCAAAGAATTTCCTATTCAAGGAGCCTCTTGTTCTGCCACCTCCCCGAGGTAGGACTTAACCTTCACGATCTGCTGTATGGAGCTGCTTACCAAATAAGCAAATAGTCAAACCTGTAGCTCTGGCTTCTAGCTGTTCCTCTAGAAAGAGCCTGTAGCCGCAAAATACTTAATGTTGCTGTTTCTGGAGTGCAAGTGTACTTGTAGGATCCCTGTGCCGCTGTTGCGATTGGTGACTCTCACATAACAAAGGAATGTGTGTTAAACAGGTGAATGCTCAATGTTGTTGCTTTCCCCCATCAAAAGTTCTCTGGGTGGTGCTTTCTAGGGCAAGAAAGTAACTCATCTGTTGCCTGGCTGGAGTGAAAAGGAGGGGGAATATCTAAGACCCATTTGAATTAAGAGCATATGTCACTTCGTTTTGGTTTTTTGTTTACACCCTTGTGCAGTATGAAACACGTGTAGAAGTTAGAGCAGCTGATGTAGAATGATCCAGATAATTCATTCCAAATTTACAAATATTTAGACAACTTGACCAAATTTAACATCTGAAGTTAGGTAAGCTCCCATTAAAAGGTACTTAAATGAATAACTGAGAAAAAGCTGGTGCTGGCTTGAAGGCAAGTATGTTAAGTAAACTTTTTCCATAATCACTTTTGCTCTGAGGCAGCTCTCTCAAGTCAAACCTAGCTTCTCTCCTGCTCTGCCCTGCAGCTGCCTCTGAAAGGGAATAAAAATCCCTTTTCAACTTGTAGCTTTTTTCTGTTTGTTTGGGGAGAAGTTTGTTCTGGTAAAGAAACACATCCTCCCCTGAGGGTGGTAATTAGTTATGACAAGTGTTCATAGTAAATAGCTTTCTGCTAAGGTAATGCCCCAAGTAACTTCTGTTGTGTGAGCTAGCCTGATGTCTGTGCTGGGGAGCCTTAGGACCATATGGTGGAGGAGATGCTATGCTCAGGACTACCCGTTCTCTCACCCAAACCACCCACAGGCTTGGTTTGAAGCCAAAGAACCCTCCCTCTAATATGCAGCCTCTGTTCCAAATACCCTTAGTGCTCTCTGTTCTGTGAAGATTCTTTTTAGAGGCCCCCTCATTCAGTTTTTCAGTATATCAGGAGAACTTTTTTTTCTCTAAGGAAGCTGCCATGGTTTCTGTTATGTCTTGCTGCAAAAGGAAGTGGACAAATAAGCTGTTCTTGTCCCCAAGAAGGCCTCATTGATATGTAGCCCACTTCTAGTCTTATCTTGTCAGATTTGGTAAACTCAGCTGTCCTTGAAACATGCCCTTTTGTTATTTGGATGTAATTCTTGATGTTACTCTTTCAGGCAAGTTCTTTTCGGAGATAACATGAAGAAGCCACAAAGCCTGTCAGATGCTGATCTGAGCAAGCTCTACACAGCAACATCCCTTATGCAGATTGATGATAATGTTATGAGGTATGAAGGACAATTCTCTGCTCCTCTATAGAAATCTGAAAATACTTTCTCTTCCCTTTGTTGCTCTTGCATGCCCCTTAGTGTGCCTGTAGGAATCTGCTGAAATATAGTGAATACAACCTCCAGTTCTTACTTACCTCCACCCTGAAGAAAACTTGGCAGAAAAAAACTTAGTCTTGACAGTCACAGCTTTTAAAAAATAATCCAGGAGGTGTTTATCACTAACAACTGAACCTGCAGACTTCAGTAATGAAGGAAGAGGTCAGCTCTGCTGCCAAGCTCTGTCAAAAACAAGTGCAATGTGGAAAGCAGCTGAGAACTGCTCAAGGATTTCCTTAGCTCTGCTTGAATCTCAAAAAGAACCTTCTCCCCAGAAGACACTGCTGCCTTCTCAATATATACTAGGTTTGGTTGAGATAATACAACTTATTTGTCACACTAACACCTAAATTAAATTCTCTGCTTTATTAAGCAGTAGCTGGTTATTGCCTCTGTCCTTGACAACAGCACAGCACTTCAAGTGGTAGTGTTTGTACCATGGCATATTCTGTATCAGACACTGACACCTTTCCAAAATGAAGCTGTAAACTGTCAGCTATAACACTTTTGGCAAACTTAGAGTGTTGTTTGCTGCTTGTAAAAAGAGCCATTGCTAGGGAAATCTCCATACTCATATGGACCAACATACCAGCTATGTTTTATCTTAGATAAAAACAAGGCATTTGAGTATAGGCTTACTGAATTCTGTGGGGCTTGTCAAGTATGTTTGAGGTTCATAAGATGTAGTGAGTTTGTATTTGAAAAGGTTTTCAGCAAAAGATGAACAAGGTCATATCTTTTCTTCTACATATACAGTCAAGTGAAGTGGGGTACTTTAAAAAAATGCCCTGAAGGCTGCTAATTTTCAACTTGCATGTTTAACTTCCCCATGCTCTCACAACATTTAAGTAAGCACAGAAAGCATAAAAGCACGTGCTGCCAAAGGTGGGTTTTGCAAAAACACTGGGTATTAAAAAATTCTCTCAAAGTTGAGCCATTGTTCCAGTTTCTGTATATATGTCCTCACTTGAAAATAAGGCACATGGGTTCTAGAAGCTGATGATTGCAATAACAATCTGTTCTGTTTCAGGAAGTTCCATGGCTACAGCTCACTGAAGGAATACTATGAAGAGGAAAGCTGCTTGCAGTACTTGCACAGGGTAAGCTCTTGCAGTAGACTGCTCTTTGTACCTTCGTTTTTCTACTGGAGGGAGAATACTCCGTGCTTTCTATTGTTGATACCTGACATAGCTGTCTTAGCTGGGATTTTCAGAAATAATCAGGCACAGTATATTGGAGTGGAATTTCAGTTCTTGCTGCTTCTAATGCTGGGGCTAAATGCTCTGGGTTCTAAAGAGCTTATTCTGGCAGGTAGTGGCACCCAAGTGATCTAGATAAAACTAGACTAAACTGCTCCAAGTGTATCAGGGTAAGGAAATGGGTGGTGTCATAGAGCCTGCAGTTTCAAGGAAAAAACATTTACTAGATACTGGGGAAGAGACTCGGGACACAATCTGGCAAGCAGATACTTAGTAGAGCAAAGTTTTGCAGAGGTGAAACTGAGATTAGTTCCTCCTTTTTCTACTGAACCAAAGGATGGAGATATTCCAAGGGAGTTTCCTGGACTTTAACCAAGGTGTCCATAACAGGCCTGGCATTAGCTGCTTGATGTGCAAAGCAGAGCAAAAAAAAAGGGTGTAGCTATTTGAATTCTGAGAGTGGGAACTTGATGTGTGTTTGCTCTGATGCTCCCCAGCCTCTTTTGTAAATTGAGTTGGGGGGGGAAGTAAATTAACTCCGAAATAAGAGGTCTTAATTGAATTAAGCAAAGAGACTTTTACAGTTGGTAGATTGACATTCAAATACTAACCTCTTCCTGTTTTGTGTTTTTCCCTTTTATTTTTCACATGTTTCTTGATGCAGATCTATGTTCCTCTTCTGTTGGTTAATGCTGCTGATGACCCTCTTGTCCATGAGAGCCTTCTATCAATTCCAAGAGCTCTTTCAGGTATGCTGAAGCAATCTTCTTGAGCTGTGCATATTTGTGCACCTGCAGCCTTCTAACCACATCATGATTCATCATCTCAGAGCATCTTGACTTGCCTCCTTATGTCTGTAATGCTGTGGGAGGTGTGCTAATCACCAGTTTCTAGAACTAGCAAGACTAACCTTGAGCATGAAGAACTTTAGTCCTCTCTGACACCTTCTTTTTTGGCTTGTGTTGATAGCCAGGTGGTTACATCCAGGTTAACCTCTTGGATGGAAAAATGCTTCCTCATACCTTCATTCCTCACTGGGATTTAATAGGTGGGTAATAGTCTGGAAGAAGTACAGATAAACACCCCCCCGCTGATAGAATGGGGAAAGTGTATGCTTGGCTGTGTCACTTGTCACTGAACTGGGATCTCTCCCTTGAAAGGAGTTGAGCTATCTTCAGGCAAGGAAAAAGGCAAATTATCTTTAGATGCTCAGAAGGGGGAGCTGCTGCTGTTTCATCACACAAATAGTGGGTGCACAGAGTGGGAAGCAGGGTTCATCCTTTTCCTGGTTGAAGGCTGTGAGCAGAGAATTTTTCCACAGCTGTTTTATGTTGGGAGCAAGCATGGGAATTTTTTTCTGTATCTGTGAAACAAGATGGCTGATACACTGTCAGAGCTTAGTGCAGCTTGACATGATGCAACAGTCCTAGTTCCAGTGGATGTGAATTAAAGATGTTCAGTTGTTAAAGAATGTTCCTTCTTACAGTATTGCTGTAAGGGCCTAACCAGCAGCATTTCTTGGGCAGCCTTCTTGTACTTGCAACTTGAGATGGTTTCACTCTCAGCTCGAAGATGTTAACCTTATGGAACTTTTTGCCTCCTTTTGTTTTACAGAGAAAAAAGAAAATGTCATGCATGTGCTGCCCCTTCATGGAGGCCACCTGGGATTCTTTGAGGGGTCTGTACTATTCCCAGAACCTCTTACCTGGATGGATAAGCTTGTGGTACAGTATGCCAATGCTATCTGCCAGTGGGAGAAGACAAAGCCTCACTGCTCGGATGCAGAGCAAGCTGTGTCTGGCCAGGAGTAACTGACCCAAAGACTCTGGATCACTTCAATGTATCTCCCCCTTTGGGAACATGTTGTTCCTTCACTTGCTGCTTCAGGTTTCCATTCTCCTTGATATCCTATGGCTGCGTTTGTTCACAATGTTTTCTTCTGAAGTGGAGTTAAAACAGAGGTTAACATCTGGTCAGAGCATCTTTTGTGTATAGACACTTGGGTTTACAACTTACTGCTCTGCTTAAAGAATTAAGTTGCTGAATGTGGCTTGTTACAGGGCTACTGAGCTAAAGACTGCTTGCTTTAATATAGCAGAAGTTTTAAATGTCAAAATCTCTTCACCTACTGGTCACAAACTTGCTCTGCAGTATTTGTTGATGTATAAATGACAGGGTAATTATGGCTCTGTGTTCTGTTCTGGTGCTGGAAAATCCCTGTACCAAGCCACAAGCCAGTAAGTGTTCAGTCTGTAAGCCACTACAATGTGGCTTGGAAAAACAGATGCTTGACTGCAAGTGAAGTTTCAGCTTTGCACCATCTCAAGGGAAACTTTGTAGTTCCTAGGAATGCACTTGCACAAGTGAATCACTTTAAAAATATTCAACTTTTCCATGCTTCAGCTGTCTGTTGATTGGGGTGGCTTTATACTGGGTCTCCAAGTAGAGAAAAGCTGCAGCCTGGTAATGCCAGCTAATGTTTCTGTGTAAACATATTCTCACTTCAGAATGTGATTGGTCACCTTCTTGTCATTTTTGCCTCTGTTTAAATGCAGTCATCTTTTCAGTACTGGAATCTTTGTTTTAAAGATGACTCTGGTTTCCAAAGGGAAATCCACAATCAAGAATCTGAAGGATTTTTCTGTGAGATTGATCTGTTTGAAAGAATATTTCATAGAGAGCTGTGTACTCTCTTAGGGTTTATTTGGCAAGGTGGTGAGGTGTATCTATTTAGATTTACTTACCTTATGTCATGGTAAATAATATCAAAATCCTTCCCCTTAGCTTTCAGAACATCAAATGGTTTTCAGACATGACTTGCCTTACAGTTGATGGGGAACTGGGTATGTCTAGCCCTGTGCAACTGAAATAACATCTTTGCATGGCTGACTACTTCCATATCTGTGTAATGCTCTAGGATTACTGGCTCCAGTAAGACACTGGGCTCTTCCTCATACCCAGACATCCCCTTCTAGTTTTAATGTGCAAAGTGAAGTGTGAAAGCTGTTTGCAGGAAAGATGCTTACTTACTTTTGCTTTTCCCTCAAGTGGCTGTTATGGTCTGTGCCAAGATGGTTATTAAAGACTCAGACTAGTCTATCTCCTAGAAGGAAAGTTGTCCCATGACAATCTGGAGACTGAAACTTTGTGGTAAAAGAATCTTTTTTCTGTTTCTGTCAATATTGTAGTTTCATTAATCCATCTTTAAGATTTTATCAGTGTCAGTGAAATTCTTTTCCTGTCACACTTCCCACATCAGCACTTTATTGCTTCAGCCTTGGTCTGTGTTCCAGGCACTTTAATTTATAGCTTCGGGGTGAGACAAGCAGCAAGACTTCAGTCTGGTAATACAGGGGAACGAGCCTTCTGGACTGCCCTGTCCCTGAACTTCAGTAGGGTGGAGAGGTGGGGTTTTCATTTAATAAAGCAATAATTAACTATTGTAGCAAAGGTGCATTGTCATATCAGGAAATTCCTTTAATTTGCCTTAGGCCAGACACCTTGGCCTGTTACAATGAACTGTGGATATATGCAGCTTCTCCTTGTTAGTAAATTTGGGTTTCATTTTTTCTTCAAAGAAAAGATGAAACCAAGTAAAGCTACAGCAAGACTTAGCTGTGCTTATGGCTGTTCCTTAAGAACTATTTTAGGGCATCAGTTAGCAAGGATATTCTTAGTTGATGGATATCTTGTCTCTGTGTTATCTTCTTATTCATACTGCATCACTAAAATGTCATAAAAGACACTTCAGTTTTTTGCTTAAGTAGTGTTCATGTAATATTCATTGGATATGACTTAAATATCTTCTTGCTTCAGCAAAGTGGAGTGTAAACAACACTTGTACACATCAAAAAGATACAGTATAAATTTAGGTGTCTCAGTCTCCTAAAATGAGGTGAGCAACAGGGCAGTTCTCAAAGCAGCAGGAGCTGTAGCTTTGTCTAATCAAACAGATCTTTGTCTTTAGAGGGTCTTTCTGAGGAATACTCCTTCCTGCCCCACAACCCAAGCCTTTGTACTTCAGAAGTGCCAGTGCTGTGGACTTACTGAAACTTGCAAGAAGTAATATAGATCTGTCTTGTTCCTTTGCCCTGTTTTTGCACTTGCATTTAAAACTGTTCAAACTACTTGTGACTTGACAGATTCTGGCCTCTTTGAGGGAAGAAGAGCTTCTGTCATGGCTTGTTCGTGCAAAGGTTTCTGGAGCCTGAGGTTCAGCTTATTAAGCCTGGATGTGGAAGCAGTGGAGAAAAATCCTATCTGTCTCAGCCAACTTGATGCTGCTTTCAAAGCCAGACTTGTGGTCATACTTGCAGCAGTCAAGTCTTGGGGAACTGTGAGAGGAGAAAATTAAGCTGCAGCTCATGTTATCTGAATACCTTAAAATTATGTATTAAATCTTGCTACTGACAAGTTGATACCTAGTGCCGGTGCCCCTAGACATGTCCTCATCTGAAATACTCCCAAAAGAAGGCAATTCTAGTCTTGTCATGTGGGCAGGTGATCTTTGTTTGCCTGGTAAACTCAAATGCAATCTTAATTTTTCAGTCTTAGAGGTGAAATTGTCTTTCAGCCCTCTTCAAGGCACATGAGACTGCTGAGGTGTGCACTTGTAGATCATTGCAGTATGGTCTGAGAGTTCAGGATCACAGCATGACAAATTTGATGTGTGCTCTGCTTAGTGTCAAACTTGGATTAGAAAAAGCATTAGGAGATCTGTCCACAGGTAGTCTTGTGATATACACACCTTTTCTATCATTAGATGTAAGTAGCACTTGAATATAAACCCCAAGGACCCTCTCAATCAGTCAGCAAGTTACAGAACTATTTCTCTTTGATGGTTAGGCTGGTCCAACCATCACCTTTGCCATTTTTCTGAAGAGATCTGAAGATGGTAGGTAAGAAGCTCAAGTTTGCCCTTTCTGAACACAAGGAACTTGGTTTCCACTACGTCAGCTCTGCCAGCCTTTTTAGTGGTACCTTTGTTAGCTTCTAAACAGAGTTGTTTTCAGATGGGACTGGCAGTGTTGTAGTTGCACTGTAAAGGCAAGCACTTAACTTCTCTGCCATCTTTTTCCTGCGTGTTTTTTCTGTGGTTCCTGTTTATGAAAATACAAGTTACAAAGACAGGGCATTTAGTAAAAATGTCAGGAACTATTAACTCCAGTACTGAATTTAGCCAAGCTACCTGTGTGTCATCTGTCCTGGGTCTGTCACAAGTTTCTAGACCACAGCCCTTTGACACGTGGTGCCTTGCCCTTTTTATCCTCCTCCCTTGACATCAGCATATCTAGAGACTTCAGTAACAACTGTCAGAGCTTTGGGGACTTTGCTTTTTGGTAAATGAATTTTTAGACTATTAGGTTTTGAGACACACTGGTGATGTACACTGTAAGGTGTGTGCTGACTTAAAAGACCTTTGTGGGCAGCCTACAAACAGCTACACTCTATTTCAAGGCATAAAATAATGTATATAAGCAGTGGGTCATTTGCAGCTCTCTGCTCCTCAAGCAGTAGGAACTGAGTCATACAAGCAGGGTTTGCTTTTTTAGAAGCCCAAAGTTCTTGTGTCCATTAATGCTCCAGCAGCATAGCTGAAGATAGATTAAGTGACTACATCTCAAAGAGCAGTGAGTAGCATCTTCAGGATTTAATTGCCAAACAGTTTAGCCACTTGGATTGCTTCCAAGTTTTCCTGGAAATACTATGCTTGTCTGGAGCTTATTCTTCAATTTTTATTTTTTTTTGTGAGACCAGGGAATCCCAGAGCCTTGTGCTGCATGTGCAAGTTGTTTGTTGTAAAGAGCATCTTGTTTCTGGCTTGAGCCATACTCCATGTTTCCTTATCCCTTGGGTGGGTCTGTTCATTGGGAAGGTCCTGGAGCCACAGTGACTCAAAGCAGTGTCTCCTTCCTGGCTTCTAGGTGAAAAGCAAACTGCCCTTCTTGGTGTGTGAGGACTTTTGAGTGTTCTCCAAGCTTAGAATGCCTAAGCACCAGCCCAAGAGAAGGGAGCCCTCTAACTGTACCTGCTCCCTGGGAGTGGGCTTCACACAGGCCTGGACTTTCTCAGCTATTGGGAGAGCTTAGGCTAAGTGCCAGCAGTGAGTCAGACCAGTTGCCAGCTTTTCATGCTGTGGTGGAAGGGTTTTTAGGGTGCTCCTGAATATCCTTACAAGATGGCACAAAACATTTTTGCTTTTGTCTGAATGACAAAGTTGCATCGTATCAAAGCTCTTGCATCACCAGACATGACACACAGAACTTTCTTGTGGAATCTCCACTACAGTTCTACTGGGATGTTGACCCTTTTCATGGCTTCTGCCACCTGGGAAGTCTTTAAATAAATACGTTTAAAAATTATAAAAAAAAAAAGGCCATTTGTATTTGATATAAGCAAACCCTACTGCTCAGCCCAAGTCAACAGCTTTCCAAAGAAGCGTATTTTCTCATTGTGTTATGTGACAGCTTGGCCATAATTCCTGATGACAGATCACTAGATATTCTTGAGAAAGCGTAACCTTTTTGTCTGAAAATTCCAAGCCAAAAAGGTGTGTGAAGAGCTTGGGAAGAGGACACCTGTGCCCTTGTTTTGCTTGTGCAGCTGTTAGAACAGGCAGAGTGACTTCTCATGTTCTTGGTGAGCAGTTGACTATGAAAATATTTTTCAATTTGGCAAAGTTATATTCTGTAACCATCTCTAAATGCTGCCCTGAAGAAACTTGTATATTGAGACACCCTCCCTGCTGCCATGTTCTGAGTCAGATTCTCTGGAGCTGAGAGCTGCAGGGAAAATGATTTGCAACTAGCAATGCAATTTTTCTATATCTGCTGATGTTTACCTTTAAAATTATATATAAATATATATAAAACAATGTCTGATTTTTTCATTAATTTTTGTTTCTTGTGTGGTGTAAAATGGAAGTCATGGCAGAACAAAATGTAATTTTGTTATCTTTGATTTGGTGGGATTTCTTTATTTAAAAATAAAGGACTTATTCAAGTCAGTGCTACATCTCTCGTGACTGTGTGCAAAGTTATGTGTATTGATAGATTCTCAGTCTTCCTCAAGGCCCAGCTTGGGGAGCTGACTGTGAATGACTTTACCTTCTTCCCCTTTCTCCCTTGCAGCACATAATGCAAGCACTAGTGCTATTCAAGCCTTTCCTGGTTGTTTTTTGTCTTCTGGCAAAGAAGGGGTCTTTGATGCCACTCTGGTGAAGAGTGGGTGTAGCATCAGCTTAAAAATCTGCATGCCTGCCCTGAAAATAGTGAAGGGTTATTTTTGTGAGTGGAGAACATTTGTTTTTATCCATGTGAGAGTGAGTGGATTTCCTGATCTTTCAGCTGCTGGCGGAAGAAACAACAGCAACTCTAGCCAGAACAGCGCTGTCTTTGAGCCCAGGGTATACAGAAGCACTACTTACCTGACACTAAGACCTCACTGGTGTGTTTATTATCTACAGACCGAGTGAGATGGGGATCTGGGGGGCAGCAGGTCTGGGACAGGACTGTTGCTGCTCTTCCCCTGTAATGGGAATTACTTTGTGGGAGACTGTTTTGGGCTTCATCTTTAGTTTACTGGTCATTGAGATTTAGCTATTTGTTCTACTTCAAACCTGCTTCCTGGCTTGCTCAAGGTGTCCTCCTCTATTTGCTGTGCTGTTCTGTCTCCCTATTAAAGCAAGCTACTGGCTGACAGATTGTCCCAGCAGTGCTGAGGGGCCACAGCAATGTCCCAAAATCTGTGATTGTCCTAGTCCAAGGCCCAGAGGCAGCAGTGTGGTGCTCCTGTGTCTATGTATGGTTTTGGTTTGTTTTTTTTCCCCCCATTTTCACAAGCTGCAATTGCTCTGACTCACAGGCAAGCTGTGCTGTTGTGCTTGCACTGGCCCGATGGCTGTGGAGTTGTCACATGAGGTTTCATTGGGATGGCTCCAGATGCAACAAGGAGCTAAATGCAGCCAAGAGCTGCTTTTCACGCTCCCTCTGGCCTCTCATATAAGGCTGGCACAGCCTCAGGCTGAGACTTGCCATGCATGGACTTGGGATGCTGCTGAGGCTGGAGCAAACAGATTTAACCCCAGTCCCCTCTGCCCAGACAGGCCCCATTCTTCTTCCTCCCTGTAGCTTCAGAGCCCATGTCCTGTTTGGTTTGAGACTGAGCCAGTGCCCTGATGAATGTGGCTCTTGTCAGCACCCTCCACCCTGGCCAGTTTTGGTGGGGAGGGCTGGTCTGGCTGATGAAAGATGGAGATGGGAGGGGGGACAGGGCACACTACATGACCAGGCTGAGGGAGAAAGTAGCCTGGGCAGAGACCAGCAACTTGCTCCTCTCAGCCCTGCTGCTAGCCAAGAGAAAAGATGATCTAGAAATGGGTATCTGATCAGCTCCTTTGAGGAGGTGCCTGGTTCGTGAGCCAGAACAGACTGCCTTGCTTGGGACAGCTGCTTCTGCCTCCCTCTTCCCCACTCAGGTGCTGCTGATTCCACATTAGCAAGGTCTAATTAATGTCAGGCACAGCTTGTTTACTGGGCAGGGACCCCCTTTTGCCCTCCACAGTGGCTTTTGGTGGGACTTCCCTGTCTAAGCTGCCTCTGCAGTGCAGTGCTAGGACAAACAGCTTTTGAAAGATTTTGGAGGGTACATTCTGCTTGTTTTTCACTGTTTTGTGGTTGAAATCCATCTCCTAGTCTCAGTGGCTGCTGCAGCCTCTGTTTTTCCTCCCTGGCTGAGCCAAAATTAGGCAGAGCCAGCTCCACCTGGGCCCCTAATTGGGTTTTTCTTTGCATCTTTTGTGCTGTTTTTTCTGGTTAGAGAAGATGCCTTAAGAATTGGAGGTCCTTGCTTGGACAGGGTGGAACTCCATCTGGGCTGCAGTGAGAATGGAGGCAGACAGCTCCTTGGTACCTGTGCCAAAGGGTATTCAGTGATGAGGGACAGGGGTCTCCTTAAAAACAGCAATACAGCCAGTGCCCAAAAAGCTGTGCCCCTGTTCCTTACCGTGAGGGACCCCAGAGCTCTGCTGTTAAACACTTTATTTCTTTCTCTCTGCAACCCTCCCTTCCCAGAGCAGACACTCTCCTGTCCTCCCCCAACAGCTCCAGGGAATGTTGTGGGAGAGGGCTGGTGGCCTCCTTTCTCTGCTGGCTCCCAAGGGAAGGGTGCTCTGCCTGGGAGGGACAGAGCTGCTGGGCAGCCCCACTGCCTGGTGCAGGGAGGGGAGGGACAGGCGTGGAGCAGCATGCCCAGGGCGCCTTGTCACGAGCAGTCACTTGACCAATGCTACAGTAAGGAGGTGGCTGGGGTTAGAGGGCCACCTCTGATGCTACTGGACAGGGCAGGGGGAGCAGGCCCCTGCTTTAGAGAGCCGTGTCCTCAGACTCGATGCGGGGCCCAAAGAGCTTCTCTGCGGTTGCCTTGCCGTCGTACTTGGGCAGGTTGCCACCAAAGTCTGCTGGCAAGATGTCAGCGTCGATCTCCTGGTAGAAGGACTCCAGCTCCTCCCCATGCACAAAGACCTGGAGGGAGATGGGAGTGACCCTCAGCAGGGGATCAGAGCCATTCTTCCCAACCACTGTTTCACCCAGGGATGTGCCTTTGCCTCCAGGTCAACCTTTCCCACACTCACCCTCTCCAGCAGTTTGCTCTTCAGGAACGGTTTGACCACGTTGTAGGTGGTGGTAAAGTACCAAGGCTGGTGGATGAAGTGGACGGCTTTGAACCGTGCTGGAAACGAGTCCTAGGATCCCAAACCCAGACACAGATGGTTGCAGATGATGCTGTCCTCCCAGTCTGGGCAAGCAGCAGCAAACACCCTGGCACTGCCATAGCTGTCCTTGCCCAATCTTTTTCTCTATTTGATGGCCCCTTTGTGTTCTGACCCAGAGGATTGGTCATCCCAGTCCCAGGGGCACCAGGAAGCTGAAGAGCCTCCCAGATAGCTCATTGCTCCCACTCCATGAGGAGGACCACATCTCTGCTGTCCCACTTCCCTGGAGAAAGCTGAATGTCTTTGGCCTCTGGTCCAAAGACAGAAGTCCTAGAGTGCCTGTGAGTCTCCATCCAACCTGGACAGGGCTAGGCTGAGAGGCTGGTGAAGAAAGACCTCCAGACCATGCCATAGGATGTTGTATAGTACCATAGTGGTGGTACTGCTTCTGATCAGGCTTGTGAGAGGGCAGGGAGATGGGTGGGGAAAATAGGAGCCATTTTGCAAGGATTAAGTCATTTAGCTGGCAAGGCAAGGAGAGGGCGATGGAGAACACCCTCTCCATGATGCTTTCTCATTGTGGCAGTGTGGTGGCAATCCCAAACCCTGCTGCCTCCCTTCCCCAAGCATTCTGCTCCACCAGGGCCCTCTCTGCCACTGCTGGGCACAGACTTGGCCACCTCACCTGCAGCATGTCCACCATCTTCTTGAGCTCAGAGGGTTTGATCCCTGACGCCTGCTGCATGGTGAAGCCCTTGAAATTCTCAACGATGCAGAACCCATTGATCTGGGTCTCTTCATTTTCCAGCAGCTTCTCCAGGATAATACAATAGGCACGAAGGATCTAATGGAGAGGAGATACAGAAGGGTCTTGTATGGGGTCTCACCTCCAATAGGAACTTCCCATTGGAACCAGGATGTTGCCAGGAAGAGTCCTGTGGAATGTTAGCCAGGGTCTGCTTGTCACAGCCAGCCCAGGACTTCAGAGCAGGGAAGGGTATTTCCGGGGATGCTCAGCCACAGCCACATTCGCTTCCAAGTTAGGAGCATTTTAGATCTGGGTCAATGTTATATTTGCAACCAAATTCAAAGCTAAGCAGGAAGCTGAGCTGAGAAAAGCTGTGAGTTACATGCCTGGAGACCTTTCGCCAAGAAGCCCTTTCTGTGCTCCCTGCCTCAGTTTCCTCCTCTGCCCTGTACATCCCTCCTTCTGAAGGACCTTGATTTAATGGTGTGGTGCCTTTCTTCACCCTGTGTTACCTGGGCTGGGGCATGCACACCCCACACTTGGCCTGCACTTTGCACTACATTTGGGGGGAAGGAAGTGGAACCCTTCTCCCAGGCTTCCTCAAAGGATAAATTCAGAGGTCTACTGATTGGCTTCAACCTGGATGGGTGGAGACTCTGTGTGGACATGTGCATATGTGTGTAAGGATGCTGTGCTCAGACCTGCCAAGCAGGACCAGCCCAGGAGCAGAATGGGTCTGCTCTGGGAGCGATGTCTGAGGTGGACTGACCTCATCGAAGGTGATTTCCTCATAATCCCAGTTCTCGATGTTGAAAAGCATCACCACCCGCCCGTACTTGTCTCTGCTGGCCAGGATGCCGGGGTAGCCAGCCTCGATGGTGCTGCGCACGGCCTCGGGACTCAGGTTGTCAAAGAGCTCAGGGTACTGCTGGCGGAAGTTCACATAGCCTGGGGAGAGAAAGAAATTGAGAGGACAAGGGCTGCTTGCCCAGCCTTGGGAAGCTGGGGGAGCTGCCAGAGATGGGATGGACTGGCAATGGTGAGATGTCTGTCCTGAGCCCCAGAACTGAGCGTGGGCTGTGCCTGAGGTCCACATGGGTCAAGGTCTCCTCCAGCAAAGGGGGAGAAAAGAAGCATAGCAGCAGATCAGCGGCAGCACACTCGTGTTACCTTCCCCTTGCCAGGAGCTTCCCATATCTACCTTTTCTCCAACACTTCAACAAGCAGATAAAGTAATTTTTCCCCTCATTTCCCTTTTCCCCTTCCTCCCCGTTTGGGTGACATCCCCCAGCTGCCCTCCCTTGGCACCCTGCAGGCACAAAATAAGGAATTTCATCCTGGGAAAATTCAGGCAAACAAAACAGCTCGTCTGGGAGCCAGCTCTGATAATTACAACTCATTATCCCCCAAGCTGACACAAAGAAAAGCAGAGCTGGAGCCAGGCAGGTCCCAGTCAGCAGCCACCCTCCGGGCTGCCCTCCCACTCCTCCTCCATCCCTTCGGGTCACTCTCAGTATGCGGAGGGGGTGCCATAAGCCCCCCAACCTGCCCCCAGCCCTTGAAGTGTCCCAGGGATGCTGAGCCCACCAGGCACCGTGCACAGAAACATCAGGGGGGTGCAGGAGTGGCTCCTTACAGAGGTACAGAGGGGTGAGCATAGAGCATGCGGGTCTCAAGGGGTTGCAACCCAAACCAGCTGTGTTTTCTGCTCAAATGAAACATCCTGCCGACACCTAATACATTTTTTACCATTTTGTTTGGTAAATTGGCAAGGAATGGGATTGTCCTAGTGTTGTAGGATACCTGCCATCACCCTTACTTATTTCTTTCCCCATCCCAGCCCTTTCTGAGTCCCCCCAGCCCTGTCTTTTTCTATTTATCCTCTCTCTTCACCCCCTTCCCATGCCAGGGTCTTGCTCTGCCAGTGCAGCCCAGACCCAGGGTCTAGAACACACCAGCACAGAACTGGGGGCGGCTGGTGGACGTGCACCCCATCCTCACCCAACATCACAGCCCTGGGCCCCTCCACACCTTTCAGCAGGTCGTAGGCCCTCTGGACATCGAACTTGCGGGCGCGGATGAAGCGGAGCAAGAAGGAGTCGTCCTTCCCCTGCACCTTCTCAGCCACAGCCTTGCAAACGTCCTCGCCGCCCGCCCGCTCCTGCACCAGATCCCGCAGCGCCTTCACCGCCACCTCCCTCTGCTCCTCCGTCTCGTTCAGCTCATCCTTCGCCTGCGGGGAGCAGAAAGGGCTCAACAATGCCCCACACACACATTCTAAAACCTGGGGAGGACAGTCAAGCTCCTTGCAGCATCTCAGCACAGGGAGGGCAGGGTCACACAAGTCCCCCACTTAGACACACTTTGGGGTTAGTGCGTTCCCAAAGGTAAAAGCTGGTTGAGGGTCTCCTCTGGCCTCTGAGAAGGAGCAGGAGCTTCAGGCTGTACCTGCCCCCCACTGCCTGCAGCCGCCCTCACCTTCTGCAGGGTGTGTGGGGGGATCTTGTCGCACTTCCCAAAAACAGGGCCATGGTCCTTGGTGGTGAGACGCTCCAGCTTGGTGCGCAGGGCCTGCTCCTCCTCCGAGACGATCCGGAAGGTGCCCGTCTAGGGGGTGAGGACAGCATGTAGGGACTCCCCGGCCAGCCCCCAGCTCCCTGCCTCACTGCAAGTGTCCTGGGGTAGGGACGGTCTCCATGCATGACCCAAGAGACTGCAATGGGATGGGGATGGACTGGGTGCTGCCCAGGCTCCTCGCTGTGGGCTGAGAGCAGCTGAGGGGGCAAGGGGTGCACAGGGTGAACCCCATCCCAGCACTGCAAGGAGGGGATGCTCAGAGCCTGAAGGATGGGGCAGTGTGGGGGCAGTACTCACAACCGCAGACATGTTGTCCTCTGTCCTCCGTCAGCTGCAGGACACTGTGAGAGGGAAGGAGGAATCAGCAGTAGTCTCTGCAGCACTCCTATGCCCCATCTCCTGCCCCTCTTGCTCAGACAGGGGTAGAGGTGGGTGCCCAGAGGACTCCCCCAACTCTCCTCAGCTCCATCACCTACTGCCTGCATCTGTGCCTGCCTGTGGAGACTAAGCAGCCTGGAGAAACACCATGGATGTTTGCAAAAGCTGCTTTAAATTGTGTGTATTGATCATCTGATATCTTCATGTTTTTATCACTCTGCCTTTCCTCTGGAGGTTGGGGACATCTCATGGAGACTCCCAACAGCCTGAGCTTACAGAGCAGTGTTCTGCCTCAGACCACCTTCATACAGGCAGAGGTGAGCACCCAGTTTTGGCCAGGCAGTCAGCTCATCCTTTTATTGCCTTTTATTTCTACTACCAAAATAAATAATATCCCCAAAATAAATAATTATCACCAAAGTGTTTCCCAAACCCTCGAGTCCAACTGTGCCAGCCCAGAGCCCATCACCAGCTGCAGGTCTGGACCACAAGCATCTCGGCATCTTGCCAATGCAGTCTGGGTGAAACACCTTGTTCCCATCCCTCGGGAGGAGGAGGAGGGCTGCCTTCATCCTATCTCCAGCATCTCCCCCTGCCTGTGCCCGGCTGTAGCACCAGCTCTGAGCTCAGAGTGTACGAGGAATGCTTGATTCCAGCATTTGGCTCAACCACTTCCCAGAGGCATTCTCTTTCCCTCCAGCTTCTGGGGAAGGGACAGGCACCCCCTTTTTCCAGACAGTAAAACCAATCCAAGCCCTGGAGGTACCAGGTTAAGCGAGGGCAGGATGACGGTCTTCAATGCAGTCCTTTCAGGTGGAAAAAGTCCTGGATACTCACCAAGGAGAGGAAAAGCTGAACTGTCCACAGAAGGTCAGTGCACAGGGCTGAGGTGGACGCAGGGATGGTGAGGCCGGAGTGGAGCAGCAAGAAAGCTGGGCGAAAGCTTTGTAGAGTCACCGGGTTGGGATTAGACCGTCACAAGGCATCAACTCACTGCAGCTTTGTAATTAAATCAGCACAACCCAGGCAAGAAACCCCATTAAAACATTACAAAAGGCAGCTGAGGAGAGGGAAGGAGGGAGCTGGGGCTCCGCCGGCCAGTGGGAGCATGTGTGGAGAGGCGGGCTGGGATGCTGGACCTGATTAACAAAGTATAAAAGCTTCTTGTTGTGTAACTCGCTCATTAGCACGGGCAGGGGCAGAGGCAGGTGGTGGGCAGCCTGCCATCCCAGCCTGCTCCCTGGAGGGAGCGGGACAGGTCTCTTCCCCATCTCCTGCCCCAAAAGTCCTGGAAAGGTCCTGCTGTGAATTTGGCCATGTGGGCAGAGTGCAGCCGTGGGGACCGGACTGTGGCAAAGGATGCTCCTGAGACTGGTCCCTCCTGGAGCTCTCCAACTCCTCCCCAGTGACGCCACCAAAACCAGTATCCATATGGGGCCACTTTCAGCTTTTAAAATAAAGTAACATGACCAGAATTTTTACAACATCCTCAAGTGATTATTACCTGCTTGGAGCCCTGGGATCTGGAACTCATTCTTCCCCCAGGGCAATGCTACAGATCCATGAGGGAGGGAAGCCCTGGGATGTGTCAAGGACCACGCAGAGTTCACATGTGGGTGCAGAGGGATGGCAAAATGAGTTTTTCTGGGACATCCCAGCATCCTGAAGCTGCATAGGGCAGGAGAGCCCTTGCAGTTTTAACCTTTTGGGTTCAGGATTGTGGGAGCTGGGTGAGGATGTGGTGAGAATGGAGCTGTGCTCAAGGCCAGGAGAGGAGCTCAGCTGGGCTCATACAATAATGGGGATTTTGGGGAGGTGACTGGGCAGGGCTAAGTACCAGAGCAGGGCTGAAAGGGCTTACACAAGCCATGTTTTATAATGCCTCTGGGATTTACGGATTTGGTTCCACACAGGGCTGTTCTGCAAATGGAATTGAGACTCTAGTGTGAGGGAGGGAGGAGGAAGGCACGAGACTCCAGATGAAAGGCGGGGGTGCTGCTGAGGGAAAATTAGGACCTGTGCCAAAACCCTGACCAATGTTGTGGTGGCCAGAGGCACTGTGCGCTGCTCTTCGGAGGAAAGCTCCCCCGTACTCCTGTCCCCCTTTCAACACGAGCCCTGGTGCAAGGCTCAGCTTCCTTCTACAGCTTGTTGGACCTTTATCTGCAGACCAGTGGGCAAGACAGTGATAACAGGGGGACACTGTCAGTGTGGGGGTTCCCAAACAGACCCAACAGTGCTCTGTGGGGGTGGCAGAGAGAACCTGTGACCCCTGGGCCACCTGGCCATCATGACCATTACAGATGAAGGAGTTTTGCAGACACACGTAGAGCCCCTGGCATCACCAAGTGCTTTGTCCTGGGAAAAGGGGTCTCAAGGAAAGGGGTGGCAGCCCCAAGGGGAACCTATCCCAGTGTTGTGACGGAGCCCTAAGGGGATCTCTCTCCCAGGTCTGATTATTCCCTTCCACATGGCCCCTGGCTCTGGGCAAACCCACTCCCCTTGCTCTGCAGCATCAGCTCCAACTCCACGTGAGCACAGGGCTTGCGAAAGCTCCCACGCTGTGCTGGCGCTGGATCCTTTGGCTAAATCCCACTGCTTAAGGGCGGGCTAAACCCCCTGGTATGCCCAAGGCCTCCCCTCGCAACCCCTGGAATTAAGGGGTTTACTCAAATGCACCCACATCCCACGTGTGTGGCACTCGCAGGGCCGGTGCTGCTGATGGGGGGTGGCCTTGAATGGGCACTTTGTGCCCTGTGCCCTCCCAGGCTGCACATCCCACGTGCCAGCACCCCATGTCCCTGCACCCCATGTCACCCAGCACCTCATGTCACCCAGCACCACACTTGGCACGCCATGTCACCCAGCATTGCACTCTGCACCCCATGTCACCCAGCACCCACTCTATACTCCTTTAACTCCATTGATTTACTGGGCAGTGACAACACACTGGAACAGATTGCTCCGAGAGGGTGTGGCATCTCCCGCACTGGAGATACCCCAAAACAATTCGGACACAGCCCTGTGTCATTCAATCAGAATCGACTGGGCTGGAAAAGACCTCTGAGTTCATCGAGTCCAACCCTTGATCCAACCCCAGTCTCTCTCCTAGATCTTGTCTCTAAGCGCCACGTCCAACCTCAGTTTGAAAACCTCCAGTGACGGTGAATCTACCACCCCTCCGGGCAGGCCATTCCAATGCCTGATTACTCTTTCTTTAAAGAATTTCTTTCTAGTATCTAACCTACAACTCCCCTGGCAGTTAAACCCGTGCGCCCCTGTCCTACTGCTGGCTGCCTGGGAGAAGCGACCGACCCCACCTGGCTCTACCCTCCCTTCAGGTGCTTGTGTCGTGTGCTCTGGGATGGCCCCGCTTGACTAGATGACCCCACTGCGGTCCCTTCCACGCTGGCCCACAGTCGGTGATGCCTCGCCCTCCCCGGCCCCCGAAATCCCCGGTCCCCGAACCTCCGGGACTCGAACCTGCGGCCCCCGAGGCGCGGCGGGAAGCGCGCGCCGGGGGCGGGAGCCGTTTCCCGGGTGACGCGCGGGCACTTCCGGGCGGGAATTTCGCGGTGTCGGTGTCGCGGCCCGCGGGTCCCGGGCAGGTCCCGGGCGGGTCCCCGGCCCCATGGCACACCGCATCCTGTCGCTGGCGGCCGAGCCGGGCCCCGAGCGGCTCCAGGAGGCCCTGCAGGGCCTGGGCGAGGCGGAGGTGCGCGGGGAGCGGGGAGCGGGGTTGATGCGCAGCCCGGGCGGGGGGCGGCTCACGGCGTGCCCTTCTGTTGCAGCTGGGAGAGATGGTGACCAGGCAGGCCCTGAAGGGCAGGGAGACGGCGGCGCTGCTGAGAGGGATCTTCAAAGGTGGGTGATGTCGGAGCTGCGCTTTGGGGGCAGCCAGTGCTCAGCAGTGTCACTGTTTTGGTGAAAAACCCTCTCGTCGGGGCTGTCACAGGGAAACACATCAATGAAACACCTAGCAGGTAGCAAACTGGATTAATATAGTTGTGATGAGTCCGTGGTAAGTGGGATTTGCTTCTGGGTCCCCTTACGTAGCTTGGAGTGGGACTGAGCTGGCCAGCTGAAAAGTGATTCCCAACTTGGTTCTTGACGTTTTGGCAGTTCCTGTTCTCCGGCAGCAGGATGAGTGAACCACAGGGTGTCATAACAGGGTTCAGTGCTTTGACTGTTTTATCCAAGAGATTCTCATTTCCTGTGCTCTGGGGTTTTCTATTTGTTTTGTCAGATAGATAAGATAGGGAATTGCAGTCAGGTGACAGTTTATCCATGCTGATTTCCTGTAGTTTAGCAGCATGTTGTTACTTGCATAACTTTTTTCCCATTCTTTGCTTTCTATGTTTGCTCGTTATAAGGCTCCCCCTGTTCCCAGCAAAGTGGTGTTCTCAGAAGACTCCAGGTTTACAAGCACTGTGTCCCATTAGTGGAGTCAGGAGACCTGCATTTGGGCAAGGTGTCTGAAATCATAGGACTGCTGATGTTGGAGGTAAACCTTTGGGCTGGCTTTTCTGGGCTCTGCTGGGTATTGTTTAGTATGTGGGTTGAGATACTTCACTGAGCCACTGGGAAAATGAATTGTGTCCTTTCCATAAGTTAGCTGGTGTTGGAAATGGCTCTGGGTGTGAATTTAATCTTTGTATATTTAGTCTTAAAAACTCCAAACCTATAGTCACATCATCTTGGTTCACTGCTCTGTTCTATAAAGGACAGCACGAAACAGACATCTCAGGGCTGAATCCCCCTGTAAGGGGAGCATTTAACCCTAAGAAATGTTGTTTTCTGCTGGTTTTTGGTGACAGTTTGGATGCATACATGGAATTCTGTGCATAGCCTCAAGCTCTTTCCTGTTGCATGTTCTCCCAGGCCCGCCAGCTGCCAGGCCACGCATTGGCTGAGCTTGCCAACCTGTTTGTTGATGTTATTAAAGGTGGCAGCCTTTCTAACGGGAAATCCTTGGAGCTGTTTTCCACTGTTCTCACTGCATTGGCCAGTTCGAAGGAGAGCCTGGCTTATGGGAAAGGTAACCCCTATCGGCTCCTTCTCTGTACCTTGTTCTCCCTTCCTCTGGAACCAGCTCCTAAGACTTTTGGTTTTTCAGGTGAACTGAATGGGGAAGAGTTTAAGAAACAGCTGATAAATACCCTCTGCTCCAGCAAGTATGTACATCTGCCAGCTCTTAGTTACGTGGCAAAACATTGTGTTTCGTATTGTGCTTTGAAAAAGGCATCACCATGAGCTGTGTGTCCTGTTCTGTCATCTTTGAATCTGTGACCTCTGTGACAGTGTCTTCTCTAGCTGTGTAGGCAAAGGAGCATTCTATTCCCAGATCCTGTGAGAGCATTGCATGAACTGATCTCAAGAAGTGCTTGTTTTTATTCCTTTCTTGGTATTTGTTATTGTAAAGGCTGGGACAGTTCAGAACCATTGTAAATGTGGGTGGTTAGGGTGGTACTGATGATTTCTGGTGGAAATCTGGCTTCTAATATCAATATCAGAATGTAACAGGGAATGGGTTCAATAATTGTGTAGGAGGGAAGAGCTAAATTATCTCAGTTTGCTCTCAGTCTTCCAACATATTTTTGTTTCACCAGGTGGGATCCTCAGTGTGTAATACATCTTGCCAACATGTTCAGGTAATTCTTTTTGCCTTCAGCATCAACACTGCCTTGTGCTGTGGTCATGTCTGTGTCCTATTCCACACGTAGGCTGGGGCAAGTACAAGTAGAAGGACTGACCATACCAGGCACAGCCCTGTGGATGGTTAGTTGATGAACATCTCCACCAGATCCATCTAGATACAAAACACAGCTGTGCAGACATGTCCCAGGAGCTGGGCATGGCATCATGATTTTTATTCCATGTGTGAATGAGTCTTGGCAAATAACCAATATATTAATAAGAATCTTTGATTCAACAGGGATATTCCACTGTCAGCAGAGGAGCTGCAGTTTGTGGTGGAAAAGGTCCTTAGGATGTTCTCCAAATTAGACCTGCAGGAAATTCCCCCTCTGGTCTATCAGCTGCTGCTGCTTTCTGCAAAGGTAAAAGCTCATGGGAGTTGGATTTCCTCTAAGCTTATATCATCAGAAAAAAAATGTCCACACTGATCTATAGGCTGGATTTTGACATGGATTCTGATTGTTCCCAAACCACACTGTAGGGACACAGCAGGGCATCAGTAGGTTTCCTCTAACTGCCTCCAGCCTGAAGAAGCTGACTGCTCAGAGAAAGAAATGATCTTGATCTTCCTTGTGGGAAAAGAAGGAAACCTTTGGGAAATCAGGAATGAGCACAGAGTTAGCAGACAGTGAAGATAATTTGTTTGTTCAGTGATCTTAAGTGTGGTTGTGCTCACTTTCTGTGATCTGCACACTATAATAGCTCATGCAGTGTGACTGTCTGCTGGGCTGTAGTCTGATTTGTACTGGGAATGTGTCATCTCTTGTGCTCTTCCTCCAGAACAGAGACTGCCAGGTATATCTCTGCCCTTTGACAGGGTGATCTGGCTCTTTTGCTTATTTCATTTGTGACCAAGTCAATGCCAAAATGATCCAGAGTAAAAGACAAATTATATGTGTGTTACAGGAGGTCATTTGGGTCTGCTGGCCAAAATGTATTGTTACATTTAAAGTTAGGAGTTTGAAAGCCTTCTCAATTGATTAAAACATAAAGGATCCTTTCTAATTAATAACAACTTCAGAGAAAAAAAAGGACAATCAGAACATCTGAAAGCTTGAGTTTCTTCCAGCTCTTTGATAAGTGCAGTCAAAAGAAATATGCAAACTGGAAATCTGAAATGAGCCACACAGGAGCCCTCCCCTGCCTCAGCAATTTATGGAGGGAAATGAAGGATATCATGACATTTGTGATAGGTGTGGGAATGAAGTGTAGTTCTCTGGGATACGGCAGGCCCTGCAATAATTTAATGTAATGTTCTGCCTTGCAGGGCAGTAAGAAGACTGTTTTGGAAGGAATAATCAGTTTTTTCAATCAGCTGGATAAGAGACAGAAGGAAGAACAGAGGGTACCACAGTAAGTTCTTGCTCTGTCATCCCTTTCTTTACTACCTGGGTATATATAGTCACCCTGGTCCTGCCAAGAGTTCCTTGAATTTGAATTGTTAAACCTTGTACAAATACATCCTCCTGGATCCATAAGAAATGATCTATGGCATTGGATGGCTTATTTTTTTCTGATAAAACTTACAGGTCAGTGGACCTTGAGGTAGCCACAATGCCCCTGGACCAGCTCCGCCACGTGGAAGGCACTGTTATCCTCCATATTGTTTGTGTCATCAACCTGGACCAGGACCTAGGCGAGGAACTTATCAAACATCTGAAGGTATGGAAGGATGGAACAGGAACTGTTCCTGAAGTCACTGAAGCAGGGTTTTTCAAACTTAATTGGTTAACTGGAGAAGGGACTTAATAATTGTTATGATTACAGTTATGTTCTCTTTAACAAGTGCTGTCATATATTTGAAGAGAGATGTACCTGATGACTTCCTGAACTTGCAGGGCACTTCAGTTGAAGATAACAAGCTCTCTGACTATTACTTGCTATTTCCTAGACTGAGCAGCAGAAGGACCCTGGTAGAGCCCTGTGTCCCTTCAGCGTGGCTCTTCTGCTGTCGGTTGCTGTAAAACACAGACTGCAAGAGCAGGTATGTGGGTGATAAGCTTGCAGAGAACTTCCCTGGGGATACACTCTGCACTCCTTGTAAAGGAAAGGAAGCCTGGTTAGGTAGTCATCCCATCAGAATTAGGCTTAAAATGGTTTCAGGATGCTCATGGAGAGGCAGTTAGGTCATTGGTATGTTGTATTTTACTGAACACTACAAAAGACCTCAGAGCAATATCACAGTTTTCCAGAGCAGTGTTTCCTGTGGGTTGGTATTGTTAGGATGAGAAGAAGTCTTCCTTTTCTAATGTTTTGGCTCTGTGGTGGCCACATGAAGAGCATCTGGCAGCAGATTACCCTCCTTGAAGGGCTTAATGTGGCTGGTGTATTTGTCCTCAGAAAGAAGTGTTAAGATTTTTGGCAGGCAGCAGTGGAACTTGTGCTTTGGCTGGTGCTTTTTACTGGAACATGCCCAAGACTATACAGGTCCCATTTCAAAGATCATTTCCTCACAGTTAATGATTTTATGTTCCAGATATTTGATTTCTTGAAAACATCAATCACAAGAAGCTGCAAGGACCTGCAGTTCCTTCAGGCCTCCAAGTTTCTGCAGGATTTGTTTCCTCAACAATATGATGTAAGCGCTGTAATTCTGGAAGTGGTGAAAAATAGGTGAGTTGTTGCCACGTGCTGCAGAACTTTCAATGAGCTTTGGGAGGGGGGAGAATTTCAGCCTTGCTAAAATACTCTGAGATGCTAAATACTAAATACGCTGACCATGTGCTGGCAGGGATCAGTGTCACAATCCAAAGTTTTTATCCCAGTTTTAGGTTGGTGAATTAGAAAAAAAAGAACGCAGCAAAACACAGCTGTACAAATCTGCTCCTTTTACCTCAAATCTCAGAATCTGGTGGTACAAAGGGCTAAACTGATCAGGACCTGATCTGTTTCTTACTGAAATACTTACAGTGTGAGTCATGCTGCTGGCTGTAGTTTGTGTTCCAGTCAAGGGATGTTCACTATTTTCATCCCCGATATGGTTAGTGCTTTAAACATGCTGTGGGATAGCTCTGTTCTGTCACCAGTTGTCCTCTAGTTTGATGGGAGGTGTTCCTCTTCTGTCTTTCTTTATGGCTTGAAGATCTTACGATCAGTAGGATACCTTTGCATCCTGACTGTGGCCTACTGTTATGTTCAGATTAGACCTGAGTTCACATCATTCCCCATAGCAAGGAAACTGGAAGACTGATGGACTGCAGAAGGTGTGCTGAGCACCTCTCCCCCAGCCTAAAGACAGTCATGGTGTTCTGAGAGACGTCATCCTCTCTTCTGTCATCAAGTCTCTCTCACTGATGCTTGGACACAGACTCTGGACTGACAGCAGAAGATTTTTACCTCAGACTGCACTAATTAAACTTTTCTGTGACTAACTTGTTTCTTTCCTGGTCAATTTAATGTTTTCTTCAGTGCATTTGGCTGGGACCACGTTACTCAGGGCCTGGTGGATCTTGGCTTCAGCCTAATGGAATCATATGAACCAAAAAAGCCCTTTGGAGGAAAAGCTGCTGATACCAGTTATGGCCTTTCAAAAATGCCAGCCCAGCAGGCTTGCAAACTGGGAGCGAACATCCTGCTGGAAACGTTCAAGGTAGTGTATGTTTTGGAGAGGTTTTGAGGAGGGAGGGAACTCTGTTCTTATTCTCTCTTAGTAAATGGTGTCAAAACCTTGCCTGCTGTATCCGTCATGAGTGTTTTCCAAACAGTACTTGATTTAGTCTCCTATTTGCCAGTCTTCAGCTGGAAGAGACCATCCTCATAAAGACCTAAACCTACTCTGTTCCAGCTATCATGGTACTTGTGTTATCCCCATTACAGTTTCCAAGAAACTCCAGAGAAGGTAGAGAAAATCAGAGGTACAAATAAAGTCTGATAAAGTGGGATTGAAACCCATTCTTCTTCACTGAATTGGTAAATTTGCATCCCACAGAGAATTTGCCCCATTATGTTCTGAGTATACTATGTGTGCGCCTCTGATGTGCTGGTTCTGATTATCCTGGGATGAAATGTGGATTTAGCAAAACAGGACTTCTGGTGACCATCTCAGATTACCTGTCTTGTGAGGTATGGGAATATCTTAAATTTATGTAGTTTTGCCTTTTATTTATTGTACTTTCTCATTTCAGGTTCATGAGCCTATCAGAAGTGATATTCTTGAGCAGGTCCTGAACAGGGTCCTCACAAAAGCAGCATCTCCTGTCAGCCACTTCATAGGTAAGAGGAAAGGGAGAAAAATATGTCCTGCTCTGTGGGCGGTAACAACATAGCTCCCAGAATACATTAGGAAAGCATAGAATGGTTTGTGTTGGAAGGGACCTTTAGAGGCCATCTAGTCTAAGTGCCCCTGTAATGAGAGGGACATCTTCGAACAGACCAGGTTGCCTAGGGCCTTGGTCAACCTGACCTTGAATGTTTCCTGGGATGGGGCACTCACCACATCTTTGGGCAACCTGTGGCACTGTTTCACCACCCTCATTGTAAAAAATTTCTTCCTATATCTAGTCAGTATCTACCTCCTTTTAGTTTAAAACCATTACCCCTTGTCCTATCACAACAGCTACTGATAAACAGTCTGTCTTCATCTCTCTTAAAAGCCCCCTTTGAGTACCAAAAGGCTGCAACAAGGTCTCTCCAGAGCCTTCTCTTCTCCAGGCTGAACAATCCCAGCTCTCTCAGCCTGTCTCCATAGCCCTCTAAACATTTTTGTGCCCCTGTTCTGGACCCATTCATCTATTTCCTTCTTGTGTTGAGGACCCCAGAACTGGACACAGTACTTGCAGGGGGAAATCTCACCAGAGTGGAGTGGAGAGGGAGTATCACCTCCCTCAGCCTTCTGGCCATGCTGCTTTTGATGCAGCTGGGTTTCTGAAGCTCCTGCTGAAGTGACCTGAAGCCAAGAAAATCAGTTGTTCCTTCTCCTCTTACTGAGATATCAGCTGCATCAGATTACCTTGCATTCATCGCAGGTGAAAAATACGCTTGCAGGCAGTTGCCATGGAACAGCTGATGCACAGAAGGTCGGTATCCATCAGTCAGAAACCTGTTCCATGTTCCTAGCCTTGCCTTGCCTTGTCCTTGGGCAAGTGCTTGAGACCCACTGGGCTTGTCGAGGTATCTGTACTGCAACCTCTTCTCTTACACCTCAGTGCCCTCTGGTGGGGTGATGCCCTTCAGCTGGGCTGGGAGCATTTTACTCTTGGGCCCTGCAGTGGAGCTCATATTTTTGAAGCTCATCCTGTCACGACCTCTCTGTGTAATGGAAGGGCTTCACTTAGTCTCTAGTTGTTAGCTCTGCAGACATCTTTGCTCAGACTTTTTTGGCCCCTTGGCATCAGCTGCTCCTTTTGTCCTTCTGTTTTTCAGAGTTGCTGTCCAATATTGTTGTGTCAGCTCCTCTTGTGCTTCAGACTTCATCCTCCAAAGTCACAGAGACCTTTGACAATTTGTCCTTTCTGCCCATTGACACAGTACAAGGGCTCCTCCGGGCAGTACAGGTAAAGCTCTGCATTTCTCCGTGAATATCCTTGCTAGTACAGTTTCAGTGACTGCTCTGGGCCACAATTATATGCATGATCTGATAAGCCTCCTCATAAAATAAGTCTTCATACTGTGCTGTGGGTTGTTCGGTGTAGCACAGAACTGTTCTTCAAGCATGGATTTGCATGTGCCCTCTAGCAAAAAGCATATGGTGTCATCTGGCATGGGACCAAAACTGTTCCGTGCTGACCTTTCATCTGGAAGATGCCCAGATGCTGCGCCCTGTAGAAAACTAAGTATACAGTGTTTAGCTGAACAGCTGTAGCTGTCATGTTGATTATTCTTCCAAGTTCCATGTCAGTATTTCTCTTTGCCTGGGCTGAGATATTGCCCTGGTGTTAAACTTTTACCTGCTTTGTCCAACCTGGGGATAACAGTTATTTTCCCAAACCTTGCTCTGTGTCCTCAGTAACCTGCTAAGGTGTCTCACTGCTTCAGCTCTATGGGTTTTCTTTTCTATTTTAAAATGTTTTGGTTCTCCTACTGTACTGATGACAGTATTGGAAATGCAGGGCCAGATGGGCCTGAGGAAGATGAGCTCATATGCCCCAAGGGCTTGGCATGCCTTAGTGCTTTTCTCTCCAAAGGTTATTTTCCTTTCCAGCCTCTGCTCAAAGTCAGCATGTCAGTGAGGGACTCCCTGATACTTGTTCTCCAAAAAGCTATCTTTTCCAGGTAAGCTGGGAAGGGGATGCTAAGTGTCTTCTTACTGTGTTCTTCCCATAACTAGATGGTGACATCTCCTATCCCTTTAGCCCAGGACTGAATACAGTCACAGCTCTATTGTAAGCAAGGCAAAACACCAGGTTTTTGTTAGGAATTTTCCTACTCTGGAGTCTGTGAGACTCTGTCATTCCAGCCTTCAAGGGACATGTAATACTTGGGTGTTGACCCTGGGGCTCTCCCTCGGTGTGAGCATTGCAAGAACAGAAAGGAAACTGAATATTGTGAGAGTGCAGAGCAAGGGAATTCCCAGAAAACTGCTAAGTTCTTGACTGTCTGGGTCTGTGTTGCCCTTTTGGGAAATACAGTTCTAGTGGGCCCAGTCATTTCATATTTGTGGTCTTTTCTCATTGCTGAGTTGATCTTATATTTACATATGAGTATCTTGCTTCCATGTTTCCTTATGCTTCTCTTTTCTGCCCCTATTCCCAGGCAGCTTGATGCTCGTAAAGCTGCAGTTGCTGGCTTTTTGCTTCTGTTAAGAAATTTTAAGATTCTGGGCAGCTTGTCCTCTTCCCAGTGCAGCCAGGCCATCGGTGCCACTCAGGTAAGTGCTGCTCTGCAATCCCTAGTGTGGACATGTGAGACAGTCTCATGTCTAATATGCACTGTTTGAAAAAACTCAGGAGGGGAATGTTTCCCCAAAATGGAAATACAACTTCAGTAATGATTAGTCCTGGAAGGAAAGCTTTGAGAATGCAATGGGCAAAGAGAAGCTGGTCGAGGGGTGTTGCTGCTGGAGTCTTTCTCTTTTACAGCACCAGTATTCTGGGAAGTATTCCAACTGCTCCATGATGATGATAAGAAGCCTGGCAGCACACTGAGGACTATTTCAGTGATTGTTCAGGGGCCAAACCTGTTATCACCTTGCCTCTGTGTTGTGATATTTGAGAATGTACCCAGTATAATGTGACTAATGTTCCCTCTCAGGTCCAGGCAGATGTTCATGCCTGCTATAATTCTGCAGCTAATGAGGCCTTCTGCCTTGAAATCCTGGGCAGCCTGAGGCGATGTTTGAGCCAGCAAGCGGATGTTCGACTCATGTTATACGAGGTACACATGCTTTCTTCACTCTCCTTTTAAACAGCTCTTCTGGAGTCAGGTTCTACTGTAGCCACAGGTAAATAATGATCACATGATTGTGGAAAACAGCCTATCAGTTCAGTTATGTTCTTCTTGGGACACAGATACCAAAGACTGTTTTGTTTTTCAATCCTTCTGCTTCTTTTTCTTTTGGACCATTGTAAACTCAAGAACGTGTTGATGTATCTTCCTCAGCTCATGCATCGCTTAAGAGCAAAAATATATCAGCCTCCCTTCCTGCATCATCCTTTCCTGGACTAGGAAAAGGAAAGCATATTTCATGTCCAGTAAGAAGGAGTGGTCTAACAGGCATTGGATAGATGTGGAGCTGTTGAGAGTTAATTATGAGCACCAAAGAAAACCCTGATTGGAGAGTATGGAGAAACTTCTGTAGAGGTTACATTGGGGGTCTGTCTTTTCTCCTCTTCTTTCCCAAGTTTCTATAAAAGCTTGGCTGTCCCTCAGATTTCTTGCGACAAATGGCCTGTTATAAGGGGCCATTTTTGGGTGCATATCTTAGCTCGTGGTATAACTGGGGTACCACCTTGAAAAAAAACCCAAACCTGTTCAGGTCAGAGAGATTTTGTTTCCTTCTTGGCTTGGTTGGATTGACCTGTGGTGAGCTTCAAGTTTTAGGTGTGTTTGTCACTGTAGCTAGAAAATTTGTGCTTGCTTTATCCATCCACTGACTTTTCTCAGTCTGCCGGATTTGTTGCCTCCTACAGTTTCCCCACTGTTTTTGCCTTTGAAGCAGGATTTCACAGTTTGAAGTTGGATCTGGTGCTAGTGTTAAATAGCAGTGAAAGTCACTCTGGGCTTGATGCCACTGCTTCTAGGGAGATACAGCTTGTGAGGGGGCCCCTGTGAGGAAATTCATACTCTTTCTGATTCATACCTTCTTTCTGTGGTGCCTTTGCTTTGCCAGGTATGGAGTTGTACACTGAGCACATTGTTACTTCCTCATGGTTCCTTGTGGTGTCAAAGTGTCATTGCTGTCTTACGACGCCAACTTACTATGCCTGTGGTTCATTTTTTCTGTTGTGTCAGCCAGTTTGTCCTTCCTTCCTGTCTACAGGGTTTTTATGATGTCCTTCGCAGGAACTCCCAGTTGGCCAGCTCTATAATGGAAACACTCTTGTCCCAGGTAAAGTACTGCTCCCTGGTGGGGCTGCAGGGACTCTAGGAATTCTGCACTGCAACCAGCATAGCAAACAATTCAGATTAAATATTGGGGAAAATAGTTCTCTCATACATTGGAAATATGTTTAAGTGCTGTGACACTTCCCTAAGGAGGTGTTCACATCCCTGCTACAGTGAAAGAGCAGACTAGGTAAACGTCTGGAGACCAGTTCACATCCTGTCACGGGGTGGAAGAGGAAAGATCTCTTGGAGCCCTTTCGAGCCCTTCAGTTTGTAGATGCTGTGGGAAGTGTGAGCCCAGAGAAGTGCTTTGTGTTCTCCCTGTGCCATAGCAGTGCTCAGCAGTTACCCTCCCATACCTCCCCAAGGATGTGTGCTGACACAGTAATTATTATTGCTGTCCTCCCATGGGGAGAATACCCAAGTCCGTGTAGGATATGGGAGGATTAACTCATCCCCCAGCAGTGTTGCTCTTGGCAACAAGACAATCACATTTCCTCAATCCATTGGACAGGCTGTGCTTTCTTTAAGACAAGTAATTTACTTCCCTTTAATCATCCATAGAGTTCATGCTGACTAATTCCAGCTTTCCCATGACAGTACAGGGTCTGAGAAAGGAACATGAACAGAGCTAAGACAGTTTTGGGTAACAGAAGGCACTTAACAGGAAGTTGTTGTAAATATAAAAATTTATGGCATAATTTTGTATCTATAACTTCCCCTATTTAGTTCTGATCCTGTATCCTTACTCAGAGCATATCTCCCTCCTGTGGTGCCAAACAGCCAGTAGCTGGTGCAGGCATGGTCTCTCACGGGTTTGTTTTCATGCCAAGTGTTACCTCCACAAGTGTGTGCACCCTTAGGCCAGGAAGGTAGGTGCCAGCACAGGGCACTCAGGTGTTCAGGGTGGGTGCTGGATGGCAGCAGCAGCTGTTAATCCTCGCTGTTTAAAGGATGGGTAACACTGCAAGTGGAGTGCAAGTGGTGTTACAGTTTGAGGCAACACAATAGCAAGTGGTCAGATTATTTTAGGTGTCCTGGCTGAGTGGTACATGAGCAACTCAAGAAGGTATTTTAATCACCCATAGAGCAGATGACATGGCTCATGTGTTTGCACTGTCCCATTATTACAGTGCCAGCTTTTGGTCTGTAGAATGGGGTACAAAGCTTATTGTATTCTGTTTTCAAACATCCTAAGAGGCTCAGTTACCAAGTAACTGGTTATTTTTTTTTTCTTGTTTTCTGTGACAGATAAAGCAATATTATTTGCCCCAGCCAGACCTCCTGCCTCCACTGAAACTGGAGGGATGTATTATGGCTCAAGGAGATCAAATCTTTCTGCAAGAACCACTGGTAAGAGCTATATTGCCTGGCCACAGCTGCAAGCTCATCTCTTACATAGCATTTTAGTTGTCCTGCTACATGAGCTGAATACTTTGTGCTTCTTCAGCTTCTTCTAGCCTGGAGCGATTCTTTAAATGACAACAGAACTGGGCATCTCACCCCTGCCTCAGGCTATTTATTAGAGCTCCACTAGTATAGTGGTTATGGGAACCTGTGTGAAAAAGCTGTAGGAATAGTGTAGTTCTGTTATCCTCTATTGAGTTCACCCTGCGGGGTTTTTTTCCCCTCCTTCAACTTAATTCCACATAAAATAGTCGTGCAGTGTGTATGTGTAGCAGGGGGAAGAATCTGCCCTTTGATTTTGCTCCTTTGGTTTTGCTCCTTTGAAATTGTTGGAGATGAGACCTCAGCGATTCATTGGTCTTCCAAGGGAACAAATTCAAATTAATCACTTTGTTTTCCCCTACGGAAGCTTGTGTGCTGTGCTGCATGCACATGCAGGAAGGGAGCAGACACCTCAGCTAGAGTGCGAGTCCCTTTGGATATTCCCTTTCCATCTCCTTCAGCAGCTGAGGTAGCTGGGTGGAATGAGCAGTGGGAGTTCAATGTATACACCCCATCTAGGCAAACTCAGGCAGAAAACATTGAAGCTAGAACTGGGTAGCAATGTGTAGGATTACTGATCCCCTCAGCTGGGAATGAGGCACATTCTTGAGACTCAAGGCATCTCTGAGGGCAGCTACAGCTCTTTGCATCCAACTATAATGGTTTGGCCCATGTCCACTTCTACCAGTGACCTCCAGCTTGCAGGCCGAGTGTGACTGTGGCTGTTTCCCTCAGGCTCATCTGCTCTGCTGTATCCAACACTGTCTCGCCTGGTATAAGAGCACTGTGAATCTATGCCAAAGATCTGAAGATGACGATGAGGAGGAGGATGTGGGATTTGAACAAAACTTTGAAGAGATGCTAGAATCTGTCACACGACGAATGATCAAGAGCGAGTTGGAAGACTTTGAACTGGTAAATCAGATTTTCAGTTTGACTCAGTGGAAGAAGATGCTGAGTTCTTGTCAGGTTTTGAAAAGATTTTTCGCTTGTTTCCTTTACCTCTTAGGATAAATCGGCAGATTTTTCTCTGTCTTCTGGTGTTGGTGTGAAAAATAACATCTATGCCATTCAGGTTATGGGAATTTGTGAGGTTCTGATTGAGTACAATTTCAACATTGGGAATTTCAGGTAAAACCATCAAATCTTACCCTCCAGCACTAGCTGTGCTATTGTTTGCCCATCAGTTTGGGGTGCAGCACAGGATGGTAGAGCCAACACAGAATCAGTGACGTTTTCTGACTGTGAGTGCCTTGTGGCACAGCCACTCACAGAGCCTTGGGGAGTGTTTTCCTTTTGAATGTCGTGTTGTGGGAGATGCCATCTGACATTTTGTAGAAGAGCAGGTTGAGGAGGAATGGATGAGTTCTACACTGTTAGGGGGGTGGGGAGATGTCATGTCATTGTTTCATCATTTAGGGAGTGTCATTGTGTAATTTGGCAACTGGAGCTTCAAATGAGAAACTCCAAGGCTGCATCTTCATTAATGCTTGTTACTACTTTGTTGCAGTAAGAACAAGTTTGAGGATGTTCTAGGCCTGTTTACATGTTACAACAAACTCTCTGAAATCCTGAAGGAGAAAGCTGGAAAGAACAAATCTACCCTGGGCAACAAAACTGCACGGAGCTTCCTGTCCATGGGTTTTGTATCTACTCTGCTCACAGCTCTGTTCAGGTGAGGTGTCCAGCCCTCTGTGGAGCAGAGCCAGACCAATTCAAACCATATCTGTTAGTGTATTTGGAAAGGCTGGTGGAACTCTGCCCTCCAGGTGTTCACTACAAGCTGCCAGAACAAATGGTCTTTTTCACCCTGAGTTCAGCCAATTATTTTATTATAAATCCATATTTAGATTTTGAATCTGATAGGCCATCCCTGAGCTTTTCCTGTGCCTCAATTCTCTGACAATGCTCTTGGTTCTTCAGGGACAATGCCCAAAGCCACGAGGAAAGCTTGGCAGTTCTGCGCTCCAGCACAGAGTTCCTGCGCTATGCTGTCAGTGTAGCTCTGCAGAAGGTGCAGCAGCTGGAGGAGACGGGACAAACGGATGGGCCAGACGGACAAAATCCAGAGAAGATGTTTCAAAACCTCTGCAAAATCACGCAGTGAGTCACTGTGGCAGGTGGAGAGATCAGTGATGCATTTTGGGGATTTTTGATTCTCAGGTAGGGTTTTGAAAGCAGAACACAGTCCGTAACTGTTTCAAACATTGAAGTCATTGCCTTTCTTTGCTCCTGAGAAATCAAGTGGAGGCACTACAGTTTCTGTGCCAGAGTGAGTGATACAGCTCTAATAATGATATTTGGCCTGGAAGAACCAAACACCATCAAACTCTCATTTTCAGCCTGTCTCTGACATTTGGTTCATCACTCATTGTCACAGAGAAGGTAGGATGGTTACAGACTGGATTCTTGAGGCCTCTGGAATGCAGTGAAGTTTAAATTCACATTGAGCTACAGTACAAAACAGATGTATGAGGGACACAAGCTTTAGAAAACATTTTTTTAGGACTTCTGCAAGATGCTTGAAGACATTCATGCATCTAATCCTTTGGAAATCCAAGAATGTGAACCATGTAAATGTCTTTTGGAATCTAGGTCATATCTGCATGGGGTCTTTTCAGAGCCCAGTCAGCAGAGAGCACAAAATGCAAATTACCCCTGCCATGCATAATGCCTGTTTTGTGTCTCGCCCCAAATAATAGAGGCTATTTTTGTTGCAGTCATTAGGACTACATGTGAGCTACATGTTTTGCGTGATTGGACATTGAAATAGAAAAAGATCATCTGTGCAGGCAACAGAACTAATGAAAAGAAAGGAGAGGGAACAAAAAAGGAAAGAAGTGGTCTTAGGGGAGCAGGAAAAAGATGTTTGCCTACAAATAGAAAAGTCTCTTTTGGGCCAAACAATTTTGCTTTCCTCACAGCTTTTTACTTTGCCTGCTTTTACCTTTCTGATTTTATTTATAGAGAGCCCTATAGCGCATTCTGACATTTTGCAGATCCAAACTGCCAAAAGAAAAGCTCTTTTTGTCACTGGCAGATCTGACACTAGTGGTCAGGGTTTGGGTAGTCTGAGAAAGAAGGAAAGCTGGGTGGAAGAAATGAGTATATAAAGATGGACTTGAAATGGGATTGGAAGGTCCCTTGGCACCTGGAAAGAATTAAATTATTTAGCTGTGCAGGAAGAATGCAGGAGCTGTTTTGCTGATACTGAAATAAAATCTTAAAAACAGATCTCTTCTCCCATCATTTTCCTATAGGAAAAGACCTGCCGATTTAGTTATATTAAAAATACAACCCTAAGAGTATAATCTGTGCATCCAGCTTTACTGGAGGAAATCTCATCTCCTATCCCACAGGGTTCTGCTTTGGAGGTACACTTCAATTCCCACTGTTGTTGAAGAATCAGCAAAAAAGAAGGGCAAAAGCATTTCACTCCTGTGCTTGGAAGGTTTGCTGCGGATCTTCAACACGGTGCAGCACCTGTACGCTGCCAGGATCCCCCAGTTTCTGCAAGCCCTGGGTAGGCACTTGGTACAGTTCTGCTCTGGTTTCTGAGCATCATGTGTGGGCAGGCAGGGACCCAGCACCCTTTATCCATAACTGGGGAGAGAGGGGTCTGGTCCTTGTCTGTCAGTAACAAGGTGGGCTTCATAGCATTGATTTTCACAACAGAGGCAAATTCCAGTGATATCTTTACCTGCTTTTATAGAGCTCTCAGTCTGTCACCAAAGGGTAGTTGGGGTCTGATATATCATTCATTTATTTGAAGTTTGCCTTTAACACATTTTCCTGCTCACCACGGTTCTGCAGTCCCTATTTTTCCTCTAGCTGTGAGCAGTTGCAGTCTTTCCCACTTTTGGAAATAAATCCTGTATTCTGCTCTTGGCATTTAGCTTTTTTTCTGCACCTCTCTGTCTCTGCCAGATATTACTGATGGTGACGCAGAAGAAACGGATATTAATGTCACGGAGAAAGCTGCCTTCCAGATCCGACAGTTTCAGGTAAGTACCACTGTGTGCTGCAAGTGTTCCAAAGCACTTGGAATCCTGGCAGAAAACACACTCTGTTGCTTGACCACAGGGTCGAGTATGTGATAGCAACTGTAGCACTGATTCATTAGAAGCTCAGAAAAGTTTCTGATCATTAAGAAAAGCTTCTTCAAGGTGCTCTGCAGAGCTGGATGGAAGTGCTTGTGTATTTACAGAACTATAGGTTCTTCAGTGCAGCACAAACTTACCTGAGTATTGTAAAAGTCACACTGAGTCATATACAGGCCTCTATGTAAGCACTTCTAACAAAAAGCAGCACTTGCTTTTTAGAAGAGTCCTCTTTTCATACTCTTTGTCATTCTTCTTGCTACTGATCCCTTTATCTGCTGCAGCTTCTGGTTGCTTGCTTCTGCAACATGTATGCATACTCAGGGACTATTTTCCTTCCTGTGACCAGAGGTCTCTGGTGAACCAGCTCAGCAGTGCTGAAGACGAGTTCAACACCAAGGAAATGCAGTCACTCATCACAGTTCTCTCCACATTGTCCAAACTCCTGGATCCGGCCTCACAGCAGGTACATCACAGCCTTCATACGGTGGTGGGGATGAATGTCATAGCTGTGGGTGTGGGAAGGAGATTATGAGCTTGGGTTGGCATCTAGGCTTGGACATGTGCACGTCCTGCCTCCCGCAGTCCACACGTGTCAAAAGGACAGTCATGTTACATTCTCAAGGGTTCTCCTGTCACACTCCTGCAAGGACAGTTAAGAGCAGGTTTTCTTCTCACCCCACTCCTACACCTTCTTATCCTGGCTTTGGGCACCTGAATGATTTGTTTGCCTGAGCAAGGACTCCTAACAGAGCCTAGCTGTAGTATGGCCTCCACATGGGAACAGAGGCAAAAAACGCTGGCAGACTTGTGTCCTGTCCAAACTGGCTGAGTGCCTAATTCCTTCCATGCAAGGAGTCATTTTCTAAAGTGCCCAATTTTACAAGGTAGGAACTGCACTAAGTGTGCCAGAAGTCTGGAGTCATCATTTACCTTAAATTAAATGGAGCTGTTACTTTGTCCAGGGGAATGTATTGCCATTCCCCTCTCCTGGATCTCAGCTTTTCACTTGTTGGTAGTTTAAGTATCCCTTGTGGAGCTTCACAGACCACAGCTGGGTGCCTTCTACCCAAAGGGGATTTCACTCATCTTCCTTTGCTGTGATTCATTGTCTTGAATTTTTATTATTAGTAATATTGTGCTTTGAATTCTGTTTCAAAGTTGTGATATCTTTTCTCCTCTTCTACAGTTCCTTCAATTCCTGACTTGGACAGTCAAAATTTGCAAAGAAAATGCTCTTGGTAAGTAAGCTTTGGGGAGTATGTTTAGATGTGATGTGTCAGGTCTGATATTAGACCCTTACATGTTCTGCTGCTGTCTGTCCTGGTTTTACCTCTTCATTAAGATACATTCAAGTCCCGTTCTATGGCAGATTGCCATGACATTGTGGTTATTAGCACAAGTATTAGGGAAGGAACACAATCTCTAAAACTATTAGTATTGCTGAAGAATAGGAAGCCACTCACTTCTCTCCCTTGTTATTTAGGCTCAAATTTGGATTTATACTCTGGAAAGATAATACTCTTACCAGGATTGGTATTGAATTTCCTCAGTGCTTTTGGTCACAATTTTTCTGAGCTGAGGGCTCCAGTGAGCCATATTTCCCCTTGCACTATTACATGGGATGCCTGGTGTTTTAAACTCTGCTGCTATAACTGCAGTATTTTGATAGGTTTTTCACCTACTGTGTATCATTTCTGTTAAGTCCATACTGAATATGATACTTCCCCTCACTGGATGTCTGGTGTTCCTAAGTAGCTAGGGAAGCTCTGCACCTGGTAATGTGTTGTTTTCCCCACAGAGGATATTGCTTGCTGCAAGGGTTTGCTGTCTCTGCTCTTCAGTGTCCACGTTCTCTACAGGAGCCCTGTCAGTCTCCTGCGGGAACTCGCACAAGACATCCATGCTTGCCTGGGAGACATAGATCAGGTATGATCCAGAAACAGCCTAGCTCTTCATCACATAGTTCTGTCAAGACAGACTTGAGTGTATCTCTGGTGTAAACTATGTGACAGCAGCTAAAGTTTTACTCACCAGAATTTGTTTTCTCTCCTTTGACCAGGACATAGAAGTGGAGAGTCGGTGCCATTTTGCCATCGTGAATGCCAGGACTGCAGCCCCCACTGTCTGTGTGAGTCAAAATAGTATGTGTGGAACAACCTGTAGAGTCCAGTGATACTGTGCTACAAGCAGCTTGCAGGTTCCTGTTGTGCCAAATTCCTCCAAAACACCATTTTTCTGTCATAGCTGCTGGTTCTGGGTCAGGTGGATAAGGTCCTTGAAGAGGTGGATTGGCTTATCAAGAAGCTCACCAGTCTGGGGTCAGACACATCAGGTAATAAAAGTCCAATTCTTACTGTTATATGTTTTTCAAAATAGATGAAGACAGAGAACAAAAATGTATGCTGGGATTTTGAGACAGCAGCATCTGAGGGCAGCTTAAACTCTCCCTTAAGCTGGTTCTACATGAACCACGAAAGATAAGGATGTTGTCACAAAATCCCTCCAGTGATTATTTTCCCTGTGCCACATGGGTGCTTTGTGCATTGGACATAGAGGGTCTTCTGTGCCTCCCACCTGCATAACTGGATTCATTAGACTCATATTCACCAAGTACTTATCTCTTTCTTCTAGAAGACCCTTCTCAGCCATCAAACCAAACCCAGGCTCTGGAGAAAGGTATAATTCTGCAGCTGGGAACATTGCTGACAGTCTATCATGAGCTGGTACAGACTGCACTCCCAGCAGGTAGCTGTGTGGACACACTTCTGAGAAGCCTCAGCAAGACATACGCAATTCTCACCTCCCTCATCAAACATGTGAGTGTGCTCTTCTGACAGTGGGCTTGCTACGAGCTAAAAATGTTCTCCCCATCTGCTGCAGCAAGCTCACAGTGACCCCTGGCAGCAGCTACACTCAGCACTGGACTGTTGATCTCTTGCAGGAGTTGAGCCCTTACTCTGTTAGCTTTCATGCCCTCAATTTCATGATTTTTCTGAGCATTGATGGTTGTGCTAGTGGAGATAAAGGAAAGCTTCTCTCCAGCTAAACTTGGCTTTCTGTGGCTTGGAGTGGCTTTTTCCAGTACATTTTGTGGGCTTCTCTATGCAGCTGTGTGCCAGAATAAACAGCACTAACAGTGTTCTCACAGTTCTCATCAATCCTGCCCTTGCCACTCATTCCCACTGAAGGCCTGAGGCGGGTCCTGGGCGAAGTGGGTCATGAAAACAGGCCAGTGGAGCTCTTTTGAGACAAGGTGGTGAGTGTCCCAGAGCTCTTCTCTCACAGCTCTGGAACACAGACATGGCATTTGGGATATAGCGAGCTACTGTAGGGTATAGTTGTTTCAAATCCTGCCCTCCCCACTGTGCTGTTAGATGAGCTGCTTTGAGCTCTGCCTGGATACAGGATGAGAACAGCATACCTAGAAGAAACTCATGTTTTTCTTGCAGTATATCCAAGCTTGCCGCAGCACCTCGAATACGATTCCAGGAAGGCTGGAAAAGCTGGTGAGTGTGAGCAAAGTGCTGGAGGAAATGGCTCCTTGCCTCAAGTTATGAGTAACGCCAACCTCTCTGCTCCTTTGCAGGTGAAGCTCTCAGGTTCCCACTTAACCCCACAGTGTTACTCATTCATTACTTATGTACAGGTAAGGCCTAAATTAGCTGGCAAAATCAAAGTCAGTCTGTGTGTTGCTGAGTGGTGTATCAGCTACAGTAAATGGGCATCTTTGGGGATTATTAATCTTCTTGACATGACTTGAGTTTCTTATAGTTCAAGCTTCACTATGGCAAATAATAGTATAAGACATTTCAGCACCATTGGGACTGAGTGTGCTGATTTCTGCTTGAGCAGGGAAGGACCTGGTTTTTAGTTGGGGTTTTTTTTCCCCTCTGTTCATGAGGGTTTTTTTGGATGAGATTAATACTGCTGTTAACCACAATGGCAAATAAAGGTCAGCAACACTGCAGTCATCACAGTGTGAAGTAATGTGGGTGCCAAAGACTGCAGTGCTGAAACTGGGATTTATCTGCGTGGAGAGGAACTGGGTACTTGTGTGAGGACCACAGGAAATGAACACCATATTGGGGAAGGTGGTGTGGTGTACAGAGCTGTCACTGCTGGGGGCTTCTCATACATGCGTATTTCTGAATATATAAATTATGAAATTAGTTTTGCTTATTTCTTTTGTGTGACTACCCCGAATTCCATTCTTGTATTGCTACCTTTCTGTCATGCAGCTGAAAATGCTGTTAGCTGGCCAGAGCAAGGACTTCTCAGCTGGCCTTTCTTCCCTGCTAACCTGCTAATGACATATCTTTTGGCGTCCTCCTCCAGAACATCCACAGTGAGAGCTTAAGCTTTGTAGAAGAGAAGAAAAAGAAGAAGAAAGAGGATGAAGCTGCTGCAGTCTCCACAGTCATGGTAAGGCTGGCTCACTCTGTCAGAACACGGGCTGTAGTTGAACTTGGGATCATACCTCAAGGCTTGTGTTACCTGGTGGCTTCTTACAGATCACCAGGGACAAATTGTCATTTGGGCCTTTAAGTAAAAATCAAATTTGATCTACTGTAACTTCAGAGAAAAGTCTGAAAAAGCAAAACCAAAATACAACTAAAAAACCACAATGGAAAAGCCACCTTCACTAAATGCGGCCTAAAACCTTACAGACATGAAGCAAAGGTCAATTTGGATAGTCTTATCTTCTCTGATATTTTTAGCATTTGAGGTAAAATGGGTTGAAATTACAGATAGGGGCTAATTTATTTGAACAAGTATTTCATTCTCTGTAAGTGTTTCTTAATTTTATCAGTATGTTTAAAAACGAAGGAAAGGATTCCACTAAAGCAGTTGAAAATGATTGGATTATTTGCTTGGGAACAAGTGAGCAGGCTGGCAGGTTCCTGGTCCTTGATGTCCTTTGTTTGTGCTCTCAGACAGCACTTTCTCTGCCTCATGAGTGTCCCAGACATTCCTGTGATGTTAAGGGTTTAAAAGCCACAAGCATGATCTTCTCACCTCTTCCCTGAGTGTATGGAAATGGGCTGAAATGCTGCATGTCCTTTACCACTCTGTCATCATGGGGAACAAACAGCAGTGGTGGAAATAAACAGGACAACAGCGTGGTGAAACGTCACCATGCTCATTGCCTGGACAGCCTGTGCTTGTGGTGCCTTGAGAGGGCTGGAGCAGAGGAACTGCTGCTCCCATGGCTGTCAGGGATATCAGGGATCTGGACTGCAGGCAGAGTACAGAGCAACACAAGGGAGAGCCTCATTGCAGAACCATCCTGGGAGTCAATTTAAAACTAGTAGCAAACCTGGCAAGGCTTGCTGGGGGACTGATAAGAAGCAAGGCTACTGAAGATACTTGTCTAAACTGGGAATGTTGTGGTCTTCATGTCATGCTACAGCACCATTGTTCCCTTCCAAATCTGACACATCACACTCCTCTCTGTATTTCAGGCCAAAGTGCTTCGGGAGACTAAGCCAATCCCAAACCTGATTTTTGCAATAGAGCAATATGAGAAGTTCCTTATCCATCTCTCCAAGAAGTCAAAGGTAATGTAAAGCAGAGCTCTTCTGTGGCCTGAACTCAGTGGAACAGTGGGATCAAGGGCATGGTGGAGGGCTAGAGCTGGTCCACCTTTTAAAGACTTTAATAATGCTCAAATTAGAAAGGTGTAAGGACCTTTCAGCCCTTGCCCACACTCCTGGCCCAACACTCCTGAATTACTGCCACAATGATACCAGCTTGTGTCACCACCAGTCCTGTAACCTTACAGTGTGTGGTTTCTGGTGGAGCAAAAGCATGCACACCTCATGCCAGCTTTCCTCATCCCTCTCTCCCAGTCTGTATCATGAAATGTACCACAATGAGGTGCTACATGACAGTGAGAGTAACTGGCCATCACTTGGCTTTTAGGAAAACATAAATGGGCCACTGAATCACATGGCAGGGCAGGTGCTTTTTTCACCTACTTTTTGCTTCAGTCCTGCATTATTACTGTGATGGACTCAGTGCTGTGCAAAAGACTAGGCGGGGTAGAAAACTAAACTAAGATGCTAATGGCTTGATGTCTTCCCCCCCTGATTTCACCTGGGGTGCTGCAGGTGAACCTGATGCAGTACATGAAGTTAAGCACCTCCCGGGACTTCCGCATCAACGCATCCGTGCTGGACTGCGCCCTGCAGGAGCGCAACACAGAGGATGCTGAGAACGAGCCAGACAATGACCAGGTCAGGATTCATTTAGCTACCTTTACTGACAGGTTTCCCTCTCTTTAAAGGCCAACTGTATTTGTGAGTTGTACAGAAATTAGGATAGCCTGTCTTCCCTGGGTTAGCTCTCACTTTAATACTAAGCTAATAGGAAGGAATGAACAGTTACTCTGGTCAACCCCTATACCCCAGCCCTCTGCCCTGAGTGGCCTTTATTTCCATGTTACCAGCTCTGTGTGTTAACTCCTGGTCTTAAGAAAGTGAAACTGCCCTTAAGGCCTTGTTCTTTGCCCAGCAAGCAGAGAGGTCTATCAGCATTACCCCTGAGGACCTACTGCCTGGCCAGGATCAGGCCTTTGCAGCATGATACAAAGTGGTTTTGCATCCAGGTTAACTTTTGTAGATAAAGGCCTGGCAGGGCATATTCTGCAAGGCATCATTCTTCTCAGACCCATCTCTACTAGATACTGCTGGTGCAGGCAGCACAACCTGTGCTTGATAAGAAAAACTATTTACTCTGCTGATTGTCCAGGTTTTTATTGGTGCATCTGTCCATATTTTCCTGAGTGTTTCAACAAGCCAAAACCCAGGAAACAGTCCCTGTCCTGTGTCACTGGTAGCCTGTGGTCTAAGTTCCAGAATAAACTGGGAGGCAGGGGAGTTGGTCCATGGGGAAAGTGTCAGTGAGTGACAAAAGTCCCATAGTCACATCATTTAGTTAGGGAGAAAAAAAGAGCTAAATACTGTTCTGCACATCTGTCTTCTTGCTTTAGATAAACATTCCCTAGACTATTCAAACAAAACCAGTGACAGTCTGTACTGCTACTCTCTTCCTCCCCTCTCCAGAGCAACACAGCAGAGCAGACAGATGAGAACCAGGAACCCAAAAAGAAGAGACGGCGAAAAAAATAAACTGGGGTTGCTGCTGCTGCTGTCTCCTCCCACAGTGCCTGTTCCGTGTTGGACTCGCCTTGGTCTTGGAGAGCTGTGTCTATGGAGATGATGGTTTATTGTTTTTCTTGCCAAATACTTATGACTTCTTCCTTTGTGCTCACGGGAGTGCAAGCAGCGACTCTGGCCCCTGTCTAAGGTTTTACAGCTGGCTGCTGCCTTTGGAAGCACTTCTGCTATTCAAATGTGCTGCTATCACAACCTTCTTCCCCAGGAACATCCCTTCTTACAGCAAAAGAGAAACGGAGTGACTGGGATCAGTCCCTGCCAAAAGACCTCCTTCTGAAAGGACAGCGAGGCTCTGGCACGCAGTCTGGACAATTGTCCTTCTGGCAGTCTAGCGTCCTCATTTCTTCTCCAGCGAACCTTTGGTTATTTCAATTATCTGATATATATCCAGTGCTTCCCCTGGAAAACAAGGGGACAGTCAGTTCCCGGCAGAATGCTCAGATTGTGCAACACAAGACAGTGACAGTCGTGATTTGCTTTAGTTCAGAGCGTGCAGCACAGAAAGCCTTAAATTTATTCAGACTTCTGTTTTGGGTGGTGGTGAGAATGCAGGAACCAGCACCAGTAGGAAGCTGGGAACACAAGCTGTTCCACCTTGGGGTTGAAGCTGCCACGTGCAGCTCCTGAGCAGCAAGAGGCCACAGTTCCTCTGCCCAGGCTGGTTTTGCTGTTATGTTCATGGTGTTACGTTTTTGCTGACCCTGATTGCAATGCACTTGTTTAATCTGCTGTGTTCTTGGTGAGAACAGAAGTGCCCTGTTTGTCCACAGAGCACAAATCCTGGCTCTAAAAGCACCCTTTGCCTGTAAGACTTCTAATAAAGATTACCTAAGGGTGGAGTGCCTGATGTGTGCAGTGACTGAGAGTTCAAATCTGGGGGCAGGTTCTTTCTTTATCTGGGTAAGAGCTGCTGCACCATGAGGAGATGCTTTCCCAGCCAAGGGTTATATGTTTGCTTGCAGCAGTTAGAGGTTACATTGAGGGCAAATAGGGATGACTCTTGGCCTTGGGATGTTTGAGGAAGCACCTAGCAACACCAAAGCAATTCTCTGAACAGAGCTGGGCTGGGCTAAGGGAGAGCAGGGAAGAAGAGAAAGAAACAAAGGCTGGAAAACAGACAAGGTTGTTGAGGCACCTCCTTTCAGAGAAGGTGCAATTCAACCTTGGGTTGTGTTGAAAAGTGCACAGGAAGGCTCCTCCAAGGGGCACAAGGCAAATCTGAGCATGGGAGAACAGAGACAGGCCTGAAATATTTGGAAGCAGCACAAACTGCTTGAGGATTGAGAAAGGAAAGAGGGGCAGGCTCCAGCATCATGGCTGACCTGCAGGGCAGAGGGCAGGTCAGGAAGCAAGAGGGTCTTGAGGTGCCTCTGCTAAACAGAGGAGCCTTCAGGAAATGATTGTTTAGGCCAAGTATGACAACTTAAGCCTAAGCTGGGGAGGGGATTAGAGGGGGTAGCTTGCACGGACATGCTTACCTTGAGGGATGCCGTACTTCTCCATCCCCAATGGATTTGATGGTGTCACACAGTTCATGGTCACCTCTTTCCTTAGGCACTGGTCAATATCCACAGCACTGAAAAAAGCCACTGACTGTGGCAGATCCTGCAGACCCAGTTTGTAGGCAAACATGCACCTGGGAAAACAAGAGAGCAGGTGGGACGGTGCTGGACATCACCCTTGGTCTTGCTACACCCAGTTCCTATCAGCCACAGCTTCACCAAACACTGGCCAGCCACTCCTCACAGGTCACTCTGCACCCATATCACTCAGCCAGGTGAGAAGAAGGTGCTTTTTAAGTTCTAGGTAGGAGGGAGGTCAAGTATTGCTGAAGGGGGTGTGGGAGGAACAGAGTAACAGTGCCTCATAAGTAGCAGAGCCTCCTCGGGAGAAAGGAAGAAACCAGCCCTTCACTGCTGGCTAATCCTCCCAGGCAGGCAGAGCAGATGCTGTATTTTCCCAGCAGGTAGCCCTGTGCTTGCAGGAGCTGGCACAAAGGCAGGAACATCAGGGTGCCTGTCCCCGCTGTGCCTGCCGCCCTGGCACAGAAAGGCTGTTTGTGGTATCCCGGCCTCTGTACAGGAGAAAGCTCAGCTTTGGCCGTCTCCTGTGTCACCAAATACCCCACGGTGCTGGGAAGGGGATTTGGCAAAGCTGGCTATGCTGCAGCTGGATCAACAAGAGCCCTTTGAGGTCAGGAGCTTTCTAGGCTAAGCTTAGTTTTGCATGGGGAAGGGAAGCAGTGGGAATGCCCCATGCTACAGAAGGGGCAACAGTGCTGGTGACTGCAGCAGGGACAAGCCATGCCCCTTGCTGTCCCCTGAAGGCAGCAGGGAATGAGAGATTGGACAGTTTCAGGCTCCCGGCTGCTCAGTCAAGCTTGAGGGCCATTGCCACAGGATGACTGCAGACATGAAGTGAGCAGGAGGTGACGTGCTCCCATCCCAACAGAGAGCAGTGACTGGCCCCATCTCTGCAGGAGTCAAAAACTGATGATATCCCCCTCCTGCCAGCATGTTATCCCTGGAAATCAAAGCCGAGATCCATTTATAGCCATCTGAGTCACGCATGAAGAAACAGCAGCCTCCAGCACTGCTAACCTGCCCCAAGCAGAAGAAAACTGCTCTGCACCAGCTTGCTGCAGGCAAAGCCAACTCCATCCCCTTGAGCTTGCCTGTCCCACCTCAGAAGCGCTGCTGTTCCTCCCCAGGAGACACCACAGCCATCAGGTCTCACCTTGTGAGGAGGTTGGTGATCTGCAGGGCCAGGGCTGCCCGGTAGCGGTCTTGCTCCTGGACAAGGTAGCGCACCTCGTCATGGATGCTGATGCAAAAGCGCCCCTTGATGTCAAACTCCTCAAAGAGCCACTTCATAGCGACCAACATGAGGTGCAGATAGTCAACAGCTGAGCTCTGCACCACCCAGTTCACTCTGCTGGTCAGAAACTGGGGAAAGGAAACACAGATGGATAGTAAGAGAGCACTGGGGTCCTGTATGGTCCCCATACAGGACAGCTCCTGTGAGAAATCTGTTAAATTCAGGGTTGTTGGGTTTTCTTCATGGTATTGCGTTTCCTGAACAGCTACAAGAGCTACTGGGTCTCCAGCACCTATGAAGGGCTGAGCATGAAACTGCCATTTTGGAAAAGATGAGGAAAGCCAAAAGCCCAGCAGCCCAGAGCTGCATCCTTACCTCTCCCTTGACCATGGCGGGCTCCAGGGCCCGGCTGATGTGACAGCCCAGCACTGGGGTCTGTGGGGTGGGGGATAAGGCGATGCTCTCCAGCTTGTTGAACATCTCAGACTCGGTGCCTCCAGCCCACACTCGATGCCCCACCACATTCCACTTATTCCTCTTCCGGGACCTATGGGGCAGAGAGGAGGTTTTCCAGAAGTGTGGGAGGAGGCTACAGGTCCCTGTTTGAGAACCTCAGACACTGCCTCCTGGTTTGGGGCAGCTGGACAAGATGCTCCTAATTATTCACTGACAGACTGGGTGAAACTGAGAGTCCACCTGGCCCTGGGGGAGCAGGAAGGGAGGACCAGGACTATCCAGTCCCATCTCCCTTCTCTTGCCCCCTGGCTGTCAGGCTACAGCTCCCTCCACCTTGCATCCTGATGCCACAGAGCCAAGCAGGTTCAGACCATCTCACCTTTTCATGGCTTCTCTCTGGAGCCGCTGGACATCCTGGGCTGACACCGATCCATCCTCCGCCCTGTCCACAGCCAGGTCCAGCTGCCTCACCAGCCATTCCCCCTCCTCGGACAGATGAAACCTGGAGGGGCGAGTGAGTAACTCAGCTCCCATGGGACACAGCCACTGTCCCTGTCCCTGCTCACCCTGCTCACCCACCTGCGGATGCCCTTGGTGACCGCGTACATCTGCTGGGCCTTCTCCCGTGCCTGCTGCTGCGTCAGCCGGTGGTTGAACTGCATCAGCAGCCGCTCAGCAAAGGGCTGCCCTGCCCCGTAGATGCGCCCGTAGTTGAACACCTTGGCGTGCTCCCGGCTGATCCCCACCGTGGCGGCCGTCTTGCTGTGCAGGTCTGTTGCATTGCTCTTCTTCCCCTGCAGAGTCATCCAGCCGAAGGCCGTGCAGCCTGTGGGAGGGGAGCAGATGGGATCAGGATCGGGGGGCTCGCCCCACTGCCCAGCAAACCTGCCCCCCTTCAGCACAGCCCCAGCTCACCATGCATGCCAGCAAACTGTGCCTCGCCGAGGACAGCAGCTATCCAGAGCTCCTGGGAATCCACGTCTGCACCCACCAGGGAGTAGCCAGGTGGCACCTGGACCATGGCTTTCAGCTCACTGCCCACCCGGTCAGCCTGCAGGACATGATGTAGAGCTCAGTATATCCCTCTCCTCCACAGCACAGGAGCCTTCACCCCTCAGCCACAATGGGCTGACAGGGCACTCCCCACGTCCCTAAGTTTTGCTCTCGAAGTCAAGACCAAGTTTAACACACACATGGACATCACCCACTTGGTTACTGTCCCCAGACTTCTCCAGCACAGAAGAATGGGAGCTTAAGGAAGACCAGGAACAGGCACTTTGGTGTTTTTTATTCCTTTCACCAAATTCTAAAGCCCCAGACCCCCTGTTGACTCCTTCCCCTCTCCCCAGCTCAAAGCACATCAGCAAGAGAATGGTCCCAGCATTGGCCCTGCCACCTCAAATCCCAGCACCTATTCCCAACTCCCACTTCCATCTCAGGCAGCTCCCCCCAGTCCAAAACTCACAGAGAGAGCCCCAAAACACCCCCTCAAGGATGCAAGAACGGCCGTACCCGGGCGTTGCTGGCTGTCAGCCAGGTGGGCTCCACTGCCCGGCGGGTGATGGTGCCTGCAGTCACCACCTGCGGCAGGATCGCTCCATAATCGTCCTCCTCATTATAGTCAGGATGCCTGGGACAGAGGTGAGGGTGAGCATCATCCTGTGAGAGCCCTCCCAACGCAGGGTAGAGGGAATGACAGTCCAGACTTGGGGTGTTCATCCCCATACCTGGTCACCACACGAGGTAGCTCCCCCTTCTTCAGCCACACCACCATCTGGGAACTGGGGAGATACATGGCAGGTGAGATGCTGAGCTCCCCTTGCATTCACATGAACTTCCCTGGTCAGGATGCAGCCTCACCCACAGGGATATCACAATGAAAGCAGCTGCTCACCTGATCCGCTTGTGAGCGTTCCTCCAAAACGAGACCATTTTGTTAATCTCGAGGGCTCTAGTCCCATGGGTGCGGCCGACAGCAGCCCGCAGGGTGCCATCCTCCATCTGGGGCAGGAAATCCTTGGCAAAAGGGCTTCCAACGTTGTTTTCGTTCCCATCCTTTAGCAGCAAAAGAGGTGTCAGGGCTCAGTACACCACCACTCCACAGCAACAAAGGTCTGTGCATCCTCATGTCCCAGTTACAGACATGATGCATTTTCACCACCCAATCCCAGGGGATGGTATCATGTAGGTCCCATGAGCGCTGCAGCACTGAGGTGATAGAAACAACCCCAGAAGCCCCAACTTGCCTTGTGAGGCAGTTTGAAGAACCAGCACCCAGGGATGTTGACATCATTGTAGGGACCATTGCCGTGGTGGTACAAAGGCTGGCTCCTCATCTCTGCCTGCTCATCCATCTCCTCCTGTGACCAGCAATGCCAGGTGATGCCAGGAGCACTGACAGGCATGGCAGGAAGGGGAAATCGAGGAAAGAGGGACCAATCCACTGCCCCATCCCACAGGAAACCCTCTTACCTGCACCAGGCTCAGGTCCACCCTGCCCATTTTCTCCTCCACATCCACCTCCATGCGGCTCAGCTCCTCCACCTGTGGCAGAGAGGAACCATGGGAGAAGTCTGGTCAAACACCAATTCTCTAGGAACACTTATTAAAGAGAATTTCTTACTTGCAGCCCCTGGAGCTGCACACAGGGCTGGTTTTCGCATGCACACAGGAAGAAGCACTGCCCCACACCTCCCTCCCGAGGGACCCTCCATCCCTTCCTTCACCTTCTGCCACATTGTGCTGCCGTCCATCAGCAGCAGCTCATCCTCCATGGCAGCCTCCAGCCCCGGGGGCTGCTCCTTGCCCTTCTCCAGGCAGTACTGCCTGTACAGGTACTCGATCACCCTGGAAGAGGAGAGGGCAGGGCTCAAGCACCCACAATAGGACCCGAGGCTCTAGGGCAGCATCTGGGCAGAGCCCCAGGGAGCTCCCAAATACCCCCCTCAGCTCAGCACACCCCTACATCCCTCTCACCTGTATGGGCAGGAAGGGTCATCCGTCTCTGAGGGGGCTGCTGGCAAATTGTCCTGCCGTCCTGGCACCAGGTATCCCCAGCCATGCTTGTCTGAGTAATGGAGGGGGAAGCCATCCCAGGCCAGGCGCATCAGCTTCGGGGTCACCCTCATCTGCAGGCTGATGAGGCTGGGTCCAGGCACCCACCCTGCCTCCTCCAGGCGTGGGCACAGCTTGCGGTACCAGCTGGGGAGCAGCAGGGATGGGTCAGAGAGCACAGTGCAAGCCCTGGGGACACCCAGGGGCCCCAACTCACCCTGGGTGGCCCGGCAGGTGCTGGAGTCTCTTGGGTTGCAGTGCGACTGTCTCCTTCAGGCGCTCCAGGCAGAGCTGACTTGCAGGGACCTTCAGCTCCTCATCCTCGCCTGGGGGACCAGGGTCTGGTTGGGCAAGGAGGACTGGCTGGCTAAGTGTCCTTTGTGAGACCCCTCTGGGGACAGGGACCTCAAACCAGCCCCCCACCATGTGCCCCAGCATGGGGACACAGGCCACCAATGTTTCACCCTGTAGCATCAACAAACCTCATCCCGTTGTATGAGCACCCCTGGGAAGGCACCCCTGGACATTCACAGGGATCACCTGTGCTCACCCTCCTGCCACTCCTGCGCTGACCCATCTGCACCCGTTGCTGCTGGGGAGGCTTGGCTGTTCCCATCCTCCTCTTTCTTATTTTTCTTCTTCTTTCCTGGATTCTTCTTTTGTTTAAATTCCTGTGTGTCCCACTCGAGATCCCAGAGCCAGGGGTCATCCTTGTACCTGATGACACACTGCTGTCACACCACAGCTTTGCTCCTGTCCCTCTCACCCACCCACAGCCTGCCATGGGCCACCCAGTGTCTGGGCTTCTTCCTGGGAGCAGCAGGACCTGCAGTCCCAGCCTGTGGTACCTGTGCTCGTGCAGCAGCTGGCAGGCATCATTGGCCAGGTTCATCAGGGACTTCTTCATCTCTTTCTGCAGCTCCTCGTAGATACCCTGAGCATCATCCAGGTACCTCTTCCAGTTCCCATTGACTGGCAGGTAGGACACACCCATCTCCAGCATCCCTGCAAACGTCACAGGGTGGGGGCACCTAGAGCCCAAAGCAGTGAGGAATTACATATCTGCTGGAGGTGATTGGCCCTGGAAGCACCAGACTACAATGGACATGAATGTGTCTTCATCCAGAGCTTCCTGGCCTCACACAACAGCCTCAGTGCTCTTCCCCTAGACTGGTAAGGATCCCTGTATCTTCTGCCTGCCCTGTGGATCAATTGCTGTCCTAAAAACAACCCTGTGCAACAATCCCTGAGTTGTATCACTCCAAGCTGCCTCAGGAGACCTGCTCACCTCCTCCAGCCATGCCATGCTGCTGTTTATTCCTGCTCACCTACACGGGGGAGGTCTGACAATCCTCCTGAAAAGACTTCCAGGACATCCTAAGGACAAGAGGAGCCACATCCCATCCCCCGAAGGACCATGACCCTCCCTGCTGCCCACTAAGCCCACAGCCCCTTGGCCAACATCAGCCAGAGCTCGGCAGCTCTCACCTCTCCATGAAGAGTGGCAGCTGCTCCTGAAACACCTCATGGGTGGCCTGGACATCACGGGCACAGTATGACATCAGGTCCTGGGGACAGCAGCAGGTTGGAGCAAGCAAAGCAGCCACTTCCCTGCCAGCACAGGGCGAGGCAATTGGGCTGCAGGAGCATAGGGAATGTCACAGCCCCACACACACCCAAAGCTGTCATGAGAAATGGCAGCAAACCACCCCAGGAGCTGCTACCACCCTACTCCCATCTCCCCCTCTCACCGTCAGGATGGTGGGATGGCCTCCCTCACCTGAAAGTGACTCCTGATGTCAGCCATGGTCCCCTTCACAAAGATCTCCCGCGCCTCCTTCTCCAGTGGTTCCCCCCCGACATAAAGCGCATGCACATCTGCCAGGTTGTTGATGCTGCTGACATGTACCCAGTCCCACGAAGTGATCTGTGGACAGTGGAGGGGTCAGACAGCATGGGACAAGGATGGACTGTGGACAAAATCTGGAGGGGTAAAGGATGCTGCTGCTCCAGTTTAAACCAACGCCACCTCATCTGGAAGGTGTTGGGAGAGCTTCACTCAGCAGAGCTGCTCCAACAGATCCCACTCCGCTGGTACAGGAGCAAATGGTCCCATTACAGGACCACACGGCTCCCACCCACCCACACCACTGCCAGTGGCTCAGCTCCCTCACTCACCGCTGGGCCTTCTGTTTTGCTGCATGTTTTCTTCATGTGCTCCTTGACCTGCTGCATCCCTTTCCTCTTGCCATGCTTGGCAGCCATCCAGAGTGTGCGCTGGAAGCCTGTCAGCCCTGAGATGGCCATGTGCATGCTCATGGTGTCCAGGAAACGCATCTGAGAGCCCTGGGACACAAGATGGGGAAGAAAAAAGAGGGTTTGAGGAATGCTGGAGGAATTGCACGTCCTTTTCTCAAGCTGCTTTTGTCAAGACAAGGCTTTTTCCCCTGCACTCATCTTTTAAGAGCACAGGCTATCAGCTGCTCAAAGGCTCCTGCCACATCCCCAGCTGCCACCTTGAGGCCTCCAGCAGCCTTATGGGGTACAAAAATCCCTCTCTCTAAAGGGATCCAACCTCAATCTGCTCTGCAGGACAAGGTGACCACAACCGTGGGGTACCTGAGCAGAACAGCACAGCTGCTGGCATCAATGGCTTGGCAGATTACCTGGATAAGGTACTGCTCCTTGATGAACGCCCGGTCAAAGGCCACGTTGTGTCCCACCACCACTCTCTCCATCCAGTCCTCCTTGCCAGCACAGTTGGCACCTGCTGGGCTCTCCATGGGAATGAGGTCAGCCAGGGTGAGGTGGCTGGACCAGGAGTATCGCTGCTCCAGCAGCCGCCTGCTGCACCACGAGTACCTGGGGGGGGGGGACAGGAGGCACCCACAGCTGTAACAAATAAAGCAGAAGCTCCCAGGACAACGAGAACCAGGTGTGGCATGGGGTCCTGAGCAGGATCCCACGTGTGGAAGGGAGGTGACCCACCCTGGGGAGTGCTGTGCTAGTGAGGATGTACATGCCATGTCCCAGAGCCATACTTTGGGGCTTTGTGGTGTTTCCCCTGCAAGCCAGCAGTGGATTGAAAGAAAAGGCTCCACTCGGGAGCATTCCCATCCTCCTGAAGCTGTGACTCCCCCACCACTGCTGGCACTGCATCTCACCAGGCATTTGGCGACACCACCACGGCCAGCGTTGGGCAGTGGCCATCAGCCACGCACACCTCCACGTCCAGCACCATGGCCCGCTCCTCGGGGAAGTCGACAGGCTCTGCTCGCCCGTCGGGGCCGTAGCGGGTCCAGCCCAGCTGCCATGCCCACTGCGCGGGCAGCGGGGGCAGCTCACACCGCAGCAGCTCGTTGGCCGCCTCCAGGTAGGGCAAGCTCTGCTTCTGCGCCAGGAGGCGAAAGTGCTCGTCGATGTTGTCCCCGTACATGCGGGGCAGCCGCAGGTCCACGTCGGGCAGCGTGGAGGTCTCCTTGCCCCACAGGTCGTGGCGCTGCAGGTGCTCCACACTGCGCTGCACATCCTCGGCCGAGTAGTGTACCTGAGCGCCGCGGAAGATCTGCTCGTGGAGGGTCCTGGAGAGCATCTGGATATTGAGGGGGTTCATGCGCCGCTGACCCACGGCCGGCTCCTGGCTCGGCTCCTGCGGCAGCGGGCGGCCGGCCGAGGAGCTGGAGGGGCATCGCCGGGGCTGGGGGCTGCAGCCCCTCACCGCCCGCCCCCAGGGCACGCGTCTCATCGCCCCCCGCCCCGGGCTGTGCCCGGCTGGAGCTGCGGGGAGAGAATCGGCCAGGGGTGAGCTCGGCACTCACCATCGCCGCGGAACCCCCAGCACAGTATGCACTGCCCTGTGCAGCCGTGCCCCCCCTGTGCAGCCGTGCACCCCTCTGTCCAGATGTGCCCCTCCGTACAGCCACGAACCCCTCTGTGCAGCCACAAACCCCTCTGTGCAGCCATGAACCACTCTATCCAGACGTCCC
>WBMV01007615.1:353353-391144 GCA_013396655.1 Campylorhamphus procurvoides | reverse complement strand
AGGGACGGGGACAGGGAGGTGAGCCCTGCGCCAGTTCTTTCATTGCCAAAGAAACCCGGGGTTTAACTCGGTTAAACGCACCTCGAAATTCACTCCTGCGCTGCGGGCTGTCGCGGCTCTGGGAGGGTGGACAAAGTGAGAGCCCTCCCCAAATAAATCCTCCCCCCATCCCAGCCTGCAGGTCAGACCTCGAAAAATCCCAGCTTTTGGATATTTTCCCTTTTCTTCTCTCTCTCTCCCTCTCTTTTTTTTCGGCTTTGGAATTGATCCTGGCCTCTCCTTGGAAGGTCAAGTTGGTGATAATGTGACCACTTTTCTTGCGCGGTGGCTGTTGCTTTTGTCCGTAGCTGCGGGGGGATGCCCAGGGAAGGGGTCCCGCTGCTGGGTGCACCCCTCCGGCCGGCCCTGGGGCTTCTTTTGGAGCCGAGCGCTGGGCAAGCCACAAAGCATCCCTCACCTCCGCTGCGAGCCCCAGAAGTTGAAACATAATGTGTATTACAATGTCTGGCAAATAATAATAAAAAAAAAAGGGGGGGGGAGGGAAAAAGAAAAGAAAAGAAAAGAAAAGCAATTGGCACATCTGCATTCCGTTCCCATGGCGACAGAAAGCACCGCGCTCTCTGCCGAGCCTCCCCGGCACGTTTTCCCAGCTGGCGTGGGGCGAGCGCCCCTGGCCGGGGCCGGGGTCGGGGTCCCCCGGGGCCCCCCTGCACCCTGGGGCAGCTCGGGGGGCATCGCCGCCAGCCCCTCGCCCGNTTGAATGTGTGTGTGGTTCCCGGTGGCAGCTCCCGGCCGCCCTGCCCCGGCCGTGCCCGCACCCTGGAGCGGACGGACGGACGGACGGATGGCCGGCATCCCCGACGGAGGGATGTTTCTGTCTTTGGTTATCTAGCTGTATGAGTGTTGTGGAGCCATCATAAAGCTAGATAACCGAAAGTAGAAATGACTTCCAGACCTTCTCGCCCGGGGGAAGCGGCCGCAGCGGGACCGGCGGCGCAGAGACGGCCCGACCCGCCGCCCTGGGGCTCCAGGTAAGGGCTGCGGCTCCGCGACCGCCCCGTCGGGCCGCTCCGGGCAGCCCGGCACTCCGGGCAGCGGGCGGGAGGGACGGGGACAGGGAGGTGAGCCCTGCGCCAGTTCTTTCATTGCCAAAGAAACCCGGGGTTTAACTCGGTTAAACGCACCTCGAAATTCACTCCTGCGCTGCGGGCTGTCGCGGCTCTGGGAGGGTGGACAAAGTGAGAGCCCTCCCCAAATAAATCCTCCCCCCATCCCAGCCTGCAGGTCAGACCTCGAAAAATCCCAGCTTTTGGATATTTTCCCTTTTCTTCTCTCTCTCTCCCTCTCTTTTTTTTCGGCTTTGGAATTGATCCTGGCCTCTCCTTGGAAGGTCAAGTTGGTGATAATGTGACCACTTTTCTTGCGCGGTGGCTGTTGCTTTTGTCCGTAGCTGCGGGGGGATGCCCAGGGAAGGGGTCCCGCTGCTGGGTGCACCCCTCCGGCCGGCCCTGGGGCTTCTTTTGGAGCCGAGCGCTGGGCAAGCCACAAAGCATCCCTCACCTCCGCTGCGAGCCCCAGAAGTTGAAACATAATGTGTATTACAATGTCTGGCAAATAATAATAAAAAAAAAAGGGGGGGGGAGGGAAAAAGAAAAGAAAAGAAAAGAAAAGCAATTGGCACATCTGCATTCCGTTCCCATGGCGACAGAAAGCACCGCGCTCTCTGCCGAGCCTCCCCGGCACGTTTTCCCAGCTGGCGTGGGGCGAGTCCCCCTGGCCGGGGCCGGGGTCGGGGTCCCCCGGGGCCCCCCTGCACCCTGGGGCAGCTCGGGGGGCATCGCCGCCAGCCCCTCGCCCGGCTCGCATCCCGCAGGGATGGTCCCTGCGCTGCCGCCAACCCACGCGGGCCGTGACAGCTCCGTGAAGGCTGCGGAGAAAAGGATGCTCGTGGCCGGGGTTGCGAGTGGGCTGTTTGCTGGCTCTCGGCCCCCCAGGAGGTGCTGCGGGAGATGGGGAGGGCTGGGAAAGATGCCGCTGCGTTCCCAGAGCGTGGCGAGGTGGAGTGCGGGTCCGCTGTCCCATCCTTCTCTCCGCAGTGGGTATCCCTTGCCGAGGGAGAGGGTAGCACTGCAGGGCCGAGCTGCCTGTGCCCACCGGTGTGCAGGGATGGTGAGAGCTGGGAGCCCCCCGCACCTCAGAGGCAGGTTTTCCACCTTCCCTTGCACGGGGTAATGGCGTCAGATGCCACGTAGGCCCGCAAAGCTAAATCTGCCTGTGCACCCTTCCAGGGCCAGCAAAGCACCGCCATAACCACAGTAAGGAAAAAGGATCTCAGCCTGAATTTGGCTATACCGGGAGAAAGAAAAGTTCTGAGGAGCTGTTATTATATATTCTAATGAGAACTCATTGGAGAAATTAAAAAGGGCAGAGAAAGACGAAGACGCCAGCACTAATTCCGCAGGAAGCCTCCCAGGGAAAAGGCTGTGTGAGTGTGAACGCTGAAAAGCATGAAGGCCTGGAATTAGACTATCATTTAGAAAGCGTTACTAATCCGAAGTTACAGCAGTAATTCCATGATTTGCTGGGTCCCACACGCAGCGCCAGAATTAAAGATACGGATTTTCTAGAAATGTAACTCAACTGTGGCACCGAGTCTCAGGAAGATCCGAATGAATCATTCATTCCAAAGGCAGCGAAAGACGTGTCATTAAGAACCATCCTCCTTCTCTCCAGCCCATCTGGAATATGTATACTCGATGCAATCCCAGAAATTGTGGAAGAGATCGGAGGTGGGGAGGAGGGAATGTAGTCCTTTCCCTCCTTTATTATGTTGGTTATTTTTAAGAAATAATTTTCCAATTATTTTCACAATATTGTGAGTGGCGCTCAATTCTTCTCCTATTTATTTTTTCCCCCTTTCGTACGCTGGCATCGAGTCAGGTGCAAACGGTTTCAGTGGAGATGCTTTAAAACTAGACTGAACAAAGCAGGAGGGAACTGAGCAAGGTGGTTGATGAATGCATTTATTCCGGAGTAATGATTTGATGGGGGATGGAGGAAAGAAACATTCAAATTCCTAATGAATATAATTCAGGAGGAATCATTCAACCAGCGTGTTAGAGAAAATCTGTTTGGTGGGAGTGTTTCTGCACTGGCAGAACCCAGGAGGTATTTCTGTCCCTGGCTTTTGTAATTGCAAAAGGTGAAAATATAAAAAGAGGATCTGAGGAAAAAAAATACACACACATATAATAAATGTCTTTGTGTGTGTGTATATAAATACATATATATATATAATTTTATGAAATAAAATGCAAATGTGGAAATCTGTGTCTACATGAGAACTCTTACAAAGGATCAGTGCAAGCTTTTTCACCTTGCTATTTGATCAGTTGGTCAGAAACCACCCTTGATTTCTACTATTTTTTTTCCTCCCCAAAATTGCCTGTTCTGAGCTGATTTTTAAGGTATTTTTTTCAGGCTGTGGACTTGGTTCACTTACCCCAGAGCAGTTCCCTTGAAGGGGATTGAGACAGGGACTGAGCGATTTGGCCTTTAGTGTGTCCAGGAGAGAGAAATTGCAGTTGAATTTTTTGTGGAGCTTAAATTCTTCATTTTTGCCCCCATTGTTGGCAGGAACCGCGAGTGTTTGGGGGAGGTGTGGAGGCAGCACCCCCTCAATTAACGAGGGAGGTGTCAGTGAGTGATGGGGGACAGTGGTACGAGAATCCCCAGCTCATGTGTGTGTGGGTGGAGGGTGAGGAGACGGATAAAGCCCCCCAGCAAATCCCTACTTGTGACATACCCACTGCATTTAGAGAGTCCCTGGCAGCCCGCTGACAGGTCTCTGCTTTCTGTTTTGTTGTTTTTAAAAAGTGCCATGGTGGAAAAAAGGGCCCCGAGGGTCCATCTTTGGGCCAGGGATGGATTTTGCTACACACAGTTCCTTTTGTGGCTTAGCCTTTTGCCCGGTTTGTGTAGCTGTTGACTTTGGATGGATCTTTCCTCCAAAAATCCAGAAGGAAAGGCATCTTTTTGCGCTATGTTGACAGGAGAACCCACCAATGTCCTGGCATTCCTGGCTCTTTCTCTTCTCAGTGGGACTCTCTTGGTGGAGCAATAGGATGCAGTGTAGGCCAGACGTGGGTGAGGTTCCTGGTGAGCTGGCCGTGATGTCTTTGTTCTTCAGGCAGAAGTGGGGATGGGCAGGGAGAGACAGAAACAGAAGAATCTATGTGTGCCATTGGGGGATAGATGGAAAATATCATTTGTGGGTTTCACCTTGGGAAAATGATGCTCTGTGACATTGAGGGCTCCAGCTCCTGATTTCTCGTCTTTTCCTAAAACTTGGCCACCATGCAGTGGGTTTGGCTCAAGGCATGAGGTGAAGGGGGTTTATACCAGGTACCTGAGTATGCCAAACTCTCTTGATCTTGGGGGCAGATGGAGAAGGGAATGTACGTTTCCTGCCATTCTAAGAAGCTGCCTTGGAAGCCAGGCCATGCAAACCCTCCCGCTTGGTTATGGATGAAATCCCATCAATGGGCATTTTTGCGGAATTGCCTGGCAATGGTGGGTTCGATGTTTGAGGCTGGGGTCAGCCATTTCTTTTGTCTCTCTTGGCTCCCACTGCGTCCTCACACCATGGACACAGACGGATGGTGCCTCCCTTTACCTGCTGCTCTGCCCTAGCTTTGTCTGTGCTGCCGGAGAAGGGTCAGAGACCAGGGGCTTGGAGGGTACATCCAACCCATGGCTGTCGATGGGTGCTGCTTATGTACCAAGGAAGGATCATGACTGCATGCTGGAAACACATTTTCTCATGTCTGGGTGGAGGGAAGGTGCTAATTTGGCATCTCTGCAGGTGCAAGCACTGAGGTGCTGGCACGTGGCGGTGCACATGGACCGTTCGTGGTGTGGGTACTGTGTGTCACCCCTGCCGCTGGTGCTTCCACATCATGGCCCCTCAGTTGTCTTCAGTCTCTGGATGTCCCTGGGGGCCACCAGCATAAGATGGATCTGTAGCTGCCTACGCTGGCTTCCCCACCATGTGGTACAGGGAGTCACCCTGGCGAGGTTGGGGATTTCAGTGTCCACAAGCCAGAAGGCTGTTTCCAAGAGCCAAGCTGGAAAACCATCATCTCAGGCTTCTCAGCATCCCTCTGTCCCTCTAGGCACATGTGTTCGGGATCAGGGCTTGCACACGAGGCTGGGCCATCACACTGCCCACAGCCAGGCTCCTGGGATCTGCAAAGAGTCAGGACAAGGCTCTGCCTTTCGTGTTTTCTAATATTTATTCAGGGGCTCAGGTTTGGTTAGGAACGTTTGCCTCGAAAGCTGAGGAGTGGGGGTAAAAAAAGAAAATGGGGGGAGCAAAAGAACACAATCTCCGGCAGTTAGCTGTCTCTTGGAAACTCGGCTTGCTGTTCCTATAGAGGCTTTCTCTTTTCCTTCACCCTGGTCTGGCCTTAAGTACCACTTTAAGCGGGCTTTGCTCATTCACATCCAGGCTCCTTAGAGCAATTGAGCCCGCGGGGGTTTGAAAAGAAGGGACAGTCCTTCAATGGCAGGACCTTGGGCCAGGCTAATTGGTTTTGGTTCAAGGGGATACTGGATTTGTGAAAAGCCCAAAGACATCTTTCCCACGCCAAATCCCAGCTCTTCAGAGGGGGAAGTGAGGGGTGCTGGGTGGAGAAGGGAGCTGAAGAAAAGGTGGTTTAGTTGAGGAACCTCTGTAACGACCTGGACGCTCACCAGCCTCAGCAGGGATGGTGCAGTGGGGGGCAGTGCCCAGGGTAGCACAGCAGCAGGGGGACAGCGTCGCTTCTCCTCGGGGCAGGTGGACGACAGTGGCTGGCTCCCGGTGGCACTCTGGCAGTGGTGGCCTGGTTTCATTAAAACCAGGCTTTTTCAGTGCAAGCCAGACTCCCATGGAGATGCCTGGAATGAAGGAAGGATGGGACCTGGGTCCAGAAACCAAATCGCTTCTATGTGCTCGCCTGTGCAGCCATGGGGTGAATTTGTTGAGGTCTCTTGTATCTCATTTTGATTTAGAAATTTATTTATTTTTAAACACTGACACTCTCTGGCACTTTTCCAGCAGTCCCACGACCTTTACTCTCCCCGATTCATAAAAGTCACTTAATTATTAGGCTGAAAATCAAGGCTTGGAAACAAAGCCAGCTTATGGGACCATCAGTTCTTGATATATTTCCTGAGAGGACATATTTCTGGGCACCTTCAGAACAGAGCACACAGCTTGTTGGATATGAGATATCAAGGCATTATTTATTGAGGAAGTCTTCACACTACCTCATCTGTTATAATTAACTGATGACATTTTTTTCTTAGGTTCAAAATATGGTGAAAAGGTATAATTAGCACGAAGCTGAGACACTGCATTAAAATGTCTCCTATAGTTAATGTAGGGTAGTCATGCTATTTATTATAGGAGGAGCTGGCTCTGACCCCTGTGTTGCCTAACACTTTTTATTGTAAAGATTCTTGAACTTTTTTTTCTTTTTGAGCACCTCTGACACTCCCATTGTTTGCTGCAGGCCCTTGAAATTCGTCCGGGGGAAGCGCTTAGGCTCAAGAAATGCCTATTCTTTGTCCCTTAAATTCCTTTCAGGTTTGGCTGAATTATGAATTGTTCAGAATCGCGATTTCCCTTCAGTTGCCTCTTGTTGTGGGATGGGGGGGGGAATTAAAATTTATTATTTCCCTGGAATAATAATGACAGATCAGGAGCAGGGTGAAGCCATGGACTCCCACCACTTTATTGCAGAGCTCTGGACCAGCCAGGGAAGGTGGGAGGATGTTTACAGCCAATTCCATCACCCCCTTCCACCTTTAGCTCATATCCTTCCAGCATGGCCCAACCTCTTGGGAGAAAACTCCTCTGGGTCCTGGAGCCAGGAGGAAAAAGTGTAGGGGGTGTGGGTGTGTTGGCCTGGGCACTGCCAGCCCCAGCGGTCTCCTTCCCAGCTGGCCCTGGGAGAGCAGCCTTCTGCCGCTGCCAGATAACATTAGTCCTGTATTTCATAGTGGCAGAAATCTGTGCCGAGGCTTGGGGCTTGAAATCGCTCTGCCTGTGCAGGATGAAGCAGGGATGGGTGCGGGGTGGAGGAAGGGGAATTTGTTACACTTGCCTACAATTGTTTTTCTTTTTGCTTATATAAACAATCTATTATTTATTAGCTATAAATAATGCATTTTACTGTATGTTTAGAATGCACGTGATTTCTGTATATTAAAAATGTACATGGTTGAAGGCACCAGAGCAAACGCTGGCAAGTCGGGGGGTACCTGATTTCATTTTGACCATGAGACGTTAATTCAGCCTCTCCCTGCCCGTGCCCTTATGAGGCTGACAACACGGTCATAGCCTATTTTTAGCTCACTCTCTCTTTTCCTGTCCAGAGTGGCTGCACAGCGAGGTGGAATTAAGGTTGCATGGACAGCCATAAATTGGACACTTCCTAACTTTGAAGTGCTTGACCATGCAATCTAAGAAAGGGCTCTTCAGGGCAGTATTTCTGCATGTGGCATTAACTGCATTGGCTGGGCATGTCAAATACAGGGGTAGAGAAGCCTTAGAGGAGAAAAGACCTATCAGACTATTGAAAGTGCTCGTTTGAATAGGTGGGAGAGTCAACAGAGCCTACACTTGATCTGAGCTAAATGGCCAAGAAGATGTCTCCAAGCTGAGAGGGGGAAGCCTTTGTTCCTTCAGTCCTAGCCTTGATGTTTTCTTTGCCTTTCGTTTTGCCTCGTTCCCTCCTAGGGAGGTTTGGACTCCTGCTCTGGAGGAACCTTTGGCTTGCATAGTAAATTCCTGTGCTTGTGAAAGTGAGGGTGTCCCTAGGAATGTGCACACGCATGCCCCCGTCACCACACCTGCAGATGTGTGCTACCAGCTCACAGATACTTTCTGATTGGCGTCCTTACCTTGCCTTGCCTTGCCTTGCCTTGCCTTGCCTTGCACACTCCCTCTTTCCCGTCTCGCTATCAGAAGCTGTTCCACACGTTGGAGGGAGAGGCCTTTGTGTTTTACATAGGAGGGATAATCTTATTTTCAACTGCTGGAAAAATCACTCCGAAGGTGATTATATGCAATGCACATTTATCTTTGCTTGAAATAGCACTTTTTCAGTTTTTTTGTTTTTTCCTTTGTTTACTGGTAGGTATCTCCATTCTGGCTCTCAGTAATACTTATGCTTGGCTGTCTGTTTTCTAGTGAAGTGGACACCTTAAGCAAATCCGTCTGGAAAGTAAGCAGCCTTTTGTTTTACTTTCCTGTGTGTAATGCAGTCACAGCCCTTTGCATATACCTTATGCTGATACCAGAGCATTCTCTGCTGGCCAGCAATGTATTTGCCCTTGGTTATAATTACTTGACCTGGCAGTTTTACCTTGTGGATTCCTGGAACCCGATACCTGCCTGGGGCTGTTTCTGGATCGGCACAGGTATCTAAGTGTCCTACATTTGGGTTTCCATTGTTCAGGTTTGGCTTGTGTTTCATGAGCATCTCTTTCATAACTTTCCCCCTCTCTCCTGCCTCTCAGTTCAGCAAAGGGCCTGTCTATCTGGATGCAGGCAATAAACATCTGTTCTCACCCTCACTTCTGTTAATGAGATAGAGACAGGTAAGCATCACACATACCAACTTCCCTGCTCTCAGCAACATCAAGGAAACGGTGACAAGCTATTAATGGAAAGTGATGGTCTGGGTGCTAATTAGTGCTTCCTTTTCAACTTTTACCTACATGTCTGCTGAGATGCCCATCCCAGTCTCTCCTCGCTCCTTGCATCCCTTTGTTTCCAGCACGTTCCGTGTTCACTGTGCACATCCCATGTCAAAGAGGCTTCTCTCTTTATTTTTTCCCTAGCAATCACTTTCTGAATCCCTTCATTGCCTTTTTTTTCACTTTTCCCCTACACCCTCATTCTCCTGTGGTTGTTCTAGGCAAAGAATAAGCATAATATTCTAGTAGGATTTGAAAGCTTGGGGGTGGGACACGTGAAGTTGGTCAGGAGTTTCTCATCTTCATCACTGGGTAGCAATATTTGCTTGTGGCACTGGTGCACAGGGGTCAGATTACCTTGGGGACATGAGGTCAGAGATCTGTCCCCTCTTCCCACAGGTAATGCTGTAGTGAGGCTCCCAGCAGCTCACAGGTCTTGATCATGGAGTAATTAGTATTTAAAGCAGATCCTCTGGTAATGCCCAGAGACTAAGTAGGACAGGCCTCCATGGTGTAAGCCTGCAGGAGATGACAGGTGCTGCCCCAGAGAGCTTGTGGTCTAAACTCTAAATGATTTTGCTGTCCACCAGACCCTGTTAATGGCTGGTTTTTGAGATCCAGCCTGATTTATGCTGCTGCAGCAACATGATTCCTGGTCTCAGCTTGGTACCCAGTCTCTCCTGTTTCTCTTCTGGTCCCTGGGCTCTGCCCTTTCCCCAAGGACCCTAATCATCCCCTCCTCACCTCTTTTGCACGGGCTGTGGGTTTCTTGCTGCCAGGCTTGTGTCCCAAGGAGCTGCCTAATCTGCCCCTGTCATTCCCAGTCACAGGCTCTGCACACACCATAGCTTTATGGGGAATGCTTGCAGGGCAGTGGGAAGAGGCAGCCATGGTTTGCACATCAGCTAATTAATTTTCATGACTGAACGATGCTGCCTGGTCTCTTGTTTATACTCCTCGCCGCTCCCCTTCTCCCCCTGCTCGCTGACACACACAAGACGACACATCTCGTAGGAACGTCAGCATCCTTCCACAGCCTTGAGATGCGAGCGGTTATTCTGTTGGCTTGTCAAACGCGGGTTTCCCTGCTTCATGGTACACAGGGGCCCCCTGTTTCACATTTGCTGATTCTTATTAGACCCAGCGCGCCAGGGCCTTGTCTCTCCCCGCAAAGCAACGCACCGCATCCCATCCATAAATCCAACCCTGGAACAAAGCCTCTTCTACCCTGCCCCATATTTCTACCCAGCCTGCCCACTTTCCCCTCTCTCTCTCTCTCTCCCCCTCTCCCATGCTGAAGGCTTCCTAGTGCCAGGGAGATATGATAATTCTTGTGAAGAGAGCATGAAATGCCTCTGCTCTTTGTGTCTGTTTAATTCAATGAGAATCCCAGCCCCAGATGTCATGAATGGTGGGCTTTGTGCTGGCCCTTCCTAAGCCCTAACCGCCAGCCCAGCTCTCTGTCTTTCTTGTTTCCCACCACTGGATACTGATTAACAAACTAAATTATTTTTCCTCCCTAATGATGTTTTCCCACTTTGCCCACCAGGCTGGAAGAAGCCACGGGGAGGAAAGAGTTTGTGCAAAGGATGAGATAGCCAGGGAGAAAATTAAAGAGACAGTGTTGCTCCCTGGGCTCTGGCAACACAGGTCCACTCAGCTTTATTTCCTTATTAGAGAATGGGGTCGTGTCTGCCTCTGTTTTACGTGGCTGGGTGTATTTCAGCTGAGGGATGGTCTTGAAAGCATCTGCACAAGGTATGCTCTGGAGCATGCCAAGGTCCGTAACTCACTGGCAATTGTGTGTACAAGTTTGCACAGCCCCAAATTTAAGGTCTCTTTTCCAGCTGTGAGTGACATGCAGTAATTACTTGACATCTATCCATGCATATGGGAACCTCTTTCTAATTGAGACAAATTCTCTTTTCCTTAATCAGACATGACTGAGAGTTCGTGGAGTGGGATGCCTTGGGAAGGGCTGGGACGTCTCCACCTGAGCAAGGAGAGGTGAGTCCCTGGAAGTCTTGCTGAAGGATCAAGTCCAAATCGTGCATGGCAGACCAGCTCTTTTACCTGATCTCTTCCTCCATCCCACAGCCAAATGCCCAGCCAGGCATTTGAAACAGGGCCAGTTGTTAGCTGCTGCTAGAGAAGACCAACAGTGATAATCCAGGGAGGTTGGATGGAGCTGGAAGCAGGTGGCCAAGGAAGGATTGTGCAGAGCCACCTGCTTCTTGGAGCCCAGCAGTGCCTCCTTGCTGGGCACCAGCAAAGCTGTGGCAAGCAAACACTGTCCTGGAGCAGGGAAAGAGGATGGGTGTCAACCTTGTGAGTAGAAGAGGCAGTAGAGAGGGAGGGAGCTTTTCAACAATGACCTGGGGGTCTGAATTGTGCAGTTGGGAATCATCGAGAGGGGGTTGGTTTGATGTTTTGATTTTTTAAAAAAGAAACAAACAAAAAACCAGAGCACGCCCCATGCGGGTGGTGTGGAGTCCTCTCAGCTGGCACATGGGCAGGGTCATGTCTGATGGACAGGGCACGACGGAGAGCTGGGCATGCTCAGGAAAGCTCTATGGTGGTGCAGAACTCAGCCCTGTATTTATGAGACAATATAATTTATGTATCTCTCACAATTGAGGCCTCCAGTCAGAGAGGGACAGGGCATTGCCTTTCCCTGTGTAGATCTGGGGAACTTGTGCAGGCTCAGCTTGTAGAGTGGCTTCTCCTGTCAGAGCCACGCCAATGCTGCAGGACCCAGCCATGGTTCCCCTTTTCCTCAGCTTCAGCTCTAAGGGGGAATAAACAGAGAAAAGGGAGTTGCTTGCCTGCACCCACCAAACCCCTGCAAGCACACCCACTGCATCTAGCAAAGCACTGCCTTGCATATGGCCTTTGCTTCCCACTGCAGTCACATCTGACCCTTATTACTTCTGCAAGGTAGAACAAGGCAGGAAAAATGGCTGTGCAGTGAGTTTCTTCATGCGCCAGGATTTATTAAGAACAATAGGGGAAATCAATCCATCTATGTAGAATACATCGCAGGCTGCAATGGGATAAAGCATTTATTCCGCTCTTGAAGGGTAGAGCTATAACTCATGGGAGTTAGTGCTCTGGAGTCCCTTCCCTTCATGTGTGCAAAGAAATGCTTTAGCCCATGGCAACCTACCAGCTATTGAATTTGTGTGGAGAATCCGCCATCCTTCCCCTCTGCCGGCCCCTTTTTGGAAGACGAGTCACTCATTAAAACACACCGCTGGAAAAATGAAGGGGCTGTCAGTTCGAAGGCATCTCTGCATATCGGTTTTACTTGAAACAGAAAGAGTATAGAAATGTCTCAGTGATGTAGAATCAACCCCCCACCAATTCTGAGAGGACAGATTGTGCTTAAACCAACGCAGGATTTGCTGCAACTTTCTGCTGATGCCCAAGGACCAAGTGCTGCAATTACAGTGGAGAGGGATGGGTTGGGATGTTGTGACAAGGCAAGATGCTGTGCAGGGATATGTGTGTTATGTGGCTGAACACCTCCAGTGCTGACTAGATAGATGTGTGTGTATATATATAAGTACTCCCTATGCCCAGCTCTCTATTCATGGTAGAAGGCATGCGGTGCAAGGACTGGAGCAGTAGTTAGCAGGGGCAAAAGGTGACTGGGATTTGTTATAATCTTTCTGGGTGTGAGAGAGTGTGAAGGCGCGGGGGGTGGGGTGGATAGCATTAATAGTCAAATGGTATTTTCACTAAGCCTATTTTCACTGGGTCTAATCTATGTTGTGGGAAGAGGGTCTCTTCAATAGGGCAGACGCAGTGAGGCTGGTGAGCTGTTTGGAGGGGTCTGGGCAGCCGAGGAGTGTGGGTAGGGGAAGCATGGCAATTGAGCGGACACGTCAGAAGGCCTTCCTCAGCAGAGATGACTTGGTAAGGTAGCGTGCTGTTGGGCAGATGGGGTTAATTCTTACACCCAAATCAAAAGGCAACCGAGGGGGGAATGTTTTATTAATGAAAGCAGCCCTTTGTGAGTATTCCTCCCGAGGCACGTTCCCTCCACCCGCTGCCTTCCCCCCTGGCTGCTGTCTGGCCCCATGTCTTGCTCGGTACCTGCTCAGCTGCCACTCACCCACTGATAGGTTTCATCAAGAAATGTCTCCATAAGTGTCTGAGTCTTGAACCTGGGTATGTGGGATGGGAGGCGGAGGAGGGTTGGGTCCTTGGCCATGCTGGAGACAGGGGCATGCCACAGATAGAGCTTGGGCTGTCACAAGTTTTGTGTCAGCCCATCGATTGCTGAAATAGTGCTGCAGAAGTGACCTCTTGCTGGTACCAAAGAGCAAGAGAAACAGAATGCAAGGTAAAATGCAGGTTGAAAAGCGGGGACGTCAGTGGGCTGGGGATGAAGAGAACAGTGAAGCTGGTGATTGGGTTGGGGAGGTTGGAAGTGCCTTGCCCAGCATCCAGCCCCCTTCCCATCTCACTGCCTTACTGTCTGCCAAGCAGTGCACTCAAGAGAGGAGCAGCAGATTTCTGTGCACCAGAAAGCAGCCTCTCCTGGTCTTCCTTACCCTGCTGTCTCCCTGTGCCCATGACCTCGGGGGCCCTGGACAGCTTGTTCTGCCAAAGGACAGGGCTGTGGGAGTGGAGATTATTTCTGTTGCTTTGTTAAAAATAAAACAAAAGCTGGTTTGTGACAACTGATTCAGGGGAAAGAGGAAGTGGAGCTCAATTCCCAGAGCACCTTTTAGCAAGGCTCTGCATGTGCGCGCGTGTCGTACGCGTGTCAGAACTGAGCACCCACGGAAGGCCGGGTTGGGAAACCTCACATGGAAGCGGGGAAAAGACCCCAGTGCATGGCTGCTTCCCTGAGGGAACCCCCGCAGGGCTAATGTTTGATCTGAAGCTCGGTTGTACTCCTCTGAAACCTTGGGATGTCAGGAGCTCTAAGGGAGCCTGGGATGGAAGAGGATGTTATTTGCATTTTCCTATGAATGCATCTATTTGTATAAATCTGGTGTCTCTGTGCATGCGCACACTTCCCTACGCATGCATTTGTTTGAAGAGCAACACGCTGTCCCCATGGTGTTCTCTGCTCAGGGCCAGAACTGGTTAGTCTGAAATTCAGACTCTTCCTGGAGGAGCTGCAACTCCCCTCCCCACTTCAAATCTAGTGATGGCTATGGACATAGGAGTCCCGAGATGGTTCACCACACGATAGTAGAGTTTTATTGTGGGGGATGAAGGCTCCCCCTTTCAAATTTGCACAGACATCAAAAGAGTCTGGAAGGTTCAAACAGATCACAACGTAATCAAAATGCCAAGCCACCGTCTGCTTCTGCCTTTGGGTTGACAAGCAGGATTAGCACCCAAGGGAAGCAGGGTGTAATAGTGTTTCACGGGCACTGTGAACAGCCCAGAAGTGTGTGGAGTACAGAAAGGTTAGCCGAAGGGCAGGTCTAGCTACAGACATACGGTTGGGGGGCGGATTTTAAAGCAAGGAGCTGCATGTGTACAACCTCCGTGGATATTTACTTTAGCAGAAGGCAGGACTCTCCTGTATACCAGTTATGTCATGCTGGAAGCAGTTTAAGCTAAACTGGAGAAAGCCAGTTTAAGAGTGGAGATGTGCACCAGCGTGGCGAGGAGCAGCAGCAGTTGACCTATAGTGCTGTCATTATAATGGTGTGGTTTTCCATGTAGACAACCCCGGAGCGGAGCAGCTAGCCTGCCATCCCTTATGTTTCACTGTCTAACTGAGATGTATAACACGGCCCTGCCTGCGTGCAGTTGCAATCGCCCTCTGGTTCTCTGCAGAGTACTGGAGCAGATGCCGAATTTTCAACGTGCAGCGTGTGCCTATCACACCATGTGAAATAGCCCCGTCATGGCTAAAGACATGTGAAACGCTTCCCAAATACTGCTTTAATGTCAGTAATTGCTAGTCCTGTCCTGAGGACAGCCTGAGACCAGGGGTGAGGTTCTGTGGTTGATATTTGGTGTTGCTCATTTAGAGAACTGAACTGATGTGTCCACTGCCAAGCTCCTGTGGGGTGGGAAATGTAGCTATAGCTTTGTTTGTGCTGTCTGTGTAACTGTATCTTCTCGTTTCATAACTGACCTTGTTTTAAATTTGTCTTACGATAAGGTTTAGGAAGCTCACTTCTTCTTTAATGGTATCTCTGCAGTTTTGCTTTGGGATTTATTTTGTTTTGGCCAGGAGCAAGGCAGAATTTGCCCATAAGTCGCTCTCTGAATGCCGAACAGGTGATGTCTTGCCTTGTAGCTCTCAGAGCGTTGCCTCTGTCCAGGCCTTTCCTTCCAGGGCCATCCCAGAGCCCCACAGCTCGCAGGACTCGCAGGACACGCTGGGATGGGGAGCCGTGCCCTGGCGATGGCCGCCTGTGTGGGGATACCCCGCTCCCGTCCAAGGGGAAGGCCATGAAAAGGGCAGAGCCGCCTCCGCGGCCACGAGCAGGGCCTGGGCAGTGTGTGCTGCCTGGTGAAGGAGGAGCGTATCAAGATTGTTCCAGTTGGGAGGGCTGGGGGAAGGTTGAGGGAGCGCTGCATGCCCAGCGCACGCCTTGGCACATGAGCGGGGCCTGGGCTAAGATGGCCGCTCGCCAGCATGCTCTGGCCCACCATGGCAATCCCTCTTCTCCTGGGACCCCTCTTTCCCGGCTGCCGCCGCTCCCGGATGCCCATGGCCTCAGGGCTGGCGGGAGGGATCCCGCCAGGACAGGCCAGCTGCGGGCCTGAGGCTGTGTGGGCCCTGGCGGCCATTTTGCGGGAGGCAAGCGCCGCCTGTAAGATGGCCGCATGGGCATGAGGTGGGGTGCAGCGCTGCCTTGTCCTCGCCACGCTGCCTCCCTCACGCCGTCCCCTCCTTATCTTGCTAATTACCGATGAAGGCAGAACAATAACGGGAGCTGGCATGCCCCAGTTCTTTCTCTGCCACCTCCTTCCTCGGGCGGAAAATCTGCGCGCACCCCTCCCCCCCCCGCCTGCCAGCCCCTCTGTGATATTAACTGAATTAACATACTTCCTAATTTGCCCTGTGTTTTTTCCCTGCGCTGGCTCCCAGCCGCCTCGTCATGGCTTCTCCAACTGGTGGGGAAGAAGCGAGCGCGTTCATCCCCCTCCGCTTGTTTGGTTGTATGCGAAAAATCCTTAATGACATCTAAAAGGGGTGGTGGGACAATAGCCCACGCGGGGTTTGGCAGGAGACGTGCGATATTTACCCCGCCAGACCATCCTTGCTGCCGCTTTGCCGAGGGATTACGACGGCCGCCGTCCCCGCGTTCCTCCATTTATTTATTTTGCTGGTGGCGGGGGGGACGCGTTGGCACGCGGCTGCTTTGTGCGCCTCGCTTCACCTATGAAAAGGACACATTAAGGTGTTGCCATAAACCCCCGGATGACAAAGAAAGCACCTTTCTCTTCGGCTCGTAGGCAGCAATGACAGAAGCCTTTAAAACCATGATTTTTTTATTTTTTTCCCCCCATCGATTGCAGAAGGCTTCCCCTAAAAGGAACTTAAATACATATCATTAATTCTAAAGCATTGAGCTCCTGCTAACTATGCCATGCTTTTTGTTTCTGATAGTATTTGTCCGTTGCAGAGAGCAAGCCAAGGATGCGGAGCCTCCCCCGCCCTCCTCCCTTTGTTTAAATGACAAAATGTTTCTATGTTCTTGTTTAGAAAATAAACCTTTGTGGGTTTTTCAGGTTTTAGTTTTATTTTTTTTTTCCATTTATCGTGGTATGAAATCCAAACTCCCCTTCTTCCCATATCTTGGGAATCCATGTTCCTCATGATCAATTTTACCTCCTTTATCTAAAAATACAACAGTATTTTATAGCATTACTCTGAAAACGCAGCAGTAATATTTTGAATTTGAGTATTTGGAGCTTCAGGATATTGCAATTTTTTTTTTTACAAGCGATGAATGAAATGCAATGATTTAAGTGTGTAATGCACAATACAGATGCCATGCATTGTAAATACATTTCAGGGGCATAAAATCCAACACAGAGAGCCGGTGTTCCACGAAAGCCGGGAGTCCAAAAATAACTGTAAAAATGAATTGTCTGTCGGGACGAATCTCTCAGATCCAAGCCAATATTTGCAGGGTTACAATATACAACTGGCTTACTTATTGGCATAAATATCTCATTTTAAAATGCCAATGATAAACTGAAAAAGAGGTGAAGGAGATATTTGACTGATTACTGGATGCCATGGATTCCCTGCATTTAATTTCATACTTACATGCTATTTACTTATCGCATGTTTATGGGTATGCGCTTTAGCTTCATATAAATCTCTCCTGTCTGTCTGTCTCTGCGTTCTTTTCTCTTCTGCCATCCCATCTGCTTCTCATGGTCCTTCTCTTGAAACCACATCACAGGATCTGATGGGGATAATGGGAATCCGTCTCTGGTCTCTATCATAAACATGCCAGTGTGGGCTATTGTGTCGGGAGCCGGCGGTCACCAGATGGTGCTTGGTTGCCCAGGGTCTGTGTCGCTGGGTTTGGTCTCTTGATAAACCAACAGCTCCTTTAGCATTGTGTTTTCCCCCAAGATCTACCTACCCTGGCTGAGGAAGTTGTAAGGACCTTGGGTAATGGACCCCAAAGGATGAAATCCTTCTGGGTGTCTTGGGCACTTTGCAGCCTCAGCCATGCAGCTGTGAGCTGCCCTTGCAGAGCTGAGGTTTGTTAATCCCTGTGCTCATCTGTGTTCACCCTGTCTGCATTCCTGGGAACTAACATGACCATGGTAGTTCAGGACTGAATGCTATCTTCATGTGAAAAGTGGTCCATGTCAACTTGAGCAGACATCTTGCTATCTGGATGTATTGGGCTTGGAAAGACAGGGCAGAGGTATGTCTGGTGCAGACAAAATCAAGCCATCTTCTCTTGCCTGAGCTCCCAGACAACCCTAGAGTTTCTGAAAAGGACTGGTTTGCACATGGATCATTGAGAGATGGAGATGTTACAATGACTGAGGTATGGGGTTTTCTCTGAAAAAATGTCCTCCAGCCAGAAGAGACCCAGGGACAAATCCTGCTCTTCATTCACTGCCTGTATGTCCTCAGGAGGTCCTGGACATTGTTGTGCATGTGAGCTGCAGAGGAGGGATTAATGCAGAAATAAAGATTGAAGATAAAACCAGTGAGAGCAATGGCTCTTCCTGAATGCAGACAGATGGAGAGAGCCTGGCATAATTACATTGAGCAAAGGGCCGCCATGAATGAAACCAATTAAACAAGAAGCAATGCTTGTATGAGAGAGTGAGGGAGAGAGGAAGGCAACCACCTCTCTGAGTCATCTTGGGCATCCACCTTCCATGGGGGGTGAGTTCTGCAAAGTGATGGGTGAGCTTGTGCATACACCTGCCTCCTGGCTTAGGGGGACTTTGCTTATCTGCCAGGGCTAAGAAAGAAGGAAGTGGGAAACATCGGGCGCTGGCAGGGCCAGCGCGGAGCTGGCTTGCAGCCAGCCCTAGCTTTGCCGTCTCCATTGTCTCATGGCTTTAATGCGTGCCTAGAAATCCAGTATTTAGGATTCAGGTTACCATTGTAAAGCAGAAAGGTCGTGCTCAGCACTGCTTGGCGTGGATTCCTCCGGCAGCTCTTTTGCCTGCGTGCCCCATGTTGGGATGGTGTTGGCAGAAGGCCTGGGACTGGGAGGCTGCAAGGAGCACGTCTTTGCTGTCTCTGACATGGTGTGCACCATGCAAGGGATGCTGCTGGCTTTGGGATTTAGGGAGGTCAGTGGAAGGTGTCCAGAAAGCCACACAAAGGAGAGGTTTGCATGTCCTGGGTAGCCAAAGCTGAGCATGCCTTGCTGACAAGCTTGGCATAAAATCTAGCAAGGCAGGATCAATATGTCTCTTCCTTTGACTCTCACTTGGTGTGAGCTTCATGAGTAGCTGCTGCTGGTGGCCAAGGCTAGGAGAGGCTTTTGGGATTGTTCCTCCTGATTTCATTTGTAGTCCCAGAAATGGCTGTTTTCCAGCTTTCTTCCGTTCTTCTACTATCCTACTCTCAAGAGGAGTTGCCTCTTGGGTAGAAGAGCAGCTGGCAAGGCTGGACTAGAATAATTCACAGGGGGTTTAGTGCAAAACTTGGGATTTGGGCTGTCTGTTGCAAACCCCCAGCAGCTGCATTCAGGGACTGTTTAAAAGTCTCAGTTCTCACTTAGAAGTAATGGAATTATGCTAACAAGAAATGTATTTAGGGACATTGCAGGGAAAACTCTGGAAACAAGTCAAAGACCTTGTATGGCTTAGGCATTACCAGCCTGAAAAAAAAAGCCAAAAAAACCCTCCAAGTACTTGTTTTTTTGGAATGAGGTTTAGCAATTTTGAGAATTGAGACTCAAAGCTCAAGTCTGACAGTCCAGGATGCTGCATAACACTGAACAGGAAGTGAAAGAGAGCCTGACAACTCAAAGTGTCATGGATCCCACTGGTTTGGATAGTGACTGGCTCGGGTCTCAGGAGTAATCTCAGCCACTGTCATATGGCCCTGGACACAGAGAAAGTTGGACACAGAGGTCTATGGTCTGGAAGGTAATAATTGGTGTGGCACCCTATTCTGTAAGAGACCAAGTGAGGGATGCACCTCTGTGTACATGCTTCTGGAGGTAGTGGGGACAAAGCTGTATGGACACTGCTGTGCCTGTGGACATGTATGGCTTTGTCTTGTTTTGGGAACAGTTTGAAAAACAGTATTTGACTTCCACACAGCCAGTATTCAGGAAAAAATGTCTTCTAAAATTTATTTGGTCCTTGCTTTAACTGAGAGGTCATGTACTGCGTGCAGCACTATGAAAGACTCTGCTTAAGAGCCAGAGGAGGAGATGCTGTCTCTATGGTGTCTTCATGGGACCGTGCAGGATATCCCCAGGCTGCTGCAGACATGTCCCAAGTTGCCACTTGGACCAATGTCTCAAGGGAATGTGCTCCTTCAGTCCGTTTGTGATACATTTCATAGGCATTGCCCTGGTCCCACTCTGCTTGTCTGAATGTGCTGTTACCAGTGTGAGTTTAAATATGTCTTAAGCAGAAGTGTATTGTAGCCTTCCCAAATGAAGGGCAAACTGCCTGTACGGGTATGGACTTGTACAAGCATTTAAAGTTGTGGTCCTGCAGCATCCCCAGTTTGCTTCCCAATGGTCTGGCACTGAAAACCAGAGTAGAATTGGAGGGCTGGGACCCATCTGACTTATTTTGTGTATGATCAGGTGCATGGGTGATGTGCCAGAGCAAAGTGAGAGCTTGGGAAGGAAACAAATAGTTCACACAGATAAGTGCTGGCTGGAGAGGGGCCTGTTCCCTTGCAAAGGGAAGATCTTTCCTGCAGTGTGTTGCATTTATGTAGGCTCTGATTGACTTCTGCCTCCTTGCCCCTTCCCATCCCCAAATGCCAGAAGTTAAAGGAGTGCCTACTATTGCTGCAACAGCTTTCCTATTTAATCAGCAGCATGGCTGAGTGCTGGGAAACAAAGGCTCCTGTTTCTACATTCTCTTCATCCTTCTTTCCTTCCTTCCTAACCCCTAAAAGAAGCTGCTCTACTGATACCACAGGATGTTTCCATAGATGCCTCTGTGGGTGTGTGGATTTGGAAGGGGACTATCTTGCTATGTGCAGTGGGGTGAGGATGGTGATGATATGCTTTATTCAAGCCTTGGATCAAGCCCTCCTAGGGGAGGCATGAGCAGAGGAACATCCCCTCTGCTTGGGCCATTCCCAGCTGCGGCTGTCTTGAAGCCTTTCAGAGTGCCCTTGTGCCTCCTTTGGGGGAGAGCTGCCCATATTGACCCATTTGGTCATAGAGCAAGCAGAACCAGCCACAGATACCTGCTGCAAGCAAGGCTTTGGTTGCTCCATGCTCCAAAGGCAGCACCCGACTACTGAAGTCATCCTGGGATTGCTGGTACCAGTGCTCAGCAGGGCCAGTGCACTTGTCTGAGAGGCTGGGAACTGCAAGGACTCTGCCAAGGAGGGATTCTCTGCATCAGGGGAACTTTCCCATTTGTGTCCTCTGATCAGACCCACTCCATAAGAGCCATAGTGACAGGCAGAGGGACATGGGGTGTTAGAACTGCGTGCTGTGCTCCTGAGGGACTTGCTTTATGGTTGTACAGAATTAGTCTGTGTTTTCTAGGCCACCTTTGAAAATGCCTGGAAATTTGCTTTCCATAGCCTAAAAATTGAGCTCTGTGTTTGGCTCCTTAAATGAAAGGCAGGGACTAGAAATCTCCTGTGACCTGACAGCCCAGACAAGCTATGAATGGCTCAGTGAGGGTGGAAATGGGCTTTGCAGTTTGCTTTGAACACAGTGAAGTTTGCTGCTGTTGTTCCCCCAGTTTGGACAGAAGTGCCACAGTGAGGAGCATCCCACCTCCTCTCTGGTGCCTGAAGTTGCTAGGGCAGAAATGTGTCCTTTGGCAGGGCTGTCTGGTTTGGGAAGGACTGGACTGGTTTTCGTCAGGACTGGCATCTCTTTAGTGCTGTGCCGTTGTGGCTGTGCTTGAAAAGGGCATTTGGGCACAAGGCCACGAAGCCCAGAGAGAAGGGACGTCTCCGGTGACGTCCACTCATTCTGCCATGCAGCCCTGAGGAGCGGGAGACTGTGTGTCAGCCCGATGGAAGCTCTCTGCAGGTCCTCCTGCCCGAGGAGCTGGCAGTGACACATTTCTGACACAAACTGAGAGGAGATGCCGGCGTGAGATCCCGGTCATGTCATCTGGGATCAGGTACCAAACTCAGCTGTGGCTGCAAGCAGTGAAGGAAACAGCTGCCCCAAGCAATGGTGAACATGATCCAGAGCTAATCCCGAGGTGTCTGTTCCCTGTGTGTGCCTGCGGCGAGGTGCTATCCTCAAGGTCTCCCAGCCCCACACCGTAACTGCTCCCGGGGCTCTGGCTCTCTGTATGGGGATGCTGTGAATGCCGGAGGGATGGCAGCTGAGGATGTGACGGGTTTGCACTGGGCTTGCATTAAATGACGGGTGCCGGCTCCACAGGGCGCAGGCACAAACATCTCAGGGGGATTTGCTTTCCTGCAGAGCCTATTGCTCTCACAGGAAGATGGAAGAATTTGGGTCCTAAAGGGATGAACACTGCCTGCACTTTGAAGGCAGGCATCCCAGGAACCATAGGGAAAAAAAGACACCTACTGATTTATTTTTTAAATTTTTTTTTTTATTTTATTTCTCCCTGTTTCTGTCTGCCTATCAGCCTGTCAGCCAGCTAGATGCTAATCCACAGCAGCAGCAGCACAAATAAAGCTAGACTAGAGGGATGCTAATTTATGCCTGGATTTCATGCTTTGTTTTACTTCCCCACTTTATTGGACAGAGTAGGCTTTGTGAGTGACGTAAAATGTTGCGTATGCTCTCCCCATGGCAGGTTACTGCACATGCAGCAGGAGAAGTTCATTTTTCCATAGCCCCTGCAGCCTTGCACATGCCTTTCTCTGCCTCCCCTGGGTCATTTCAGGGGGATCGTTCCTGATAAATCCCATCTGATGAGGACTCACTTTAAGTTTTGTTGCACTGTATGTGAAACCCAGGGATGTGTTTCCAGCCTCATTGTGTCTTCTCTGATGGTGCCAGCATTTATGCATCTAAACTGTAATTTTTTACGCTCTTCCTGGGTAACCAGACTACAGCCTCTGCAATTTGCATGAATAAATGTCATGTAAAATCATCTGTTCGTGGGTAGTGACCAGCTGAAAAGTTACGTTGTGAGGCAATCTGTTCTGAGTGATCTGTTTAATGAGATGTTGAGATTTACACCTCTCAGTGTCCGAGGGGAAAAGCATGTATAAATTTAAGGTCATAGCCCTGAGGTGACTTTACCTGTGCAGTGCAAGTAGGTGAGAAGTTTATTACTTGTTGCTTATGAAACTCAGAGTGATAAACTGCTCATGAGCAAAGGCCTTTGAAATGCACTGTCTTAGAATAAAGGAAAATTTAAAGAAGAGTGAAATTGGTTTTAATAACAGGGTTTTGCATGAGTTCTGTACGAGGACCATAAGGATATGGGAAAGGTAGGATCAGCTGTCAGAGGCAGGGAATGGATATGTTGAAGGATTGATGAGGTCTTCAGCTCCCATTAGAGGCAAAGGGAAAGAGATGCCCAAATACCTTTCAGTCTTTGTGCTTACCAGACTGGTACTGACTTCCTTGAAGCAAAAGCCCCATGAGCAAAGCATCAAATCACTGGGGAAGGACAGAACAGCCAAGACAGAGCTGAAGGGGGCTTTGAAATGGACACATTGGTGGGGATCTATGAATTCCCTTGCTTTTTCACTCAACTTTTTCATAACTCCTGCTGACCTCTGCAGAGCAGCCTGGGGGGAAAGAGCCTAGAGGTGGGTCTTGTACCGAGGTCTGTCCTCAGCTTCACCAGGTTAAATCCTAAGTGATGATCTAATTGTATTTGGTAAAAGCTACCCAAATTTACAGCATGGAAATGAGAGCAGAATTGAGAGTGTCCTTGTTTCCCTTTACTGTCAAATAGCTTTTCTCAGCCTTGACTCCTGCAAGCTGATCTCTGTAGGGTTTTATTTCATTCGCTGTCTTCATTGCCCTATTAAAACAACTGCTGTGTCCCCGAGTCCCTGCATGTCACTGTCTGTGGAGTGCTTATCCCTGTGTATTGGGGCACAGGAATGTGGCAGTAAAACTGCTCACAACCACTTGTTTGGATAAAAAGCACAGATTTGCTTACTTGGCAGTAGTTCCCCTTTTTTAAGGAGAAATGTTTGCACAGGTGACTTTTGTTTTGTCACTGGTTGTGGGAAAGAAATACTTCAAATCATGCAATGTGTGACATTTTGCCCTGCCTTGTTTATAGCAGTGTCCAGGAATCTCTTAGCTTTCCTCTTATGGAAAGCAAACAAAGGTCTTGGGGGTGGATCTGCCTGCAGGAGCAATGTTGGAGGAGCCAGGCTACCTCTGCCCACTGAGACAGGGCTCATGTGGGTTTGCATCACAGTTTTTCTTCTCTGTGACTAAGCTGATGGACAGGAATAGTTTTGTACTCCTAAGGTGCATCTGTTTGTGTAGGAGGATGTGGGATTTTGGCATTTATCTTTGCAGCTTTCACTGGGCTCCTCAATCAGCCTATCTTTGGGTTGATATCTGCTCAGATGGGGGGGGAAACCTCTGGGTGGCATGACATCTTGCATGGTGTAGGTCCTCACGTGCAAACACTGCAGGTTTACGGAGGTATCTGGCTTTGTGCGGGTCTCAGAGCCAGCCTCTTTGAGGTCTCTTTGTTTTGTCTCCCTCTGGGTATCTTGTGCCGATGCATTTGCATATATGGAAAACATTGTCATCATCTTCTCCCCCTCCCCAGCTCCTGTTCCCTTTGCCCTGCTGGCTCATGGGCATTTCCAGCTGAACAGATCTGCTGAGGCCAGCCAAGCGTGGTAGGGCTGGGGGCTCACACCCCCCATCTGCACCTTAGCAATTTCCTTCCCCAGGCCTGGCTGGGGGGCGGTCAGGGCGCTGGGGCATTTTTTCCTATTTTTTTTCTCCTATTTTTTTTCTCCTGGTATTTAATGATAGCAATATGCAGGCAGTGGGATCCTGAAGGGAGTCTGGTCCATCCCTTAAGCCCCCAGCTCTGACACCCTGCTGCCCCCCCCTTTCTTCTCACACTGTCGTATGTCTGGCAGCAGCACCAAAGAGAGCAGTCCAAACTGCACGGTGAGGCTGATCGCTTGCTCTAAATCCACAAGGCCAGGTTTATACACTTTTTGTTCCTGCCTGGAAAGCCTTGGAGTGGTTATATCAATAAATCCCTTGCTCCTCCATGAAGATGTCCTTCCCAGGACATTTTAAGTCCCTAATCCTCTCCAAGGCATCTCTGGCTCTATCTTCTCTTCTCTAACCTGTACTTGCCCCCCTGCTGCCAGAGACTTGAATGCCCTGAGGCTTCATCCCTTCAGTCTGCCATCTCTCCATGCACCTCTGTGCAGCCCTGCTCCTGCTCCCACTCCACTGTCCTGACTTCCCGCTGTCCGCCTTGCACTGGGGACAAGCTGGGCCATTGGAGCAGCCGGGGGCGGAAGAAGGGGGTGGAGGAGAGACGGGGCAGCTGCGAGGCTTGTGTTAGTAAACACTTCCTTGGGTTCACATTTTAATTCCTTACCCCCCTTCCACATCTTCTCCCCCATCCTTTCCCTTTTCTATATGCTCACACAATGAGACCATTGTCAAGGGGTGATTTGAATGAGGGGTCTCCGGGCATGTTCCCAGCATTGTCAAACAGAGTGGGAAAAAAACCACAACTCCAGCCTAGCCAGGAGGACCAGACCAGACTGAGACAGATGCCTAAATTAGTGACAAAGCCTTTTGAATGTCCCCCCTAGACAAGGGTTGCCTTGTGCATGCGTGCGTGTGTATGTGCATGCTTGTGGGTGTGTATTTGTGGCTGGGTGGCAGCTTGCATGTCTCCCCATGTTAATTAGTTTTGCATGCATGTCTGATAAGGTGCCAATGAATATATTTGTACTCCTTCCATTGGCAAAAGCTGTCTCGGTGGCGGGGGAGATGCGGGGTGGTGGGGGTGTGCTCAGTGCAGCCCAGCAGCCTGGGGTAATTGAGCTGTGTGGAGCTGGGAGAAGAAGAGGTGAGGGTTGCATTGGCAGAGCTGGGCTTCCCAGCAATGGGATCTGCTGCTTTCCTTGCAAATCATGGAGAGTTTAAAAGAGAACTGAGCCTTTTTTTTGGTTCACTGGCTCTTTCTCTTCATCTTGGCTGATTGTCTGGCTGAGGGTCTGTAGGCTCTTTCTTCTCCTCTGCCCTGTGTGACTGTCTCTCAAGTCCCTTAAAAGGTGTTTATTTCCAATGGATTTGAATCCATCTTTGTATACACACATACACATGCGATCACTCACACAAAGCCCCAGCAACAAAACCCCTGCCTGCTTCTCCAGAAACGGAGTCAAATCTGCTACCAGTTACAAAATATGGGAGGGAAGTGAAGCGTGTGGGTGCCAGGGGTGGAGCAGTGGAAAGAGGCAAATGGAAATGCAGAACAGGAGTTGGAGAGACAGAGATAACGTGTGCTATAAAGGATTTATCAACATTTGCTCAGGATAGAGTTATTAATTACCAATGCAGAGAAAAGTCTTTCCACATCCCCAGCGTATGGACCAGCACATAATGTCATTCCTAGAGTGCTGTTATCATCCATCCATCCATCTATCTGCATTTTGTAGGTTCACACAAAAATTCATTGTATGCCTAGGGATGTAAACACCAGTTCACATCTAATTAATTTCCTTTCTAAATTAATTTTGCATCCTTTCCCTTAAATCAACAAGACTTAAGAGCCCACATACATTTCTTGAGCAGAATGGGAAAAAACATTTGAATGGGCGGAGATGTCTTTTCTGCCCGTGGTCCTGTCTGTGTTTGAGCAGCTGCTGGATGCCAAAAGAGACAGTTAGATGACCCAAGGCTGTTCTGAAGTGGAAATTTTGGGAAGTTTTGCTGGAGAACAGCTTGCCTGCTGTGACGTTTGGTGGCACCCAGCTTCGTCTTGGCTCCCATTTGCTTTGCTTGATCTTCCATACTTGGGTCCTGGTGCAGTGAAGGGATAGAGAGCAGGAGTGGATATACCATGGAGCAGGGCTGGCACTGCAAGAAGCCTGGGTGGGAGATGGCTTGGTCTGAGCAGAAGAACATAGGTTTGACTCCTTCTGATGGGCTGGCTTGCGAGCAGAAGGAAGGTCCTGATGAACAAGGTAAGGTGGCCATTGGCATCAACAGGATTTTAATTGTGAGGGGCTGACACCTCTTCCCTCGCAGGCTCTGCAGCTGCACTGGGCTTTCCTCTGCTACTAGGAGGGAAGCTGGGAGGTGACATAGAGAGATGGTAGAGTAGCCAGGAAGTGACAAAGCCACCTGCCTGAAGGAGAGCTGACAAGTCCCCAGCAGGGCAAAGTGGGCTGCAGGAGAAACAACTCTGCTTTGTGCTCAGAGAAGTCCAGGAACATTGGCTGGACCAGGTTACACCTCCCCATAGACCTGCATAGGGCATCTCTGAGGGAGTGCTCGTGACCAGCCCAAAGAATGCCCCAAAACCTCGCTGCCTTTCCAACAGCAGGTACAGTGGGCAGAAAAAAGGGACTCCCATGAAACGCAGGTCTTCCAGTTGGAGAACAAAGGCAATTTCATGTGACTTATCAGCAGTGCCTAATTGCGCACAGTGAATAATGAGCAGCCAGGGAGGAAGCACTGCGGTCCCTCCATGAGCTGCAGCCGGTGGCTGTGGCTGGAAGCCCCAGGTCAGTGCCAGCAGACAGTGGGCATCCTCAGAGATGTGCAGCCCCAGCGCTCTTCCTCGGTGCCCATTTCAGATCTGTCTGGGCTCCTCCATTGCAAAGTAATCGTGTTGATCCCACATGGATGTAGGAGGGGAACCTGCTGTTGGAAAAAGTCACTCTGCGATTGCTCGGACCTTCCATTTACGCAGAGGGTGAATGTGTCATCCATGCCTGACCCAGATGCAAGGTGGCCTTTAATCACAAAGAAGAACCAGACATGAGCATCCTGCTAAGTACTTGCAGTTACCTCCCTGTCTGGTGCCTCATCTCAGAGCAGGGGCTGTGTTAGGTACCCCTTCCAGATGATTTCTGCCCACTCTGCCCTCCTGTCCTGTTTGTGCATCCCTGTCTCTCTTCATTCTGCTCCCAAACTCTGGACAGGGCTGTGGAAACCGCTTTGTCAGAGCTCCTCACCAGACTGATCTGCCAAAGGGGTTTTTTTTCCTTTTCCCGTTGGGATGACTATTCCCACACAAGCAAAGCCTCTTAATGAATCTGTGGCAGCAAAGTAGGTAACGTGCTCACCCTGCCAAGGCTGCTTGGCACAGCTGGAGTCATGTAATCTGGCTGGGCTGCCAGCCGGGGATAGAGCGGGAAGAGTTAAACTGAGGACAGTGCAGGGACAACTAATCCCCAAAAGGAAGAGTAGCAGAGACCTCCCTGTCCTTCATCATCCTCCCCCTCCATTCATGGACTCTTCCTCCCTCTCCACCACATCCTATTCCTCTCCCACATCCTCCCTTTACTTATTTCTTCTTTCGTCTTTCTCATCCTCCTCTTCTCCATTGCTTTCTCACTCCTCCTCCCCGATTTCCCTCCTGCCCACCCCCTCTCCTGCCCGGTCTCCTTTCACATGCACTGTCGTGTCTCCAGAGCTGGTTTTTGAGTGGGACTGAGGGACAGTGTATTTGGACTGCAGTGGAGGTCACAGCTATATGGGGATTGTTTAAAAGAGATTTGCCCACATCCCAGCCCATGTGACCAGCCTCAGCTGCAGGTCTCTCTTTCTTAATCTGGAGATAAGCGTGATTATCCGAGGAAGGGCTGTTCGGAGCTTTGTAACTGTGACAGGGGAGCTTTCAAGTCGCACTTTGCTGGCAGAGCAGCGTTTAAAGCCGGGGAATCAGATTCCAAGCGTGGCTTTGCATCTCTTTTCTGCTGGGAGCATGGTGCAGGGCTGGCAGTGGGGATGGGAGCTTTATTAGGACTTTGCTTATGATGCGGAAAAGGAGTTAGGGGAGGGAAATGGGGGGAAGAGGGAGGTGAAAAAATCCTAATTTGCCATTTCGCCATCAGTGGTGGCATAGGAGAGATTGGCACTGATTCAAGGGGACAGGCCAGTCTGAACCCTGGTGTGGAGCAATAAGGTCCATCAAACCTGGGGTCTGGCTTATTTTTAGCCTGAAGTTGTGTCTCCTTGGTCTGCGCTACCCTGCCTCGCTCTGTTGAATCTCTCACAGAAGAAGTCTCTGGGGCCCTGTTTGGAAATGAAATGCTGTTTTAGCAGCTCCCGTGGTACCGCTTCCCCTGGAGAGATGACAGGGCCAGCTCTGCTGCCCGATAAACACATAGTGCCCCAGCACTCAAGGCAGCCAACTCCCTGTCCAGAGAAATATTTGCTGAAGATGGGCCCTTGTGGGGGATCTCTGCAGCCAAGGTGGGAGTGTAGGGACATACAGCAATTGTGTAGTTTAATATCGTATCAGTGTCTTGTACTGCTGGAGGCTGAAATATTTAACATCTCATACAAGTGGCACTGTCTCCAAAGATTTCTTTGGCCGGGACAGACATCAAAATAGGGTTTAGTGGAAATGTTCAGCTCTGGAGCAGGTGCTGGTTTGTTTCTATTTGTAGACTAGAAACTCGGAGCAGAGACTTATAACAGTGCTTCTTTTGATGGAGATGGGTCAAGGAGAAAGAAACCTGGATGCACGCCAAGGGTGGGAATCTGGGGCAAGGTTGAATCAGGACGAAGTGCCAGCACTTTGGACCGTCACTTGGGCAGGACTCACTGTTCTTGCTGTATCCTCCTTGGAAACGGTTCAGCTTCCAGCACAGCAGCTGAAGCCAGCCTGATCCAAAGGACACCCTGAATCCCATCTGCTCCCCCCACACCACCCATTCTTAGTGGGTGAGAATTTGTAGTGAGAACACCAAACAGCCCCTTTGCTTGGTTTTGTTTGTGGAGGGGCAGTTTTTTGCCTGTGTCAGGAGAGTGAGGGAAAGAGTACATCCCTCTCCTTCCTCTCCCATAATGGCACATTTCATGTTTGCGTCATTCTGCCATGTTAGCCATTCAACCTTAAAGCAGCCCAGGACATGTACCTGTGCCTGAAGATTAAAAAGGGTCTCTGCAGGGCACGTGGCTCAGTTTACCTCCAGTGGTTGCAGAAGGGAAACGGTTGCTAATGCATCATCTTGAGAGCAAGCTCTGAAGCATCTCCCACGTTGCCTGCCTGTCTCTGAAGCCCCACAGAGCTGCTCTGTGGGTGGAATCTCTCTTTTCCTGTGCCCCCATGAACTTTATCTTTTGCTATGTTTCTTTGTGTGCTGCTTAGATGAATCCTCTTCAGTGCCTACAGCTTATTCCAGGGCTTTACTAAGGATCTGGCCAACACACGTAGCCTTACTCCAGGGCATGGCTCTTGAAGAAACTAGATGGACACAGGATCTTTTTAGTCTAATGACTGTAAGACCAAACAGCCCAAATCCCAACCTGCAGCCATGTTGTGCAGATAATGCCCATGCCCCAGTGGAGAACAAGACCTCCCCTAGAAATCCCACAGCCTTGGCTCTGGCGGCGGGAACGTGGACGGGAACGTGTAGGTGTTGGCATGTGCAGGCAGGAACACGTGTATGCCAGGGCAAGTGTGCAATCTCTGCAGACACAGTTCCATGCCTGTCTCTGTACCAGCCCATCTCCATGCACTGGCCCCACATGAATCTGCCCCATGCTTGCCTGAAATGAGGGTTTAGGGGCATAGGGTGACTGTGAGGGCTGATGGCAAATTTACCGATGGTAAATGAAGGGAAGCCCGGTGGATGGGATTGACGGAGAGAGCCATTTGGGATACAGCAAGAGAAGGTTTCCTGATGCAACAAACAAGAGAAGGAGCTAAAAAAGGAGCAGTGTGATAGATATGGGTGTGAGATCAAAGGCTGTGACGGGGCCAAGAATAAGGAGAGGTTGGAGCCAAGCGCAGTTTGTGTTGCTGGGTGATGCTAAGGAGATCGAAGGAAAGGGACTGGCTGCTCTGAACAAAAGCCACTGAGAGGGGATATGGGAATGGGATGGATGGGACAAAGCAGGGGTCACAGAACAACAAGCACTAATCTCAGGAGTTTTGGAGGACTGAATGGGTGGCTTTCCATGCTAGGATGAAAGATGTGCTGGAGAAGGATGCTTACACTGAGTGAGGATGTGCAAGGTGGTCATGGCCCATGACAGGGAGCCAGCAGTGTCCCACAAGTTTGAGGCGCAGGGTGGCTTTGGAATAGAGAAGCTCTCATAGTGACAGGGTGGGCAGTTTTCCAGAGGTAGCCAAGGGTTCCAGGATAGAGAAAAGGAGCTCCACAGCTGGCTTGGGAAGAGCTGAGTCATTTCTCAAAACACCACATTAGGCCAGATCCTGGAGTTTGAGAACAAGCTGGGCAGTGATACACAGGGGACTGGGATTCCTGCACAGCATCCTTGAGCCACACTGGCCTGCAGCTCACCCTGTGGCACCAGGACTCAGTGGGGTCCAAGGGGAAGGGAAGAGCTCTGACAGCTGTATTCTCATTCTCCTTAGGCTCACCCAAACATCCACCATCACTGCACTGGCAGCTGAGACCCAGGGCAAATTTGGGCCTTTGCTGTCATTGGTATTGGTCAGGGCTATTTCTTACAATGCACTGGCACCTCAGTATCTGAGTCCAGCTTTTGTGATTGATGAAAAGCAAAAGTGTTGGCCAAAACCCATAATGTTTACTTGCAACCTCATTGCCATAGTAACAGAGGTCCTGAGGACACCTCTGAAGTAGGTCACCATGGACCCCGTTTTGCTGCATCTCCCAGCGTGGCACGACTCCAGAAGCAGAGTGCACCCACCACAGCCCAACCAGGCATCACGCTGGCACAGCCCAAACCTGCTCAGGAAAGGCCAGGCTGGAAAACGGTGACAGCACCCAAGGGTGCCAAGGACTGTCCTGCACCTGATCACAGGAAACTTCTGTCCCTCCTGCTGCCCCCATGCCAGCTTGTGGTGTTCCCCAAGTCAGGGCTCCCTTCCAGCCTCCCCGCTCCCCATCCCCCACCTCCTCACTGCCTCCCTCCCCCCTTTCCCCCAGCGCCTCTCCTCCTGCTTTGCATAATTTTCCATTTTCAGTGTCCCCTTTTCTTTTTCTCCTCTCCATATGGTGCGTCCCCCTCTCTGCCTGGCGCAGGAACCATCCTTAACAAGCTCAGCAAAGCCCTCTCTCTCAGGGGCTGCACATGAAAGATGCTCTGTAAAAACAGAGGCTGGGACAGAGCTCCCCCTTCTTTCCCCCTTGATTTATATGGGGCTGGGATGTGGGAACGTTTCTCAGTCACAATTTAGAGCCACTGGGTGCTCGTGCCTGTTCTCTCCAGCCATTCAGTGGAGACCCCCAAGGCCAGTTTGTCCCCAGCCTTTGATCTGCAATGCAGAAAGAGCGGCTGGGGCAAGTTTGTGTCTCTCTTCCAGCTCTTGCCCTCATTTTGGCTGGCAGGGAGGGATGCCCTGTCCCAATGCACCAGGGAGAGGCCATGCCCTTTCTGCTCAGTGTTTGGTGGTCTTTTCCAGCTTGCTGTTTTGGCTTCCTCCTACATCCCTGGCACCATGAGGACCTTTGGTCTCACCAGGTCCAAGGTGCTGGGTCATGGTGCAGCAGTGGGCCATGGGATTTGCAATACACAGCAACTCAGCTCACCTAACCCACCACTACCCCTCTCCAGCTACACTATGGGTACTTGCCAGGGAGCACCCAGGGGTGAATGGAGGGTGCCAGGGTTGAACAAAGTGTACTGGGGCTGGTGATGCCTGCCCAGCATTTGATGAGTTAAGCCAGTCTCCAGCTAATTTCTCCCAGCGGCTCCCCTCCTCCTCCTCCTCATACTTCTGTATGCAGCAGGCAGGGCCTCAGAGCAGGTTCCTGCACTGAGCTGTTGCCAGGGGAGTAGTTAGGCGAGTCTGAGCTATGTGGGGAAAAGGCCCGGGCTGTCAAAGTGTCTGAGATGAACCATAGCCCGGTCCCCCTGCAGCTGGGCCCAAGCATGCATCAGCCCTTGTTTGGAGCCTGGGAATGGCAAAGCCCAGGGAGGTTCAAGGGCAAACTTGCTATTCATTAGTCAGGGGTCCTTGACGTTCCCACTCTCTGTCTCCCTTCTTCTTCTTCTTCTCTTTTCTGTCCCTCTTTTGACAGATTCCTGGGTGCTTTTGGGGAAAACTCCCCTCCTCCTCCTCCTCGCCCCAGCAAAAGCCCTCCACATAAACTTCCCCAGCAGACAAGGCAGGAGGACAATAACGTCAGGGCCACGATGCAAACGAGAGCCAGCAGAGCAGCCACATCCCCCGGGTGTCCTTTCTCCCTGGTCCTTCCTGCGCTGCCGCGGGAGAGCCAGCCGACGCATTCATTTCACTCATCTTGCCCATCGCCGATGCTTTATTATCTTGATGCTTGCAGGAAATTGTAACTTGAGATAAGGAAAATGTCAGCCGCCTTCTCCTCTCTCCTGTAGCCCAAAGCACCGAGAAGTTCCTCCGTAGGAAATGTAAATGCTTGCCCAGGTGCAGAGAATGAGCACGAGATGGAGGGAGCCTCGAGAGGCCGTGAGAGCATCTCCTCCAGGAGATAAAACTCACAGCGTAGGCGTAACACGGAGCCTCCCTCCCACCCCGCTGAACAGAATATTTCATAGCTCTTAGAAGCCGAAGCTCCCTTGTAATTATCCAAAGCAAACAGCACGTGTTATTAGTTTAAAATGATTTTTTTTCCCCCTCCCCGGGCCCCTGGAGCAGAATGGAGGTGTAATTGTGCTAAGGAGTTAGCAGGGGAGAGCACAGCTTTTGGTCACATTCAAGTTGGAGGGCTTGAGCCAGGGAGGCTGTTATGAAAGGCTGGTATTTGCATAAGCAGCGTGTATCCCTACAAAAAAGAAAGATATCAGGGGCTTGCAAAATTCAATCAAGGCTGGGAGGGAAGGAAAAAAAAAAAGGGAGGGGTGGGAGGGAGGGGGAAAAAAAATTGACAGTGAAAAAGGTTTTTCTAAGTAACACCCTGGCGAGATTAAATTGTCCAGAAAGTTTCTCCGTGTGAGCCGGTGAAGCGGAGGCTGGGCTGAGGGCAGGGGAGGAGCGGGGTCCCTCCTTCCTGGCCTCAATAGGGGATAGGAATCTGATTAGGCAGAGTGTTCTGCATCCATTTACCATTATTTGAGGGTGTTTTTTTTTTCCCTTCCCACCGCCCAGAATTGCTGTGGCGGGGCAGTTTGTCAGCTTATAAACCTCAGTGCTGGCTTTGTAAGGAGATGGAGGCACAGGAGCAAGTCTTGGGGCAGAGGCTGAGCTGTAATTTCAATTATTTATGCATTGTTTCTTTTTTAAAAGAGTGATAATAGTTCCACATGCTAGTTTGTGGGATGTTTTCCCTGCACGGGGCACTGAGGAGGGAAGGCATCATTGGGCTGGGATCAGGCACCCAGACTGCTAGACTAAACTCTAACTGTAGAGGAAGTGCATGCAGGAGATTTTGGCTTTCCTAAAATTTATGTCAAAACAGTTGGGTCAGTCCATCCACTTCTGCTTTCAGTTGCTGAGTGCCAGAAGCTGCAAACCCACCAGATGGACAGGGGGCAGTTTCCAAGGTGGCTCCTTGGTGTCTGGTACCAAGGAGCATCCTCTCTATCGGTACCACAGAGAAGTTCCTCTGTAGGCCACAGCAAGTTAACTCTGTGCCTGCAGAAGGCAGAGGGTTTACCTGCCAGGTAAAGGCTTTTCCCTTGTAAGCACGAGGGTTCAAACTCCTCCTACTCTCCTGGGTTTGCTAAAGTACCCACCACCATTCAGATCTTGTCTGCCCTGACCTCAGCATCTTTACTAGCCTTGGGGGAACATTGGGGATGACTCCTAATCTAGGAGGATCTAACAGGATAAAGAAGTGCTGAGCCTTGGCTTCTTGCAGTCTGTATCTCCCTACATGCACACCAGCATGGGGTCTGTCCTCTTGGCACTCTAATTCTCCAGAGACAGGTCAAACAAGCCATGGTCCTACCCCAAACACATCCACATGGGATGGGTTGGGCCTCTGCCTCTCTTAAGTTTTAGGCTGGCTTCAAAGTTGCAAAAGGGAAGGGATTTTCCTTGGATTTCCATCAAGTGCTTTATGAATATTGCAATAAAGGGGTTACAGAAGATCTATTTTTAAGAGAGAGAAAAAATACCCATGAAAATTGCAGCCTGGACCCCAGAGTGTAGAGTATTTGCACAGTTCAAAGAGTTACGGTGGTTCATCCAGTCACAGCCCGGGAATGTCGTGGTGCGACCTACAGCAGATCACATGCTGGCTACTCCCAGGGCGGCTCATTAGAGAGCCACACAGAAGATTTATCTCTTAAAATGGGCTTGCAAATATTTTATAAAATTTGCAATATTTTATAAAATTACAATTTGGTGCAATAAAAAGAATAAATTAACCAGCTGATGGTTCCTTTTGCACTCTGGATCCAAGTGTACTCAAGGATTAGTTATATTAGTCTTTACCCCTTCCAACATAACAGTTTATAGGCAAAGCAAAGGGAGCACAGCAAAGGGATGGGACTGATTTCGGGGCTAGGGAATACACACTCAACATGGATAAAGCGCAAAGGAAATAGAGAAAAAAATGCCAGGAGAAAGGGAGGAGAATGTGCTGCAAGGTGCAAAATGTGTGGGGCAAAGCACGGGAGGTGCAGGGAAAGCTGAGAAGGGGACTTGTGCTGAGCGTCACAGCTTCGGCTCCAGCTCTGTGGCTTGGTATCACTTTCTCCAGCCAGGCAAGGGTGCCAAGGGCAGGGAAAGTTAACACGAAGATTAAAACATCAGAAGGCTGTGCCTTTAGTGGCTCTGACATGCAGAGTAATCCCATGCCCCAAAGCCTAGTGAGGAAGAACAAGCGGTGAGCCCTCCCCTGGCTGGCGGTGTGCGGGGCAGGCAGAGGTAGGGGGTTGAGGCTGGTGCAGGGTAAGCCTGGCGTCTTGGGGACCACAGTGTTCCCAGTTGGGAAGGCGGAAAGGTGGTTCAGAGCTGTGAGAAACGTGTGGTGAGGAGGGAAAGAGGATTGGAGTTTCACTCCATCAATGAGCCAAGTTGGTCTGTTCTGAACTGAGTGCTGCGGGACTATTTCCCTGACAGAGATCATAACCACTCTGTTTTTTTCCTTTCCTTCCTAGATCCCAGCAAGTGGAGGAGGGATTTTTCAAGCCTGTCAGTTCCTTCTTGCAGTTGGCTACAGCCTGCCCGGACTTGCCATCTGACTTCTCCGAATTTCTCCAGGAGGGTCCCAACCTGCTTCTCCATTGCCCAAGAGAAGAGGCAGCTTTGATTCATGATCACAGCGGGTTTCTGCATCACTTCGAATCACGCCAGTCCACCCATGGGGAGGGAGCCAGGGCAACAAGGGGAGCCAAGGGATCATCCCACATCACTCCTGTACGTTGCCTTCAGTGCCCTCAATACCCCAGAGCAGGACCAAAATGCTTAGGCAGAGAGATCTGAGCCAGTCATTGTGTTACCTGGCGAAATCCCGGTTGTGTGAAGGTGGGAGAGAGATTTTAACTCCCAGCTTTGCTCATGGAGCAGAGTTTGGCCCTTGCTGCCCTTGATCCCTGGGTCTGTGGAGCTGTGGGAGTGCAGCCTTCCTGAAGGCACTGTGCTTGTGGCCCAGAGGACCATGAGCCTGTCCAGGCCAGACAGCCCTGCTGCTATTGTACTGCACCCTCTCTGTTCCTGTAAGAGAAACGTACTGCCTGTAATTCTCTCCCATTCAAATCCCGCCCCCCCATGCACTGTTGAAAATAAACTCTCCCTTTTTCAAAAGTGAGCCGTGTGATTTAGTGCAATCTCGAGATGGAGGAGGCAATGGGCACAAAATAAACCCAGGCAAATCAACAGGGAAGTGGGAGCAGCTGGGAGCCAAGCGGCCGGGCTGCGCCATGCCCCGCATCAGGCACATTTCCCTGAAAGCCTGAGCGAATCCCTCGCCGCTCAATGATCTTTATTTGGTCTGAACCCCGTCTGGGAAGTAACCGCTAAACCCAATGCAAACAGACCCCCGTGAAAGAATATAATGAATATGTCTCTCAAATGATTTGGAGCCCTTCTGCCTGCAGAGCAGGGTTCCCCATTGTGCCCCGCTCCCGGCGTGCTCGGGGCAGGCTGCGCGAGGTGGCCGCTTTCCCAGCTGAAATCCGAAAAAAGCAAACAATGGGTCAAGGCCGGCATTGTGCGAGCCCAGGCAGGCAGAAGGAGCGCAGCCCGGCATGGCCAAGTTCAAGGCTGGGCAGGGGGCCGGGCGTGCGGAGATGCTAATGGGGGCTGTGGAGCAGGGGGGTCAGGGACTCTGCGTGCCGTTACCCTGCGCAGCCACGAGCACCCAAAAAACACCTCACAGAGAGCCAAAGGGACGGGATCGCCCAGCGCAGCAAGGGGTGCTGAGGGCATTGGTGGTACCCTGGGAAATTTGGGTTGCTGGAGGGCTGGTGGTACTTATAGAGCTGGTATCGCTGTGGGGGATTGGTTGTGAGTTACAGGAGGACTGGTGCTACTGGGGGTGGACTGGTGTTACGGAGGTAGTGCAGGGGGAACTGGTGCTATGAGGGGGCTGCAAATGGAGATGATGGCACAGTGCAGGGCCCTGCCAGCGCAATGTGCATCCTGGGGGCGGTTTGGTTTGGGAGCCTCGCAGAGGACACAGCCTCTTTGGGTCTGCCCGGCGCTCCAAGCCCGAGCATGGACCCCCCAACACCCCCTCATCTGCCCCGCGCTCCCCCCTCCCCGGATGAAGTGTGCGGAGACAGGCGGAGCGGCCCGTGGAAAAACACCATGGAGGGCCCGCACAAAGGGGGTTTTATTCAAATTTGTTTAGAGTTTAGCGGATTTGCATGAAAAATGTGTGAGAAAAGCCGGCTCCAATGACCTCATCCCCAGCTGCCATTAATGTTCAATTAAGTGCTGAATAGTAGCAAAGGGGGGACCGGCCGGGACGTGCAGAGAATCCAGGCTCGGGCGCAGACTGTGAGAACCGGGCGGCCCCCCCGACCGTCTGGCCCCGGCCAGCCCCGACGGGGTCCCCCCGCCGCCGCCCCCCTCCGCACCGGGAGGTGCGCTGAGCCTGTCGGGTCTCAGCCCGTCTGGGTTATTGCCCGGATCACTCGGATCCTGAAGCAAAGTGCCCCCCCGGCCAAGGTGGGTGTTTGGGGGGGTAACGCCCCCTCACTGCGCCGCCGGGGCTGTTGTCACTCACCCCGCAGCCCGCCTCGCCGGGCCCGGAGCCGCTCTCCGCCTGGCAGACGGTGTCAAAGCCCAAGTTCAAGTCCACGCCGAGGGGCTCTGCCCCGGGATTCCCAGCTCCTTTCCATCCTCCGCCTTTTGTTCGCCTCTGACAATTGCTCTTTATTTCTTACACACCCCCAGCCTCCCCCCCGCGCCCCCCCCCCC
>WBMV01007615.1:299986-350923 GCA_013396655.1 Campylorhamphus procurvoides | reverse complement strand
GGGCGGTGGGGCTGGAATAGCGCCCTGCCTGGCCCTGCCCTGCCCTGCCCGGCGGGGCGGTGAGGGGTGAGGGGCGGGGGGAGGCCTCAACGCCACGGTAGGAAACGTATTACCGCGCCCGCCACGCTTGCCCATTGACAGAGATAAACATGCAAATGAGTCGCTTTGCATGTCATTAGCATACAGGCAGATTGCGGGGGGAGGGGCCGCAGTGTGCGCACTGCAGCGTGCTTTAATGCAACACCCAAACAGCCATTGCGGGTCTCTCCCGCCGGCAGCACCTGCGGCTCCCCGCGCCCCCCGCCGCCGACAGTGGGACCCCATCACCCTCTCTCACCCCCCGGGCCGCCGAGCCGCCACTGGGGCTGCCTCGCCGGGTACCCGGCTCGTCCAGCGCGGCCTGGGACTGCAGGGCACAAGGACACGCAGGAATAAATAAAGACAAACCTCGGGCAGTGGTTTTTTGGGGCTATTTCTGTTTTGTTCACCTATTTCTGTATTCTTTCACCTGGCGCAGGGAAAAGAGCGGGCGGAGGGCCCTCAGCCGCCGCCGCTGGCAGCCCCGCTCCGCCGCCACCTTTAATTGCGTGGGGTGGGTGGAGGGAAAGGGAGAGACTGAGCCGCTGAATTTCAGGAGGGAAGATACAGGGGGGGAGCACGGGTCGGGCTGAGGGTTCCCTACGCCTTCCGGAGCTGGGGGGCGGCCGGGGTGCAGCCTGTGAGGGTGCGTTTGCAAACGACGGCCGTGAACCCGGTGTCCGTGTCCGTCTGTGGACACGGGTGTGTCCGCGACCTCTGCATGTGCCGCCCCGTGCATGTCCGCACACGCGTGTTGCCTCCCCGCCCCGTATTATGTCCCCAGGTAATCCACCTGATGGGTGTGTGTATGTGGGATCTGTGTGTCCCCCGCACACGCGTGTGTTTACCGGAGCGGGGGGTGTCTGCACACACCTCGGGCATCCGTGGGGCGCATCCGGCCGCGGGGTGACCCATGGAAGGGGGGTGCGGGGGAGGCCGCCGCCCTCGCTCCCAGCTGAGATGGAGGGATCCCCTCTGGCCGGGCTTCCCTCCCACGCGGGCCGCCCTGCTGCGAGGGGGACATCTCAGGGCGCCCCGCTGTCACCCTCCCGGGTTTTCGTTGAAAGGGGAACAGCTCTCCCGTCCTTGCGAGAAGGACGGGCGAACAGCCCGCGACGGGCCGCGGGCAGGGGAAAACGCATCCGTGGGGCAATCCACCCTCAGTGGGGAAGGAGGGACACTTCCTGGGCACCTTTGGCTTCCCCCACCCAAAATTCCCGCACGACTGCGATGACACAGAGGGAGAAGCGCCCTAGCACTGTGGGTGCGGGGTTTGGTGCGGGCCCCCGGCGCTCCTCACAGCGGCTGCTCCGCAGCCCGAAGGGACCCGCTGGAGAATGACCCCCACTCCTATTTAGGGGAGAGTCGGCAGGGAAAGCACCCCCTTTCTCCTGCGTGCCCCCGAGCCTCGGCACAGCCCCCAGTATCACACCTCCCAGAACAGCGGGTCCCCGCTCTGCAAAGAAACCGGCTTTTTGGTCTCGTAAATAAATCCGATTTTTATTCTTGAAAAGAAACACGCTCTTTATTCTTGCAAATAAACACGATTTTTTCTTCCTTTAAATAAGCCCGATTTTTATTCTAACAAATAAGTCCGCTTTTCTCTGCCTCGGTGGTTTATTTCTGGCCGGGAAAGACAAGGCGGGGAGAGGGTGCAGGGTCGGACCGAGCGTTGTTTTGGGAAGGGGGGAAACCCAAACTCCGGCCGGTGTGGAGAAATTAAATAGTGCTGTCTCATCTCCGTGTCCCACACAGAGGAGATGAAAGCGACGACAAATTTGTTCTCCAAAACAATTTTTAAAACCTCGAGTATATCTTTTCCCCGTATGTTCTCGGGAGAGCAAAAATTCACAGAGCAGCCCCGTAATAATTTTTTTTCTGCTGAAAATTCTTCCCAAATCCAGTTAATAGATTATTATTGCAAATAATGCCGCCTCTTTTTTTCAGCAACTCAATATACCATTGGAAATTAGAAACACCGTTCTTTTATATTTTTTTAATTATTGTGTGTATGTTTTTTGTATGTGTGTGGGTTTTAAGCTTTTTAATTTTTTTTTTAAATGTACCTGAAATACAATTTTGTTAGGCTTAGGCAGTCCTTCAGAACATCCCGCTGGATAAAATTCGGAGGTTGTGCCGTTCAAAACGACAAGTGTTAAGTGAAGGCTCCAGGAGAAGCCCCGTGGCACGGACAATGCCGAGCGTGGATGACTCTGTCCAGCGTGTGCCACTTACAGGAATAATCTTTTTAATTTCAGTCTCGAGTAAGAGAATTTCAAGAGTCTGAAAAAGTGATTTATGAAGACCCTGAGACCTGCCGCAGCCAGGGCGGCCCCGGCAGCTCCGGCCCGCAGCAGCCCCCGAACCTGCTCTCTATCCCCCTGTGCCCGATTCCTTCAGGATCAGGACGGCAGAGACAGTCCTGAACTGCCGGGCAAAGTTTGGAGCCCTCGGCAGAATTGTTGCAAGGGCGACGCGGGGCGCAGGGTCTGTCCCGGCTCTGCGGAGCTGGTCCCAGTCTCGGTCCAAGGCTGTCACCGCCTCGTGCCGCCAGCTCCAGGCACAGCCCTCACCCGGAGCATCTCTGGCTCCAGCGCTGGGGCCAGCCAGAGGCGAGGAGGAGGAGGAGGGTAAGAGGAGGTTAACGAAAGAGGGCTCTATTTCTGGCAACAGGACCGGTTCTTTGTCGGTAGGATCAGGCAGGACGACCCCGGGTCTCTGCCACCCCGTTTCACCGTCGGGGCACGGTGGGAAGTCCGCACCGTCCCCAGCACCGGGAGCAGCCCACATACCGGCAAGGGCGGCGGAGGCTGGCCCAGCCATTCGATACTCATTAAAACAGCCCCTCGGCTGCATTTTCGTCCCCTATACACGGTTTCCCCTCGTAGAAGGGTGCGTTTGTGTTGGAGTGGGCTCCGACCCACTGCCAAACCGTGGTCCGTGCCCACACTGCGGCCCCGGGGCTTGGTGGCTACCGTGGGGGTGATCCCAGCCCTGTAACGTGGGGAAAAGAAGGCTAGAGGTCAAGACTGGACCGGACCGGGGAGGACCCCCCTTCCTCGGCGCAGCGGGACGTGTCCGGGGAACGCGCGGGGACCCGGCGGCGCCGCGCCCCGACGGCGGCCCCGCCCCTGTCCAGGGTCCTGAAACAGCCTGCGGCCGCCGAGCCACCGACGGGGCGTGCTCGGGGAGGGGGGCGGCGGGACCCTGCCATGTGCGGGAGGGACCTTTCGGGTGTGGGAAGGACCCCTGGGGTGCAGGAAGGGACCCCTCGGGTGCGAGGCGGGAGGCGTCGGTGTGCAGAGCGGGAGCCGGGCATCCCACTAGGGAGACGGTGGCTCTGATGGCGGCGAGACGGGGCGGCAGCTGTAGGGCCGGCCAGCGGCCCCGACGGCGCGTTTCCATGCGCTATTCTTCCCCGATTTACTGCTTGTCACCGGCAGCTCAATGGGGGTCCCCCCGTCTCTGGGACCTGCACTGCCTTCCCCCACTCCCGCCCCCACCATCCTCGGAGACGCACAGAGCCGACCCCCTTCCCTCCCCCGGCACATCGCGCTGCCCGGCGGCCGCTCCCTTGCGCGGCTCCGGGGAAGTTCAAGAAGTTGGCTGGCCCCGCTCCCTGCGAGCAGAGCCAGCCCAAACACCACCGCCTGCCCCGGAATATTTCACCGTCGGGCAGAGGGAAGGGAGGGGGGGAGACGGCTTAAATTTCCCCCCAAAACCCCTCGGGCTCTAATCTCCCATGCATCGTTACAACTGTCCGCAATGAGGCGGGGGAGGCCGGGCTGCAATTAGCTATAGAGCCGCTCGCCTTGCAAACAGAGGGGCTCGGATTATTGCAAATTCATTTCTATTTTCCAGGCCAGCGCTTGTATTCTCTGTTAGCATAAGAATAGAGCCAGGCCCTGTGAACTCCTCCGACCTACTGACCCCTCTCCCCAGAAATGAATAGCAGCACTTTCCGTCCCCCCCCCCTCGCCAGCCTCTCCAGCAGACTCGAGCCACGGCCTAAATTCCTAATCAGGGTAATTTAATATATCTTAAGCCCCTGGCTGCTTTATTTTCGCTCCTTTTTTTTAGTTTGTTTTAGGCATTCACTGGCTCTCACCCCGTCATTAGAGATCCTTATTTGACGGATATAAGAAGCTGTTATGAGACTACAAGTCTCTTTTTATCTTCTAAATAAGCTGTGCTTCCCCGTAATTAGAATGGTGTTCCCAGCCTTTGAGGCCTTTCAGGGCCGCCTAACAAAAAACTTGCAGGAGATGAATAATCCCGAAGTACAGACTCCCCGGCCCAACCAAAGAGCCGGGACGGAGACCCGCGCCGGGCGGAGCAGGGGCGGGCGGGGGCACCCACGCGTGGGCCGGCCCTGCTCCGCCCGCAAGTGTGCGGGGGCGGCTTCTCCCGCACCCCCCAGGGGCGTTGAGGTTTTGGTTGGGGTCGCGGCAACACCCCGCCTCTTGTTTGGGGCTCTGCCCCTCGCATCTCCACCTTGCTGAGAAGGCCTCACCCGCTCCCACACCCCCGTGTATGACCTCGGGGACGGCGTGACCGATCCCCCCTGGAGCTGTCCCAGCGCTCCCCGGGGGTGCCATCCCCTCCCCGTGCCCCGGGATGCCACCCTGGGGTGCCCGGCGGGGCGGGGGGTCCCCGGAGACCCTGCACAGCCCCGCGGGCACCTCGAGCCGTCGAGGGGATCCCGCCGGGGCCGCAGCTCATTGGCCAGCGCGGGCTGACGACGTGCGGCCGGGCCTCGCGGATTGGCTGGGAGGGAATTTGGGCTTGGTGGCGTCACGGCCGCTCGACGGGGCTCCCCTCGGTGCCGGGACACCGCGAGGACGGGCGCCTGTCCCCTCCCGGTGAGTGTCCCCGCAGCGTTTCGTGAGAGTATCGTGTCTCTGAACATAAGATACACATAGGTGTGTGAAATAGATGTGGAAAGTGGCTTTGGGATAATTAGCCTCCTTGATGTGGTTGGAGAGTTATCTAATCCAGAGGAGCCTAAAGGCATCATTACGGAGACAATATTTCAGGAAATCCAATTCATTGGAGCAAAAATATGACATTCATTTTGCTGGTTATGTTATTACAAATATCCTTCAAAGCCGACATTTCACGCCCCCCCACCACCACCTCCCCCGAAAAATAAAAAGAAAAAAGTGAAATAAAATAAAATAAAATGACCAGACTAAAAGGCCCAAGGCTATGGACTGGGAGGAGGAGAAAGCCGACGGCAGGGAATCACCCCTTGCTTCCAGGACCTGGAATGCACTGGGCTGGATGGAGCACGAGGGGTCTTTGATGGTGGAGGGAGCTCCCGGAGGGGGACAAAGGACTCGAGGGAATCAGCCAGGAACAGCCCCAAACACCGGACTCCAGCGCTGCCTCTGCCGAGGCGCTGGAGGAGGCCAACTCTCTGCTCGGCTTGTGCGGGGCTGTGCCCTATTTTCAGCTCTTCCGCGGGGGATCCGCGGTGCGAGCAGCAGTCGGCGGCGGGCAGCGGGCAGAGGGCAGCGGGCAGGGCGGCTCTGCCTCGTCCGACCGATCTCGGAGCCGAATGGCACAAAACCACGGCCCCCGCTGGCACGGCTACCCCTCTGCCGGCGCTGCCCGTCGCTCCGCTGCCGGGGCACGGCAAGCGCCAGTGTCACTGGTGCTACTGGTGGCACTGGTGCCCGGCCGGGAGCAGCTGGGCCGGGAGATGCTCTGCCGTGGTCTACCTGCCCGCATCAGAACGTTTCCAACTTCTTGTATTTCGGGTTGGGGACAGGCTCGGGGCCGCAGCCGGTACTGGTATGGGTGCCAGTCGCGCAGCATCTCCCCAAATTCCCTTCAACGAAATCCGACCGCTGGAGCGCCCCTCGCCTTGCCCTCACGCCTCAGCCCTCCGGGCACTCGTTCTGCTTCACGCCGGGGTAGAAACACACGTGGGCCTCCGCTACCGTGCTGCGCCCCGCGCATTTTTTTTGTAAAGAGACACACAAAACGGGGAGGCTAAATGGTGTTTCCCGGCCCTGGACAGTAGTGGCGGCAGGGAAGCCGGGCCGCCCAGCCAGGCCGAGCTTCCTGAGCCACGCAGGGCTCCGACCGGCCGACGTGGGCTCGTCCCGACTGGGCGGCGGCGGGGGTCGGTCCCGAACCGCGCCCAGCCCGGCTCCTCCAGCTGCCGCCACGTCCCCGCTCCAGCTCGCAGCCCGGTTGTTTTGTTTAATTAAACTCAATGTCAGTGTTAATTTTCCGCCTGGCCGGGCAGCCCTGCCTTTGCCGGAGCCGGCGTGTTGGTTACAGATGTCAACGCGCCCCGTCGGGGCTGCGCCGAGCCCATGCAGACGCGCTGCGCCGGCCACGCGTGGCCACGGCCGCGGGTCTGGCTGGAGCCGTGGGCTGCGAGGCCGGGGAGGGCAGGGGCCGGGCTTCCCCGGCATCCACCCCCACTCCGCGACTCGGTCCTGCGTGGGCGAGCAGGGTGGACGAGCATCGTGAGGCGTGTTGTATGAAAAGCTGTCCCTGCGTGTCTTGCGTGGATTTCCACGGAGACACAGGTATTCGGTGAGAACCCATCCCGGCGGGGTGGGGGCGAGCCGCTGGGAAAACTGGAGGTGCGCTTTGGCAGAGAGGACATTCTTCCTGGTGCTGTAGCAGAGGTCCCATCCGAGGGTGCATCCCTGGCTTGGAGGGGAGAGATGCTCCAGGAAGAAATGGAGGATCCCGGGCACTCCCAAACCAATGGCAGTTCCAGGGATGAGTCACTCCCTCCCAGAGGTGTCCCAGGTCAGGACAGGGCACAGGACAGTGGTAGGGAAAGGGCATTCTCTTGCCTGCTTTTGCCCTACTTGCTGCAGAGCCCTCAGCCCCAGCTGGCTCACAGCCTTTCCAGCAGCCAGGAACCTCTCTGCTCTTTCCCAATTACTTTTCCACCCCCTCCAAACTTTCGGTCCCTGCATCCTCCCAGGTGACTGCCAAAGCAGCTCCCTGTGCCAGACATTCAGCTGGCACATTTGTGCCCCTCTGTCTTCAAGCTGGACTCCCACTCTATTTAATCCCTCCTCGGATGGCAGCTATTGCACAACTCCAACTTGCATCCTCATCCTGCCCGGCTGCTTCCCCAGCCCTGTGAGATGTACTCAGTGAGGCAGGGACCCACACGGCACAGGGTGAGTAAATCCCGACCCTCTCCTCTGGTCTATCTTCGGTCATTCCTGACATGCCATGTGCTTCTTGACCCCTACCAGTGACCAAGACTATCTTTTCATAGTCATATCCATGCCTTAGAGTGCTCTTCCTTGATGGATGTAGCTATTTCATTGCCATGTGCCTACAACGGATTTTCTCTGTAGTCAACACTGAATTCCTCCTTCGTTTGAAGGGCAAGTTCGTCAGCACAGCAAGACCCTTCCCCTCTGTACAGTGCTAGATTTTATCGTATTGGAGCAGCAGTAGATATTGTCCTGTTGCTGCTTCCTCCCTCCTCCCTGGCACTTCCGAAGGCTCACACTCCTGCCTGCTGTGGGGGCTCCGGCACTGACCCCTCCGTGCTGGGTTTGTTATGCCACTTTGTCTCCTAACTTTTAACCGGTTATTCATTCCCCAGCTGCTTTTCAAACTTCACTTCTCGGCAACAGGCTCAGTCTTATTTACCAAACAATCAGGTTTATTGCTGTTTCTCCCCATTCTTTGTTACCATTTCTATCTGTTTTCCCCATTAAACTCAGGACGTTGCGGTTTTCCGGACCCCCCATAGAGCCCTTTTCGGGAAGTTGGCTATCCTCCATTCCTATTTACAAAGACCGATTCACACAGGAGGCTAAACTCCAGCTACTGAAGTAGCCATTTCATATTTAAGTTCTTCTAAAAGCCTTGCTTAATTCTCATCTTTTCTCACTACTTGTTTCTGTGCACTCTATCAGGCTGTTTTGCAACCCCTCCTACCACTACCTGGGCAATGTTCAGCCCCCACAAGACTGGGGGGATTCCTTTGAGATGCTGGAAGAAGTATCCAGTGTAGGGGGGTCTCCACTGTAGAGATTAATCTCATTTTCTTCTTCTTCTTTCATTTTCTTCTCCCGATTGCAAGCCCCAGACATTCACCTCTGGTACCTTTCATTTGTTTCCCATCAGCAAATCATTCCTGAAAATTCCCTGTGTCCTGCTTTGTTGTTTTATATCGATACTGGGGAGATGAGGGTGGGATTTTGGGCTATAGGAAGGGCACAGCTTTGACACAGGTGACTGGTATAAACATGACACCTTATGCCTACCCCACCCCAATATGGGGGATTTACTTCTACCCCCTGTCCCTAAAACTCCCCAAACAGATCCCTGCCCTTCTGAGATTGCCATGGTCCAAGCACCATCTTCCCAGCCCCTTTCCCAAGGCAGGCATCACATCCCAGGAGGCAGAGGATGGGTGATGATAGGCCAAAAACAGGAGAGCCTGGAGGGACTGCAGAGCTGGCCAGCACTAGTCCCTGTGGAGATCCATCCCCTTGGCATACGTCCACTCCCTGCCTTGATGGAGGTGCAGGTGTGAAGGCGATAGAAAAGGAAAACGGGCGCTGCCTTATTGGAGCTGCTCGTAAACAAAGCCACTTGAATGGAGAGGATTCAGAGAGCCCAACAGCCGCAGGAAACTATAATTATGTTTAAATATTGTTAGCATCATTATCTTTTATCCGCCATCAGATTAAAACAATTATGGCATTTTCAGGAATCGTCCTTGGCATTCTCTTGACCGACGTTATCTGTCAGGCAGGAAATGTGATTTTCACTTGGAGAGGTGCCAGCCACCATGCGGCCAGTCCCACAGCCCCTGTGATGGGAGAAGCCAGCAGCCAGGGTGAATTCCCATTTTATGGAGAAATCCACATTCATCCCATTCGCTGTGGTCAGGAATCAGTCACTCCTTCATCTTGTCCCTATATTACTCTGAGTTTCTATCCATTGGCTTTTGGATTACCTGTCCTGGTGGTGGCAGGGGGAGGCAGGGGGAGGACACCTGCCCGTGCCATCACCTCTGCCAGTGGTTGTGGCGGCCTGCCGGAGCGGGTAACCTTGGCAAACACGGCTCCGTGCCTGAAAGCTGTGGTGAGCAATTTACCCAAGGAACTCATTTCAGGAGATCTAGTCTAAGTTAATTAAAGATGGCTGACTGGGGTCATCGCCTTGGCAACAATTAAGGGCAGGAAAGACGCCTCATTAGTAATAGTTTTTAACAAAAACCATAATTCTTCATATCAAGACAATCCCAGGCACACAAGGCAGGGGGCAAGAGAATGCTTTCTATCTGGCTTTCCTCTCTTTCCTCACCCTGGCTGTGGGTTAGCCCACAAGGCAGGACTGAGAGATGGGAAAAAAGGATTGAAAGGAAAAGCCCCTTTGCAGATCTGTAGGCTGGTGAGGGTCTGGTGGCCAGTGGCCAGCACTAGAGCCACTGGAGCAGGGGCACACAGATAATGGGGAATATGCCTGGAGGGTCAGATCCAGCTTCTTGGGAAGAGAAGCTGAGAGTGGCCATTGCTGCCATGCAGGGGCTGCCTGCACATCCTGGCCCAGGAAGCATCGTGCCAGGCTGCCACCCCCAGCCACCAGCAATGGGGTTATTCCTCCAGCTGTGCCTTTGTTTTTTAATTTCCCCCTTGTACTCCAGAAATCTTAATGCCGCTGCCTACTAATGCCAGGCTGGGCAGAGTAGCTTTATTTTCTACTTAATTAACTGTCATCCAGTGATTGATCAATTAATGATGGAGCCATCATGGTAATGCTCTGGGAGCTGGTGTGCTGGGGCCAGGCTGAGTCATGTGCTTGCCTTCCCACTCTTACCTGCTCCAGCACCCGGCACGCTCCCCCCCGGCGCCAGGGCTGTGCCGACTCCTCTCCTGACAGTAAAGGACAATGTGACAGATGGAAAATCCCTCGCTCCCAGGGAATTTGGTCATTTACAGGGCAGCTGTGGGAGAGACTGGGGACCAGGGACTGGGGACCAGGAGTGATGCTCCTGCCCTGACATCCCTGAGTGGTGTCTGAGGGTTGCAGAAGGGCCACCTCTCTGCTGGACACAATGTCTGCTGCTGTGTTAAGCTCTAGCCCCAGTATTTCTGCAGCTTCCCCTCCTCTCAATGATGTTTTGGCTGGTGTTGCACACCTGAATGATGCTCTCACTGCTGACCTGAAGTAGTCAGGGCTCAGCGGAGCCAGCAGTGGAGTGGCTCTGCTCTTGGCCTCCTCCTCCTCCTCCAAAGTTGCACACATGGCTCAAACGGGAGAGATAAATATAAACTCCATTCAGATATCCATAGAAACAGAGCTGGAGATGGAAGACCCCATGCAGATAAAACCTTTCTCCTTCCCACACGCTGCTATTCCCAGTATTATTCCAAAGCATTTTATAAAACCAGTAGAGCTGGGCAGGGACCAACACAAGTGACCAATACGGTGTTAGCAGGAAAATCCCAGATCGGGGGAAACACTTTTTCTGCTGAATAATTTATCTGTTATAATACAAAACCCTCAGGATTGTGTTTAAAAAGGGGTGACGCCACACCTGATGTGGTGGGACACGCCAACACACACACGTGCTTGGGGCTGAAAGGGCTGCAGCATGACTCCGACACAGAAGTGGTGTAAGTCCTGTTGCTTAATTACTGTTTCCTTTCTGTGCCGTGAAAAGTGCTGAGATACAGATTTGACATGCTGAAAGGCGTCTGGCATCTTGTCACGCACCAGCCCCATCTCCAGCATTCAACAGCTGGAGAATACACTCCCCCCCCACACCCTCAGGTGTATTCCTGCACCTACAACATCACCGCCTGTTTATCTATGGGTCGGTCCCAATGATAACATGTTTATTCAGACGATTCTGCCTGGCTGGTAAAATAGAAACCGAATTGGTACCAAAGGGAACGAGCCACTGCTTGGGGCTGCATGTGCAGCTCCTCCTCCCCACCGGCTCCAGATTGAGTTGTTTGTCTCATTACATCCCTGCACACACATCCGCACCCACACACCAACACATATATAATCCCGTGCGTACAGCCAGGAGAAAACCTTATATAGTATTATAAACATAATGCTATTTTTTGAATTAAAGCTTAAAACCGTTCATTGGAGATGACACATGCAATGCATTCAAGCCCAAGAATAGGTTTGGAAGCAGCTCTGGAAAATATCAATAATCTGTAGAGTTTCCTTGCATCCTGAACCAAATCCAACATAATTTCTGCTGTCAATAATGCATGTTTACAGCGAGAAGACATCCAAGGAGACCCCATGGCTCAAGCCTTGCCTTGGGTGAGTGGTGAGGTTTCTGCACCTCCTTGTGCTGAGAGAAAGATTTATTTCCCCCCATCCTCATGGCAAGGAAACTGCTGAATTAACCTCCCTGGGAGTTTTTTGGGTGAGGAATAGAGCCTTTTCTCTGCCTGCTTGGTGCCTGGAGGTGCAGGGTGGTGTTAGGTGTGATGTGCCAAGCGATGCTTAGGCAGTCCCTGGGCTGGTGCTGGCTGCCGAGCTCCAATGTATTGTGGCCATGCAGAATCTAGAAATAAACTGGGGTTTGGGTAGCAAGGAGGGATTTGCAGTGTGCCAGTGTGGGAGATAAAGTGGGGAGTGGATGGCAAACAAAATCTCCCCCATAGTTATACTGGAGGCAGCATGGAGCTGGAGAAATTGTGAATTCATTTGGAAAAGTAATGGCTGAGCATCCTCAGAATCTCCCCAGCTCCTCTCCCCATCGGCTGCATCCATACCCTCGTTAAGGCAGTGGGAGCTCAGCAGGTCCCCAGGGAGGTTTTGTAGTGCTGACCACAGAGTTGAGGACAGGCCATGGGGGAGGTGGGCTGGCTGCTCACCCACACAAAGGGGCTCGGGCCAGTGGTGCCTGGTGTGCCCTGACCCTGCGTCGGGCAGCCAGGAGGGCACAGACACATTGTGACCAGCTCAAAATGATGCTCCGAGACAGAACTGGAACCATTTAAAAGCAATTAATAACTGTAAACTGCCCTGGCCCTTGCTGTTCATTAGGCAACCACAAAGAAACTTTATTTTAGAGTTGCAAGTCCTCTTTCTCTCTTTTTTTTACTTTTTGTTTTTTTCTCAGAGAGAAACTTTTTAAATATGTAATTGGCTCTGGGAACCAGGACCCAAAGGGGTTGCAAAAGCAAGGGAAGCAATTGCCTTAATCAGTCCAAGATCCCTGATTTATTTATGTATTTATTTCTATTTCAAAGCAGTGCTGCTCATCATATCAGGGCCTTTAGAAGCACAATTATTCTCTCGACAGAAGAGCTAACCTAGGCTGCGATTATTTGCCTTTCTGAAAGGCAGCGGTTCCCCGTCAGCCGTCCTCCCCACGAATGCACTGCCGCTCCTGCATCTCTCCGAGCGGTTTTAGCATCCAGGAAACATTCCCCCCAGCCTTCCCGTAGCCACAGCCCGCCTCAACACCCAGCCTTTCTGTCGAGCTTCCCAGCTTCAAAGAGCGGGGTGAGCGTTCGTTAAATAATGATTCTAAAGAATTCCTCTTCTTTGGCTGCTTTTCAAGCAGTGGTTGGGAAATGTGCTCGCGTCTTTATGGCTTGTAAAAGACACCCGAGGTCACAAGTAGAAGGAGCTCGGCAGACCCAGCCCCAGGTGGGTTTTGGACCATGGAGATTTGCTTGTGTTTCACTCCTGAGAAATGCTTTATTCCCAGGTTGTGCCTGGATCTGGGTTTGAAGTGGGATCAGGGTGGGATTTGGAGGAGATGGTCTGCTGGTCTGTGGAGACAGAGAGTGTTCCAGCAGTGGAAGGGAACGAGTGAAAAAGCAGAAAAAGAGCGAGCTGTGCTTTGAAAAGAAACCTTCTTGCAGCTGCAGTGGGATGCCTAGGGTTAGATAAATGTCCCAAGCCCTGCCTGCTGACCCTGCAGACACCCATCCCCAGGGCAAGCAGGCAGGCCAGGGCTTGGGATGGGCAAGTTGGTACCTGCAAGGTCAAAGGGGCCACAATCCACAGTACTGGGATGGATCCTGCTTGGTTCCCTCCACCAGCCGCAAATTTTGTCCCTGTAAAGAGACAAACCCCCTTTGCAGTGACAGCCTTGCAAAGCTCCCCATCTCAGGGGGCTCAGCTGCCCCATCCCTGGGAGGTTCCCATGGTAAGCAGCGATGCCACACTGCATCCCCAACCCACAATGGGGCTCATTCGCAGCGGCATGAGCCATCCGTGAGCTTGGGAGAAATCCTCGCGCGTTGTGTCCCCCCATCCCTGCTATGCATATTTTGTGAAGGTTTAATTGGCAGCAATTATTAACTAGCACGGACCCTGGAAACCTGCCAGTCAGGAAAATAATGAACCGTTTTAATACAAATTCAGCCCGTAAACAAATGTGGCTGCCAGAGCCATTGCGGCTGCCTGGCACTGGGAGAGTTAGCACAGGACACAGAAGGTAGACCGAGGGCAGCCTCGCTGTCCCTTCTGGCACTGGGTGAGGGCTCATGTCCCCAAGGCCACCCCATGTCCCTGTGGGGAAGGCCTTACCTAACACCACCCTGAAACTGCAGCATCAATAACAGAGCAGGGACCAAACCTGTGTAGATGTAAGAAGATGTAGATTTGGACTTTGTGATAGTTTTGGTGCCAGGAGGGTGTGGCAGAGGAGGGGTGGAAGTGGGTCTGTGCACTGGGGAGCAGGCACAGACGGTGCCCAAGACTGAGTCCTGCAGAGCATCCTTGCTCCCTGCCTTGCCCTGCATCCCTCCCTGGTCCCACAAGCCCAACCAGGGCCCTGGTCCCTCCACCCTGACTTGCATGGGGAACAAACTCACTCTCCACTGGCAGATACCTCCTTTATCTGCTGCCAGGCTCCTCCAACAAGGGTTTTCAGGGCATTCAGATAATGGGCAAACAGCCTTCTCTGCCTGCTGCAGGTACAGGGTGAGATGCTGTGTCCCTAGAGCATCCCTGGGGCACTGGCATCCTCTGGCACCCCTCAGGAACCCCTGGCACTTCGTGTAAAAAAGGCAGGCCCACCCCCAGCAAAAAGCATCTCTGGGACATAGGCTTGAAATCTTCCACCCAGGGAAATATTTCTGCCAAGGAACTGCTTTTGGTTTATTCTGAAAGGGTTACATTTTTCCATGTTATTTTTTACCTTTTTTTTTAATAGTAAAATGGGATGATGGTTCTTTTAACTTTCAGTAATTTGTGGAAATTAAAAAAAAAAAAAAAGAAAATCATTTGCAACGCGACCCAGATTTTAATGGCACTCTGAAATGGATGTCGCCTGGCTTTGTTTTAATTTTTTCTTTTTATGAACTCGCTCCCAGAATGGTGAAAAAAATCTCTCAAATCTGGATCATGAATGTGTCATGAATTGTTTTTCTGATTTTTCAAATGTTCCTGGCAAATAATTGTTCTGTATCTGAAAGGAGGTTAAAATAAACTTCATTTTACATGTAGCTAACAGGAGCATATTTTCCCACTGGAAAACAAAGCAAAATTGTATAAATCAGAGAGATTTAAAATATATAAATTAGTAAAAAGGTAGAATCAGCTCTTTCCTCAGGTTCATGTGTGTAAAAAGGCATTTTTATATCTTGCCTGGGCTAAGACTATTGCTGCCTGCCTTCAGAAGAGGTTTCTTCCCTTGAATTAAGCACCAAGGTAGTAAAGATACAGTATTTATAAGCCAAAAAATAAAGCAGGCACAATTTATTAAACAGCTACAATGTGACAATAAATAATTTTAATGTCAATCAAAATTGGATTATTGTCACTGAAATTTGGATTGAAAAGATAAAAGCCTGAAAGGGAGAATTGAAATCCAATGCTGGAGACAATTCCAATATCTTTGTTCCTTGCAATAAATATTTTGGGTGAGAGTTTAAACCAGCTCATTCTTAATTTGGGGGAGAAAAGGTTGAGTGTGGTAGGCTTTTAGGAAATACACTAAGAAAATATATTCATGCCTGGGATTGGTGAGAAGAGTTTTTATTTTGTGAAAGTAATAGATAAAAAAAATTATTTTATTTTATTTTATCCTTTTAAAACTGCTTGGATTTTAATTTCCTTTTCAGTATTAGGCAACGGCAGGAAAGGGATGTTTTTTCTTGAGCTGACAAATATTCCCCCTCCTTTCTCCTGTCTTTGGAAAACCCAAACTCAGCCCCCCTGGAATGCATCGGCCAAAGCATTGGGAGGGATGTTTTTTGGTGCAGCCAAACTCCAAACTCCACTCCTGCACAGCCACAGCCCCAACTCCCTGCCTGCCATGCCGGGGCCTTGGGGGCAAAGGTCCCCTCCCAAACCCCTCGCTGAAATATTCCCCTTTGGTCCCAGGGATATTCAGGGTAGCCTGTGCTATCGGAAAGAAAACAGCCCTTTTTGGGGATGGTAAAAAACCCAATAATTATTCCTCTGGCAGGGACTGGGGCATGTGGGAGAATAGAGGTCAAGGACACAGTTCCGGGAGAAGCGTACCCATCACCTATTTTTTAAACCCAAAATGAGGATGACAAGGATGTTGGGGTGTAATGGGGTGCAGGTAGGGCTGTTGGCATCAGCTTGATTTCCCTGAGGGTCTGAGACCTTCCAAGCAGGAGAGGGGTCCCCCTCTCCATCCCTTTCTTGACATCATTGCCCCGCTGCCCGCTGGTCTCCGGCAGCGGCTCTGCCTTGGCACCGAGTTCAAATGATGTCTGAACCAGCAAATACTCAGCTGGAGTGGCCGAGGCAGAAGCCCTCTGTGTGTCTCTAGGGCAATGTGTTTATTCTGCATCCAAATAATGCCCAATTCCTCCTTGAGACAGAGCTCCCAACTATTTCTACAAGGATTTAGGTACACGACATAAATAAATAGACTTATTTGTATATATTTAAATGTGTGTATGTGAGCAAACCAAATTAATACTCAATATTGGCTTAAAACCCAGGGTGCCAGAACATGCACGGACAGAGGTGTGGGCTAGGAGTGGGATATCTAAGTTTGTCCCCGGAGCGGCTGATGGATGGACAAGGAGGAACCGGCGGTAGCTGGGTGGTTTTAATCAGCATGTATGTGTGTGACAATAGTAGGGTGAAGAAGTGGACCTGACACCGGCATCCTTGATTTGTTATAAATCACACACATAAAAATGGGGGGGGAGGAAATTAAATCTCGGGGATCACAGTGCTTTTAGTGCCAACTCAGTCCCCAAGCTGGAACAAAGCTTTGCCAGCCCTGAAATAAATGATGCTTCACCTAATGGCTCTTATCCCTTCCCCGCTGCCTCCGACCAGGCAGCTTTAGGGTTTTAATGATGCCGATGCAATGGGAAGAAGCATCTGGGCCTGGTGCTGATTTTTACCAGCAAAGGTAGCCCTGCCAGGTGGGGTGGAGGCCCTGGGGGACTGGTGGTGGTGGGGGGAGTCTCGCCCCCATGTCCCCGTGTCCCCACTCGGCCGTGGCTTCGCTGATGCCCCGCAGCCGCCGGGCTCCTCTCTCTGCTCAATTGCACAGCGCGCAAATGGAATCGCTCTCCTCGCTGTGTTTGTGGCCACGGGAGTGGAAGAATTACATTGGGCTGAAAATAGTATTTACTTTTACTGATTGAAAAATAGATGTTAGGAAAAAAAAATAAAAAAAAAAAGCAAAAGCAGGAATTGAAACTATAATTACAACAAACCATATGTAAACTCCCAGGTAAACACTGATTATACTGTGTCATTTCAGCCAGACTTTATTAGCGAGGGAAGAAGCGAATCTTCTTTCTCTCTCCGCCTGCGGCTGATGCAGCACACAGGATCCCACCGCCTGCCATTTGCAGAACACTTTTCACCCTAAAAAATCTCATATTCATGGCCTGACCCTGCATAGCTCTCATCAGCTCCGTTTCCTGCTCTGAGCCGTACCATCCCTCATCGCATGGGTGCAGAGTCAGTCTGCTGGGGGGCTGCTGTGAGTGCAGGGCTGAGCTGCACCCTGGCATCTCCTCATCTTTCAGGAGAGGCAGGAGAGGGGTTGAAGTGTGCCAGGGAGGTGAGAAATTTGGAGTGCAGGACAAAACCTGCTCACTCCGACAGTGCTGTCTCCTTTGGGGTGGGACGGGGTGACCCAGCTGCAACATTCCCTTTCCCACAGGCAGTTCACAGGCCCGGCTGTGGGAAGATGAGGCTGGCCAGGTCTACCCTTGGAGAAAAGCTGGAGGAGACAAATGGCTGTAGCCTCGCCAGGCCCTTTGCTTTCTTCCCAGCAATGGACCCAGACCACCTTTATCGGGGAGCTGCATCCCCAGAGCTCAGCACCCTAAATGCAGGAGGGGAGCAGGGTAGGTACACTGTTCCTGGACACCTGGGTTACTCATTATCCCACTCACTCACTGGCATGGCACATTGTCCCACAGCGCCTTCAGAATCTTGCCCTCCTGCCAGGTCTGCTGGAGACAGAGCAATGCCGTGTTGGTGTGACAGTCCCCGCTGTGTTAATCTCAGGACACCTCGGAGGGAATCACAGCATCCCCTCTTCTCCACCGCAGCTCAGGGGTTACCTTGGCAGCACCGTGCCCTTTGGATGAACATTTGGGGGTCTCTTGATGCAGTTGCCTTGTGGGGGGCGTGGGGAGAGATAAGAAGCGAGGGGAAGAAGGAAACCACGAGTAACGTGGGTAACACCAGGTATCCTTACACAACAGGGCTGAGGGCCCGGCGGCCTTACAGCTTTGCCATAGTGGCACCCTGTGGCAAAACGCATTACTACAGCTGGCAGGGGCTCTGGAGGGGGACACGGCTTGGGGGGACCCTCGTCCTGAGGGCTCACACCCCACGGGGACACACGCCCCCACGCATGCAGGGATGGGATGCCGGGGGCTGAGTAGGGGTGGTCCTCAACACCATGACATCCCAGTCCCCCGTGGTGGGTACCACCCAATCCCGTGGGGTCAGTCGGGTTGCTCAACCAGCCTAAACATCCCCCTGGGATGGTTCTGGGATGCTGGAAGGCTCGCTGACCAGTGCACGCTTTCTCGCTGTGGGCTCTCCGGTGACACCCGCGTGGTCGGGCGGAGCGGGGCTGCGTGGCGTGGAGGGCTGTGTGTCTGTATGTGTGTGCGTGTATGTGTGTGTGTGTGTGTGTGTGTGTGTGTGTGTGCTGGTTTTCTCCTCCCGGAGCAGACCCGGAGTGACGGAGCGAGCTCTTTGTCTGCCTGCGCCTGCCTGTCACGGCTCCCGGCGTTTCCCAGCCACCTTGCACGGCGCGCAGCCACTTCGGCAGGAGCTGTCTCGGAATTTTAATGCGGCTGATTAACGCGCAGCGATGCAATCGTGGAGCCAGCCGAACCCCCTTCCCTAGCCTTGCCTTTTGGGGGAATAAATGACCAAAGCCAACCAGGTACCCTCACCCATGGTGCATCACCCTGTCCTGAACTGGACTGGGGAATGGGGCCAAGCTGGAGGTGCGAGGTGATCCCGAAGGAAGAGATCCTGAGGCTGGTCCTATCTTAACCCAGAAAGCTGTGGGGTGTAGTGGAGATGCCTCTGCCATCCTGGCCAGGGGTGGCAGGGCTGGCTTTGGGGCTGGCAAAGGGATGTGTCGAAGGATGCGGTACTACATAACACAGCAAGTAGGAAGGGTCACCTCTCCCTCCGGGATCAAGGGTGAGAGGTGGAAAACTCCAGGCTGAAGGGCCAGTGGTGAAGGGGAGAGGATGGAGTGGGGGAGGAAATCTGTGTGCAGAGCAGGGAGGAGGAGATGGGTGAGCAGATATGCCTGACACCCAGAAGAGGACGAGGGGGAGTTATTGACACAGAGGACACATTGCTAAAAATTAAATCTGTCCCTTTCTTAGGTGGTGTTGACAGAAGAGGATGGGTAGGAGATACTGATGGCAGGCACATGTGTACCGGGAGAGGGTGAGACACCAGCAGAGGTGGAGCAAGAAACAAGCCTTGGATGACTGCACAAGAGAAATCCAAACCCTCTTTTGAAAAGTGTGGGGCACCTGCAGGCTGGGGACACTCCATGGAACATCCATCCCCACAGGCACTGAGGAGGTTCCAGTGGCCTTCAGGGCCTGGTGTGGGCCCCACCAGCATTGGGGAAGGTGCAGAGCTGTGCAAGGGGCTCAGAGAGACCCCATACCACTTGTTCCTATAGCTCTTACAGAGAGAGAGGTGCAGGAGGAGATGTCTCCTGAACATCAGCTGCTCTGGCAGGGCTGCATCAGACCTCTACTGCAGCCAAAAATGAGATGGGGAAGAAGATAAACTGAACTCTTTCACAACAGGATGGTGTCTCATTCCTGCCAGGCCTGGTGTGGAGATGCTCCCACCTCCATTGGCCCTTCGTTTCCTATCCACAATTCTCATGCAGGCAGTCAAGTCCAGAGGAGTGGAGGAAGAAGAAAGGGAGGGAGCAGCAGCTGCAGTGACAGAGACCACAGCCTGGGCATCCCTGTGTTTTTCATGTGTCAGTGAATGGGAGCACAATGACATGGTGCATCTTCTATGACACAGACACACAAACTGGATGCTAATGGGGCAGAGCAGAGCAGAACACGGGGAGAGTGTGGGAGATGCCACTCAGGACCCATCATGCTGGGATATGCCCATGGTAGAAAGGGACATGATAAGGGGACAACTGGGCACCCAGTTGGGTGGCTTGGGCTCAGATGGGAGAGAAGACCCCTTTCTGGAGCACCTCCTCCAGTGGGAGATGATTTCAGAGGGATCATGGGGGTTTGAACTGGCTAAGAGTTTGGCTGGGAGAGGTTAGGCTGATGATTCTAATATGATTGCAACCAAGCCAGCTCTGCTGGGGGTGTCTGTGATGTTTATTCATGGTGGGGAAGGAAGGAACCAGAAGACTTTTAGATCTCCACAAGCATAAAGAGGGCAAATGGGCCTTTTCCCAGGCATTGACCATGGACCATGATCATACTGCTTCACCACAGAGCTTTCCAGGTGTCAGCTGTGTCCCAAAAATTAAATGATGAAGAAAGGGAGAATAAATCCCAATGCAAGCAAGGCAGCACAACCTACTCCTCTACTGCTCTCACTAAAGGCTCAATCGACCCTATTTTTGGGACCTGCAAGGTGAACCCCAAACGCAGAGCAAATGCTCCTTAATGGGGGGGGGAGTGGGGGTAGGAGGGGACTCTTGTTTTGCCCTTGGACCAGGTACCCCCCATTTCCACAGCTGCTGGGTGCAGACATCTGGTCCTATCATCATAGCCTTTTGTCCCAAGTGAGTTTCCTTTGGGAAGGCAATTTCACTCCCATAAGCACCCTTCCTGGTTTTCTTTGGGGCCGTGTCCCCCCTCTAACCTCCCTTTACCCTATTAATATCCTTTGACTGTCCTCACACCTGCAAACAATCTGGTCCCCAACCACCTCCACCTCCCCCCTTCCTCAAAAGCTTCCCTCAGCTGTCTTTAAGTCGTAGCTGAAATCTGCGGTATGTAGGAGGAGAAATTCAGTCTGACAGCAGTTTAAAACACCACACTACTTGGCAGATTTAAATGCTATTTTAAATATAAGCTATGACACAACGGACAAAAATAGCATTGAAAATACCCTGTCATGTTCCATATTGCGAGGAATAGGGAAGCAGACCAGGCTAGAAAGGAGCAAGGAGAGAGGCCAGATGGAGAGGAGAGGTTATTTTGTTTGTTTTAAAGAAACTGGATAAATGTATATTGTATGTGACTGAGTAAATGTGTTTCATGGAACATGGAGCCAAAAAAAAATATCTTCTCATGAAAAATCTACATATTTTATTTGATGTAGGATCTGCCAAAGGAGGTTTTCTGGTAAATGATTGGTGAGAGGATGTATTTGTTACCAGGATGTTTTGGAGACACTCAACACCGGCAGCCACCAGCTATTGAAGTCTACTTGATCTCCTCTGAGTCTTTTTCTCCCCTTTATTTAACTATGATTTAACAGGAATTAGCTCTCCTCAAGAAAAGAAAAAGCCACACTAAATACCTGAAAGTTGATCTCTAATCACAGCATCTTCTTTCCCATCCCTCCACACACACTGTTGTACAAGTCAAGGAAAACATCTGTTGACTCTTTGGGTTTGTCTTAAGGGGCTGGAGTTTGGCTCCTTCCAATCCCCCCCCAGTATAACCAGCAGTAAATCTGGTGGGAGAGGATGAACTGAGCCAAGCACAAGAGGTTTGGGGAGAGGCTGGAATGTGAGCAAGCCTCAGGCTGCAGCACCATGTGACACCCTGGAAAGCCCTGGAGATAAGGTCTGTTGCTCCCCACCTGACTGTTCCTGCCTGGGGACAGGCACAGGGTTGTCAGTCCTGGTACAGTGGTGCCAGATGCCAGTTGCACCCCCCAAAATGGGTTAGAGTATGAGGTTCACTCCCAGCACAGGATCTGAGTAGCTCTGCCTCTGGCTGCCTGATTGCAAGAGCAATTGCCCTTGCTTACGCTGGGGTAAGAATTTGGTCCTAACAAGCTGATGGCACAAGTCACCAGGGTGGCCAAGCTGCCAGTGCTCTGATGAACTTCCTGGCAAGAGTTCAGGGGCTCTTCAAGCCTTCTGAATCCACTGTTAGTCCAGCTGCAGCAGCAGAAACTAGAGACAGAAACACAACATTTTTGTTATCACCTTCAGAAAGATCTTGTTTTATTTTAAACCCACCATGTTATTATAATAGAAACACACAATTTGAAGAGTTTAAGAAAACAGTTCAATGAAGCCAGGTTAGCTTTAGAAACCAAAGACTATCTTCCTATCTCTTACAAATCACCATGACCTGGAAAAATGTGCCCTCCAGGCAGAGTTCCCTGACCATCTAGTGATGGATGCAAAAAAAAAAAAAAAAAAAGCAATAGCTTTTTATCAGGAGAGAGAACAAACCTGAAGCTGTACTCCCATCTCACCTCCTCAAGTCTGAGCACCCACTGCCAGGAACTCATGGCTCCTTCTGACCCTCTGGCTCTGCCAACCCTTGGGATTCCTGGGGACAGCAGCTCTGTGGGCACTGTGGCAGTGGGACCTCAAGCACAGCTCGGCATCAGGAATGGCTCCACTGCTCACAGCACCAGAAAGTCTATAAAGCTCCCAACATATTACCATGACCTTCTCCAGTTCTAGGCTAAGGCAACTGGCAGAGAAGGTAACCCATAGCTCCAGATCTTAATACAGATTTTAAATCCCCACCCCTGCAGGGCAGTCAGGTAGGCAGCGATATCATCCTGGAGTCTGGCTCCAGGCACTAATGCCAAGCAGGGTGTACTCCTACAGCAGCTCTTGGCCCTTGTGCACCTTGCAAAGGAAAGCTTGTGCCCGTCTCAACACCTCCCTGCATGTGCAGAAACCCAGAGCTAGAGGGAAACAGGAGGATCCCTGGTGAGAGATGAAGCAAAATTCCTGGAAGAGCCAAGAGAAGCTTTCTTGTGTTACAGCCAAAGTAGCATCGTTGCTGCCAAAGCTGGCACTGGCCACTGGGTGCTCCACTCACTGAGTAATTTTCATGCCCCATTCAGAGAAGCAGAACCACCATTCTGTAAAAGCAGCCTCTTTGTGCTTGTTTTCTATTTCAGATGAAAATAAAAGCATTTCTATGTCTTTTGATCTGCCTCACTTCCTTAGTGACACATTCAGGATTCTCACAAGCATTTCGGTACTGTGGGTCCCCACAGCTCAGCAAGGTCCCCAGGGCTCTCTGGGGACTTGCAGCCGTGCAGGTACAACCAGTAGCAGAGAAGCAAAGCAAGAATGGGATGTATCCCCAGCCCCTCTGCCTTCTCCCGGTTGTCTCAGCCCCTGAAATGTCAACTCCTGTTGCAGTACAAGCCTCAGGGTGCAGAGTTACTGATGCTCAGGTACATGGCCAGCACAGCCTCTGGGGTACATCGTGCTCCTGCCCACCTGCAGCAGGTATTGCAGGGCCATAGCTGCTCGCCGGAGCGGTGGCATTGCAGTCCTGCCTCCTCTTACCGCCCTGCCCAGCTGCGACGGCAGCTCAACTCCCTCCCTTGGTCTTTGTTAACCACTGAATTCATCTGACAACTCAAAGAGAGAGAGAGTGGGGAGAGACCCTGCGGCCCGCCGTGGCCGGCGCGGTTCCCCGGCTCCCCCTCTGCCCTCATTTGCAATGCTTGAGTGGGGATTTCTCTATTTACTAAGCTAACAATGTGGGTTCCCAGGGCCTGGGCTGATGATGACATCCCGGCGCTGGTGGGTGGTGGGGCCGGGGGGGCGGCGAGGGCTGGGGGGGATTGCATAATGCCGAGGCAGGCGTGGGAAACCACAGCATCTGCGAGAAAAGTCTCTGCCAGCCGCTTTGAGCATGGCTCAAAGGGCTCCCAGGGAAGCCACGGGGCAGAAGAAGCCCTGGGGACCCGGTAGCAAGAAGAGATGCTCAAACCCACATCCCACGACCCCAGCCCTGCTGGCACATCCCCGCAGAGCGGTCAATGGCCCCGCCGGCACCGCCTCTGTCCCTGGAAGGGTTAACGCGGGCTGCCATGGGTCTGCTCATTACAGGGTTAAGGGGGAGATGGCACTTGCAAATCCCTCAATTACCCGGGCCAGAAGGCTGCTCAGGAAGAGCTTTATTAACGGTTGCCGTCTTCATTAACCACTTCTCCACAGCTGCCTAATTACGGCCGCCATTAGGCTCGCTGGGTCTCCCCACCACCATCCTGACCCCCGGCCCTCTGATTAACCTTAATTACACCTCCATCCTCGGAACTGGGCACTCACCTGAGTGGGGCCACGGGCAGGGGCTCAGGGCTGCCTAATTGCGGGCATCCCCGGCGGGGCGGCGCGGGGAGGGGGCCGGGGCGGCCGGTGGCCAGGCGCCCGCCGCACGCCAGATGTTCGCTGCTGAAAGGCCGAGGGCTGCCCTCGCACTGAGCTAAGCGGTGGCAATGAGATCGGTAGCAGGGCATTGAGGGAGGCGGTGAAAGGGTTTCCCACCTGAGCTGATGGGGCTCTGCTGGGAGGAGAACGGGGCTTGCTGGTGAGGCAAGGCAAAGGATGAGTGGTGGGAGATGCTGTAGGATGCTGCCGATTGTCCCCCAGAGCCCATCCCTGCCTGAAGGTCCACCATCCTTGGAATCAGGGGTTAGAACTAGATGATCTCTAAGGTCTCTTCCAACCCATTCTATGATGATCCTTGTGAGTTTTCCCTAAGCCTTTCTCCTCTCTGCTTAGGTTATGACTCCCAGGCTAGATGCAGCACATGTGGATGTCTGGCCCTGAATGTGGCTGTATGGTGCATGCCCAAACTTGGCATTTCAGGTAAGGCCACGGGCACTACAAAGGGTGGCAGAGACCCCACTACGCTCGAGCTCTGCTGTACCCAGGGTGCAACCACTGTTCTAGGACAGCTCCAGCCTGATGTACCACCCAGGCCTCCTTTCACAAAGATGATGTTGCTGCTTTTCTTCTCCCCCTCACCGAACAGAGTGAAGCACGGCTCCTCAGGCACAGGGAAAATGGAGCCTCTTTCTCCCTCTTCCTCAAGATGCCCCAACTACATTCTTCCCCCTCCTCACCACACACCTCCCTTTTGGGAGAAAAAAAATAATAAAGTTCTTATTTCCACCACATTTGCCATTTCCTGGTCTAAGTAAAGAGTGTCATAAGAGTGACAAGCTAAAAGCCACTGATTACTGTGGATTCATGGCATTTATTCTCCTCGTGAAAAGAGCAAACATCAGAAATAATGTGGTCCGGCCTGCCTCGGAGCCTAACCCTGCAATTAATCAGCATTCATGTGCAGAAGGTGCACGAGCATCTGATATGCAGAGAGGGAGTAATTAAAGGCAGATGCAATCTCTGCTTCCCGCAGGCCTGGGGAGGGCAACGGTGCTCCCCCCTCATTGCGGTGCAGCCCCTAAAAGCCACCACTGTTCCCCCTTTCCTTCGGAACAGTCGGTCACGGTGCCCCCATTCGCCTTTGCTGGGTGCACGGGAACAGGCTCTGCTCCCGGGAGCGAGCTGGGAGATAGCGACCCTGCATCCCCTGGCTGTCGGCAACGCGAGCAGGAGGGCTGGGGGTGCGGTATTTAGGCGAGCTTCCGATGCCTTGAACTCTGACACGGCTCGGTGACACCACGAGGTCCCAGGAGAGGGGGATTGCTGCGGGCTGGGGCTTGCCCGGGACTATCGCTGGCCTCCTCCCGCCGGGGTCTGCCCCGCTGCTCCCGCTGATCCTGTCGAGACCTTTAATCCGTGGGGGATCAGCAAATTAATCCACTAAAGCATGAAGGGCCTGAGCTGTGTTTAATCGCTCCCTTTTGTGTCAGGGGACGGCTAAATGACCATACAAGAGAAAAACCCACAGAAGGGTCAGAGGGGAGGCGGTGGGCGATTAACCCCCGTCACCTCCCTCCAGGCTGCGGCGCGGGGTGAGACGGGGCCGAGCCCGCAGCAGCCGGGCCGGGCATCACTTGAGCTGGTGTCCCCTTGTGTCCCGATGCCCCGTGTCACCCATCAGGGGTATTGTGGCCCATGGCGCTCTGCAGTCCCCCCGGCATGGTCGGACCTGCCCCAGCCGTGGGCAAGATAAACCGTCCGAGGTCTCATCCTGGCTCCCAGCAGACAAGATGTTATCACGGCAATTACCCCACAATACATCCTTTGGGAGCTATTTTGGCCGAGGGGTCAGTGGTGCTGACAGCGGCCGAATGCTCCCCTGGCTCCCGGTGGAGGAGGAGCCGTGCCGGGGGAGGCTGAGCGCAAGCCGTCTGCCTGCTCCGGCACAGATTGTGCCAACGCGTGGTTGAGCGCGGCGAACGCTCGCAGCCAGCACCCTTCAAAAATATCACTCGGGGAACAAATGACACCACCTCCTCCTCGCCATCCTCGCACACCAACGCCCTCGCCCAGGCAGGGGCGGCCACGCCAGCCTGGGTGCCAAGGCCCCCTGGTCCCCCACCCCCCTCCCATTTTCTTCTAAAGGAGAATAACCTCCAGTATATATATATATTTTTTTCCTTTCTGGAAACTAATGGACTCCTTAAATAGCAAAAATTGCACCCTGTAATTAAGATCTTGCTTTTTAAATGATTAATCATTCTAACCCCTTCCAGCGGCATCCCACTTAGTGCTGCTCTCATATTGAAATGCAGATCTGAGAGGGAGGGAGCCGAGCAGGTCTGCGGAGAGGAGCAATTAAATCTTCCAGCTGTCGCTGGTCCACCCCATCCTCCATTTTTTTTGGGAAGCCCTGGGCGTTGTCCGCAGGGCTGTTCCATGCCGTGGTTCATATCCCTCTTTTTTATCCTCTCTATCCTCCTTTCTACTTCCATCCCTTCTTTTTTTCTGTTGACTCTTGGTTTCTGGGTTCAGCAATACTATTTCACTGCAAAGTCTGACCTTCCTTTCTCTGGAAATGTTGTCAGCTTCCCAAAAAGCTGTCTATAGCCCTCTTCCCAGGTGAAAGGAGAAAGGATGTGAATGCATGGTAACATCAGCCAGGTGCCTTGGAGAACCAGCAACCCCAGTCCAGCCCATAACAACCAGACGCCTCTTCTGGTATTGCAGCTCTACATCTCTGTCTAAGCCAGTGCTTACAACCCTCCAAGCCTCCACCCTCTTGTCCTTCCCTTTGCTTTTCCCTGAACCACATCCCATTGCAAAAATGAAATCCTGCAAAAATCACCCATGAACATGTGCCACCTCCCTGCAAGGGGTCCCCACAGACTCTACACATCACCTCATTCACACTTCCCCAGGAACCACTACAGGTTTCTCAGGATGCTTCAGCAGGAAAACTACTCAGCTGTGTATAAACCATAATCAAAAGAACGTTTTCTGGCCTAAATCCATCCTGCAGATCCTCTTTGGCTTAGAGGAGAATCCTCAGGTATTTTCTAGAAGCATGCTACTGGTTATTCAGCCATTGCTGTGAAGCCATGAGTGGACAGAAAAAAACCGAGGAAAATATATCTGGTTTCAGTCCCCAGCAGTGTCAGGATAATGGCTTGGGAAGGGTCAGCTCCTTCCTGATCATCACCCAAAGGGAAAGCCCTAGGGATGAGTGTTTCTTTTTCAATGCTCTGTAATAAATCCCCCTTTCTGTCACTGCCTCAAGCCAGTCCCATGGCAAGTCTGTGAGGTGGATGAGACTGCAACCCCCATCCCTGTGGGCCAAGGGAGAACTTGGTACTCTGGGTCTTCTGAAAATAGACAATTTCTTCAAGGAATCAGAGAAGAGACTCTTCGAAGTTTCTGTATCTCTCTGCCAGTTTGATTTTTATGATATGGAAATAGAGAGGAGACAGGAAAGTGTGCATCCATGTGCGATGGGGGAGAGGGAATGATGAAAAAAAAAAAGAGGGGCTGGAATGGCAAGAGGATGCTCCCCACAGAGTGGAAATGAGAAGAAAATGCTTTCCCAAGGAAGGCAAACAGGAAGAGGCTTCCTTTGTTACTATTATCCCTAAAATGCTCACCCATACTCTCGAATGTTTCCAAAACAGATGATTTCCAGAAGATCTGAGGAAGGAAAGGAGATTTGAGCTCCTTTGGACCATCCATCCCACAGTCACTGCATGGCTCAACACAGTGCTGAGCCTCTGGGCAGAGTATGAGAAGGATGCTCCATGGGCCAGGGGAGTGAGGAGTGAGCCTCCTCCATAGTACACATCACACACAGTTAGCCCTCAGCACAAGTGCTGTTTCCACTCTGATTTTCAGGCTTATTCCTTATATTTTGGATTGCAACATTTGGCTATGACATGGCTATACAATGGGACCTAGTTCTCCTCACCAGGTACTCTTCTCCCAGGACACGAGGTACTATTGTCAATGAGGCCAAGGGGAGTTCCATCCCTCCACCCTTGGCCTCTTGACATGGGTGTATCCAAGAGGTACAAAGGTCCCTAGATACCTTGTCCTTGTCTGAAGAGTGCTTTGGTCTTTATAGTCACCGGGATGACTTTTAAAGGTATGGACAACACCAATCTAGGGCTTCATTCCCCCCTCACCTGGCTAGACGGCTGAGGGGCGTCTTTCCTGAGACAAAAGGAGACAACATCAACAAGCTGCATAATAAGCAACAGGGAGCCATGCAGAGCATGAGCCACCCTCCCAGAAGGAATAATTTCTTGAGGTCCACGCTGTTCTGACACCTTCTCTTACATGCTTATATGCTCTGATGTGCTTCTCTTATGTTGCAAAACACCCAGTGATCCTACAGGTTTCTAAAGCATTAAATGCCTGGTTTGTTGGCATTTTGGCTTTGGTCTCGGTGGGAAAAATGTACACAACCAGGGTTGTATGGCCAGGAGCACCGCAAGGGTCAACCAGTGGGAAACAGACTTGAATACAGATGATGGGACCAGCTTCTCAGAGCACCAGGAGGAAAGTCAGCAAACCCCACCAAGCTCTCTATTTATGGATCCCCACTCTGATGCATGGCCTCTTTACTTTCCTCTTTTTACTCCCTGCCCAGCATTGCAAGGCTCAGGACCCTGTTCTGTACCCAGGACCCCTCCATGCCATCATTTGCATTTTCACCAGCCTTGATTAATGCCAGAGCCTGTTTATAGAGTTACAATCTCCAAATTAGGTTGCCGAAGGCATCCTGGGCCAGCCTTGGAAAAATCTCGGTGGCTGAAAGGAGCCATAACTAAGCCTCAAGCAGACGTCTTTATTCAGCTGTAATTGACGTTTAACAGACGTCTGTAACTTCGTCTGGACTTATAAAAAAAACTGAAAAAAAGTTCTACCCTCTCTTTATGTTCCCCCCTTTTATCCAGCAGTCAAAAGTGTAAGAGCCCACCACACCGGCCCCACTCGGTCAGTGTGCAGCAGGGGCTGTGACAATAGTGGGGCTGAGACAAAGCCGCAGCCCACGCTGCACACACTGGCGCCTTGTATGTCTATTTACCTCCTAGAGTGGTTTATGCTAATTTATAGGCGAGCAGCGACCACTTCTGCATACTGATGTGCTGCCACTTCTTTCTGAGCAGGGGCCCTCGTCTGCAGGGAGGCCCATGGAGGGACCCCCTTCCCCATTGGCAGCACCCCAGGAAAGGATGCTGCAATGCCCAAGGCTCCCCGTGTGCCCCCAAACCATCCAAGCTACTGTTTTGATCCCTTGATGGCTCTTTATTTAGGTTCCCTTTGGGTACATAGCAGCGACACCATCCCTTTGCACAGGGATGTTCCAGGCGCTGCAACCAAACTAAGGCAAACCATAGCCATAGTATGGAGTTAAGGACATGGAAAGAAACGCTATAGATAGCTGTGGAGACAGCCAGATTTTCATATAAATATATCTCTGCGGTGTTCTGCTGACATGTGTGAGTACGGAAGGGTGCTCACAAGTCAGGAAGACACTAGAAATCAGGATAAAATTATTTTCTTCTTTTCTGAGTGCTTACATTGTGTACTATTCTTTGCTGCACAATGGTTTATTTCAGCACTGGGACATGAATTCTCAGATCAGGTTTTACAGACTAGTTCCTGAAGGCAAATTTTCCTTTCTTTCTCAAGAAGACATGATGTTGCTCAGCCCCTGACCATGGAAGAGACCCTGTGCTCTCCTGCAGATGATCAGAACATCAGGAGGACAGTCAGGTCTCTCTGCAGACCACATCCTTCCCAGAGGATGGTTTTATAGAGCATTTGCAATGTAGAGACTATCCAGAGTTGGATGAAATTGGTTTTAGTGGTTCAGGATTCCCCAGAGAAAAGAGAAGCCAAATGGGATGCTTCTGCTCTCACCCACAAAGCACCTTTCAGCACCTGCCAAACACAAGCAAGGCAAAGCCAAAAGAAACAACCGTGAAAAGAGGAATAAAATCAGGAGTAATTAATTTTAACGCTGGGACTTGCTGTTTGTAGCACACTATGCTCCTAAAAACCTGGTTAGTGCCATGATGGTGTGAAGGTGAGGGACAGCCAAACACAGGTCTTTGTGTCCCTGGCATGAGCATTGGGTCCTCATATTGCAGATGATAAAGTGAATGAGTCTGACAGTTTATCCAATAAAAACAGAGTCTTTTGTAGGTTTGACCAAGCCATGGGCCAGGATACTTTAAGATATATGTCAACAGTCCTTCAGCCTTCTCCAGGAGAGAATGAAGGGTGCTGTGCCCCAGCCCCCTCAGCTCTCTCACTGCTTGTCTGCACAGGTGATTCCTGGCTGGAGAGCAAGGCAGGAGACCTGTCTGTGCAGTTGAGAACATGACTCATGGCTGGCAGAGACACATAAAAAGAGTGAGAAATCTGGCCTGAAGCACCAGAGGAATGCTAAGGTCCTAAAGCTGGAAGCTTGCCCCTGCCAAAGTGGCCAAGAGCCAGGAAAAAAAGGTTGATACAGAGTTAGTTGGACAGGTAGGATAGTGTGAAGGTCTCAGAGGTCAGCAGACCTTGCCTGTGATTTGCTGGCTCAAGCCTACAGAGATTTGAGCATATCCTTCAGCAGCTTTTGTCTGGGAGGGATTTAGCTGGGGTGGGTGCCTGCTACCAAGCATGGCAAGCAGCCCATGCAGCCACTGCTGTCCATGGCAAGCACAAACTGATAAATCACCTGCACCATAACACCACTTTTCCCCAGAATGCCAAATGTAGATACCCCTATTCCTGGGAAGACTGGAGAAAGTTGTCGTGCCTCTGATGTGATTTAGGGCAACCTCTGGGTACTGGGAAGTCCCTCTGCCCATGGTGTTGGAGGTGGCCATGACATCAGCAGTGGCGATGCCCCTTCAGTCACTGACTCTCCATTGTCTGGAGGAGAGCTCACTGGGCTAGAGAAGCCAGTTTTTCAGCTGCTTTGAACTGCTAAAGCTCCGGAAAGGGGCTGTATTACAGCCACAGATCCAGCCTTCTGTGTTTCAAACCTGGAGGCACACGGTTTCTCTCCTTTTTGTGCTGCTCAAAGCAGCAGTAACTTCTGCAGCCCCTCCGGCATATTTCTCTGGGTTTTTTTCATACCAGCTGGGCACAAGGCATGGTCGTGGGGAGGGAGCTATTGTAGTGGTGTGCCAGAGCGGTTTATATTTCCTGTGGAAAAGGAAACAGCCTTTCTGCATGTCTCTTCCACAGTCCTGCATGTCAGTGGAATGAACCCTGGTCACCTCTCTCTATCAGGAGATCAAGGGTTCGCAGAACTCTGAGGTCAAGAAAGACTTCCCGGACTGAGGTAGGGATGAGGGTGTTTCTCCAGCCTTCCTACAGTAGTAGAGAGGGAGATTTCCTGCACAGGGCTGCTCACAAAGAGCCTGAGCTGCCGTTCATCGCTAATACTCAGGGATGCCTTTGCTCAGGGTTGGTGAGGGAGGTACGGCATCAGCACTAGAGAGTCACTGGAGGGGTACACACATGAAGGAAAGCCTCCTTCCTCTTCCCCAGCATCCTGCCAGCGAGAGAGGGCAAGCTGAACAGGCAGGGAAGGTGCCAGCCCAGGTCCTGGCAGCCTGCAGTCCTGCCTGCACCACTGTTGTGCAGGAGAGGAGGGAGATGTGAGCACCATGTCTTAGGCGAGGGCACCTCATGCTGGCAGCTCCAGAAATAGCCTGGAAAGTCTTTGTTTTAGTGATTTCTCTTCTTTCTCCCAGGGTTGCTTTCCCTTTTTAGGTACTGACTAGGGAAGCAGGTGCTCTGGAGCAGGGTGAAATTGCAGGTACCAAAAAACTGTCCCAAGCCTGGAGATCATCCTCCTGTTTCCTCTGTCACACGTCCCCCTGCAAGACCATGCCCAGAGCCAATCCTTGCATGAGGCCAAGCCAGACTTTTTCTTGGCCACCAGCACCAAGCATCCACCAAAGCCACATCCCCAAGGTCCTGCTGTGCCCCAACCCACCAGGACATGGGAGCTGTGGGGTGGCTGCCCTTCCACAGCCCTGATAGGGACATCCCTGTGTGTGACAGCAACCTGCAGACATTTAGGGCTGAGCACCTGATCCCAGTTTCCCTATCTGCCCTCCAGCAATTTCTTCACCTTCCCTTTCCTCCCAGGGCAAGCTGCCTCGGTGGGGGCAACCCCAGGTCTCGCCAGCGAGCTGTTATCTGCCAGCCAAAGGCGGGTGAGAAAAGAAACACCCTCCCCAAAAAACCAAGATGTCTGGTGTGAATATCCTGATCCCACTAACCCTAGGTCTCCGCTGGAGCCGGCCGCGTGCAAGCGACAGCCCCGGTCCTCACTTAGCAACAGGGCATGGAGCAGCCCGCGGCTGGCGGGGAGAAAAAAGGGTCTTTTCTTGTCGGTGAAAGATTCATCGTTGGGCTGAAAGTGGCCCCTCCCCTCTTTCAAATACTTGTCAGCAGGGAGAATACAGCTTAGATACTGGGCTGATCAGATCATGGCTAATCTGTTATTCCTGGCCGCGAAAACTGCCGGAAGACTTTCAAACAACTTCACTGCGAGCGTGTGCGGCGGGAGGGAGCGGGCAGGAGATTCCGAGCCACCGGCAGCACCATCCTGGCATCCCGATGGCATCTCCTGCTCATGGGTGTGTGGGGCGGGCAGCTCTTGTCCCCCCACCTTGTGCCAACCAGGGCATCCTCAGTGCCATGGACAGAGGTGACAGAGGGGAAGGGGTCAGGGCTGAGTTGTAGGAAACGAGAAGGTGGGCCGACTAAAAACATCCCTGCGGGGAGAATGGGCTGTCCTAGTTGCATGGCCTTTTCTCCCGAATTAGGTGGTCTGGAGATGTTTGTCACTGTTGAAGGACATTTGCCACTCGTGTTTGGGAGCCTCATCACCACAGGGAGTACCAAGGAAAAGACAGCCAGCTCAGTAAAATGTGCTTTCCTCCCTCTGGGCTGAGATGTTTGTAAGGGAAAAACCAGACCAGGCAAATCAAACAATTTGTACTCAGTGGTTTGCAGGAATTTCACATGGTAACCCAGATTCTGCTCCTGTACGTGGGGGTACAACAAAGAGATGCAATTAGCAGGTGAGGTAGGCACACATTCACTAATATCTCCTACATGTCTTGTTATGCCCAGTGCTGGGGCCACTGTGGGTGGCCAGCCCAGGGGACAGTGGCAATGTACCCTTACTGCCATGAGTCCACTCCTCCCTACAAAACCAGGGTAGGTGGAGCTGCTTTAACCACTGCCACTGCACAGATAGGTAAGATCTGATCCCCAGGCCCAACATACACTGTTCTGCCTCCTCCCAGATGCTCTACATGCCTACACAATTTGACCATGCACCTTGCCCTGCTCCCTAGATTTCCTGCTACTGCTCCCTTGTTCTGCTACATCCCACTGTCAGCCTGATTTTAGCCCTAAATCTACCTCTTTTGGGCTCAGCAGTAGCCATCATTATTGTCCAGAACCTGCCATGGAAATGGACCTTTGGTGGGACAGCTCTGCCTGTGACAGAAAACTGCCTCAAGGTGGCCCAAACTTACGGTAGCCTGTGGAAGGGGGATGGATGCCCAGCAAGACTGGGGACTGGCCTGAACCCCGGCAAGATCCTCTCAGTCAGGAATAATTAATTACCTTCTTGAGGATCTTAGCTTCAGCCCTTCCCTGCTCATGCCCCAGTCCAGGGGAGGAGGGAGGGAGGAGACGGCAGCGAAGAGGGTAGAGAATTAATTGGACATTGTGTTGGGAATCGCCTCCTGGTTGCTGTCAATCTTGGGAGTGAACAGCCTCTTGTCTCACTCAATAGGAACTTTATATGCTCCTTTAATCCTTCAGTCCGTATTGTCAGAGCTTCCCCCCTCCTCCTGTCTCTCCTTCCCACCACAGGACTTTTGATGACCCCAGCTGTCTGAGGCAATACAAAGAAGCCCCTTAACTAACACCCTGTGATCTATACAGGCAATAAAGAGGGTCCCCTTGACAAGGATTTGCGGGCAGAATATATGCAAATGCTGGGAGGCGTGCGGGTGGGGAGGTGTGCCGAGCAAACCGCTGTGCGGCGGGCACGGCTCCCGCCTGGGGATGCGGTGGCCTAAGTGGGCATGTGGTGCAGGTGAGGCATGGCCAGAGAAAACCAGGGTTGGCTGGGGCTGGCTTGGCATGGCACATCCTGCTGTGGGCTAAAGCAAACAGGAGTGCCTCGTTCACGTGGGCTGCAAGGCCAAGGCACCCATGGGCACGTAAATGGGGGGCTCTCCTGGCCCATGCCCCAACTGTGCTTTGCTCCTTGATGGCCACCTCCCGAAGTCAGGAGGCCATGCTCCTTCCCACATTAGCACATGAATGGGGTTAGGGGTGGGGGGGAGGCGTGAAGGGGGGCAAGCCCCCACTGTCCACTCAAGCAAACAATTTGGCTAGCAAATTGACATAATTACAAGGGACAGAGAGAAAAGAAAGGCGAGCCCCCTCCCCTGCGCTCCAGAGGGCCCGACCCCTGCCGAGTTACTTAGACCCTTTGTGCGACTCAATGCTAGGTACTGATGAGGGGACGTATGCCCTTTTCAAGGGCCCTAAGCGACCGGCTGCCCTAATCTGATTACAATTTACAGCGCTCCTTCAGAAGGGGCTGGAGCGGTGCTCATGCAGGTGTGGACACGGCAAGTCGGACACGCACACGCTCGCTCCAATCCAAAGGTAGATGGATGTGCATGGAAATTGTAGATGGAAGGGCACAGCACGGGTAGATGGATATGCATGGCAAAGGTGGATGGATGTGCACAGCAAAGGTAAATGGATGTCCACAATGGCACCGTGGCCAACAGCATTTCAACATCACCTGTGACATTGACAATGTGGATTTCAGTGTGGTGGTTGTGCAAGGTCAAGAAGGCTGGAGGCATGTCCATGGGGACAAAGGGCACACTGCCATCAGCAGATACACCGTGGCCAACACCTGGGGCATGCAATGGGCCCATTCCAGCCCAAATGCAGGGTCTGCACTGTGTACTTGCACCCACGCACACCAACCCAGACATGGACACAGATATAAACATGTAACCCCACCTTCTCCCAGGCAGGCTTGCAGATGGGGCCCCTCTGCAGAGGCATGGGAGTGGGGGACAGAAGAGGTGAGCAAAGGCCTTCTGCCAAAATCTCTGCAGCAGCTCGCAGGAGCAGGAGTGCNCCCCCCCCCTCCCCGCCCCCTTCCCACTCTCTCTAACATCATCCCCTTGGGGAAACCACCACCTTTACACGAGATTTTTCCTTTTTTTTTAACCTCTTTTCTGCTCTGTGCCCCATAGATCCCAGGGGATTAGCAGCCAGGCTGGGTCTTCCAGCCTCCTTGAAGGCAGGTTGTTTCAGACACACCCCCCCCCATGGGAACCTGCCCCAGGACAACTTTGGTCAATGCCTCCGGTGCTTCCCAGCCAATTTGTACCACCTAATCCCTGCGAGTATCGACAGCCCCTTTCTCACACGTTCTCCCGCCTGCAGGAGCAGCCCAATCCTCTGCTCTCCACGCTTCCCTGTTGAGAAACCCTCTGTCCACCGCTGGGGCCGCGACCGCACTTCAAACGCGCCAGTCCGACCCCGGCATTGTTTGCCAGAGAATTAAAACTGCAAGGCCAGCCCCAGCGAGTGATTTAGGTACTGAGACCAGACTGAGCCCTGCAAAAGCACGGGCAATAAAACGCTTCGCTGCCCAGCAGCCTGGGCAATTTAGGTGTCTTCCCACGAGGAGGAGGCAGAGCCCAGAGGGACAGGGAGCTGGGTCAGGGCTTCTTCCAGCACGTGCACATGGGACAGGACCATCTCCTGGTGCTCACAGACCTCTCCCACCAGAGATGTGGGCTGGCCACCTCGCTAAAGCAGTGAGGGTCACCCAGTCTTTGCCATTATTGATCCCCATGTCCTCTTACAAGCTGCTGGGAGGAAAAACCAGAGGCCATGTGGACACATAGCTGGATGATTGCCTATCTAGGACATGGACAGAACTCATGGAGGGGACAAAGGGACACTAGTCCAGTGACACAGTAGGAAATGCAGGGCCTAACAGGTCTGCTTCTGCTTTCAAATTTTGCAGACTTGGAGCAAAAAGTTTAGGACTCCCTTTTTGAAATGTGATTGTCTATGGTGCCTGTCAGTAAACATCCCTGTGATGGTTTCTGATGGGTTCTCTGGATGAAGCTGTGAGCAGAAAATGTCTGTTTACATCCTTTCTCCAGTGCAAAAAGGCTAGGAGGTGATCTCCTTCCTTCAGCAGATCCCAGTACAGGGAAATGAGGAATTGCCCTTCATTTTCCTGTTTGTGTCCCAGGGAAAGAATGCAGGACAACCTATGCTTCAGCCTCTGCAGGGATCATTCTCCAGAGACCATTTCTAACTCATGTTAGGCCTGCCTTTGCCATCATAAAAGAAGGTACTTGCTGGCAAGTGGGCTGGGGCTCCTGATGGCCCAGCTATGATATTTCTGAATCTCCCCTTAGCCAACGAGCCCCTTCCCTGCATCCCACACTGCTGGTGTGCTCGAGACCAATCCTAGGAAGGATTTTAGGCCTTGCGTTACTCTTCTTTTTTCACCCGTGAGGTTGTTTCAGGACAAACAGAGGCAACGGAGGTTCAGGAAAGAGCATCTCTCATGCCTGGCTGTCCCCGTCCCTGCGCCATGGCGGGGGAACACAGTGTTTCGGCACCTCCTCCTCTGTCACAATGTTTTTCAGCTCCACCAAGCAAAGTGTCCAATTAGAGCAGAGCCTCTTGCTTCCATCTTTGCCGACATTTAATTAACATGCTGCTGCTGGCAGCCGCTGACAAATTCCAGAAACATGTTGTAAAGGGTTTTTGTCTTTACCCAGCATGGAAAATGAGGGTGTCATATCCCAAGGGGATGTGAATAGCTACTTTTGACTCCCCCCCTCAGGTGTGAGAATTACAGATAGACGCAGTGAAGAGACCTATCAGCCCTCCTACCTCCTTTCCCCCCCTCCTTGCTCTTTTTCTTTCCTGCTCCTCACATTAGATCACCCTGGAAAGCATGCAGATTTTAGGCCTGATTTTCAATCCTGTTTCCTCCAACTCTGGCTAAAGCCTGATAGTCCAGCTAAGAGGCAGATGGTGCTCTGGCTTTGGGCTCTTCCTAACAGGACAGCACCAATAAGTGGAAGGAGCTGTCTGATGTCACAGGAAGAAACTGGTGAAGTCAAAAAGGAGGAAAAGGTCTTGCCAGCCTATGTTGTATGTGCAAACAAGGTTGCTGGGGAGCTGACTGGGGCCTCAGCAGAGCAGGTCAAGGGAATGTGATGGTGGAGGCAGGTAGAAGTGTAACCAGACTCACAGCTGGCCACCACCCACATCATTGATGGCTGGATCCTGCACTGGACTGCAGGGACAGCTGTTGCACCCCCTCTCCAAAAACACCAGCCTAGCCTGTGCTTCCCACTAGGGCTCAGCCCCCACTGTGGGGGCTCATCACCTTCAGGACTGCTGTCTTAAGGTGCCAGGTCCTAACCCAAGCATCTCCCCAGCCTGCACTGTCTAGTACATCATCTAATTAATACACCCAGTACTGCCATCGTTCATGCCTCCGCTTTGGCTCTGAGGTGCCAGGAGTGTCCCAGCACCTCTGGCAGCCAAGAGCTCTCCTGGTCGCTGCTCTATGCCACTGGTGGGAGAGACGGGGTCTGGGCGACATCCTATCCCTCTCCACCGCCGACACACGGGAGCACAGGCCTGGAAAGAAGAACACGTCTTTATTTTACCCACAACAGAGCATTACAAAAGCGGGAGAATAGGGCAGAGCCCTTGTCGNGTCACGGGGAGTAAACAAGCCTCGGGCGGCGCCGGGGGCCGCGGTCGTGGGGGGGGGGACGGAGTGGTCCTGGGGCGGGGACGGAGCGGTCCTGGGGCGGGGACGGAGCGGTCCTGAGTCGGGGACGGAGCGGTCCTGCGGTGGTGGGTCGGCTCAGGGCGAGGCGGGCTTGTCGGGGTTGTGCATGTGGTACGCGTCGGTCTCCTCGTCCTCCGGCACCTGCGGCAGAGCNCCCCTCACCTCCCAGTAAACCTCGTCCTCGAAGCAGTTCTCGGCGGCGGCGTCCCCCCAGATGGGCAGCTTCAAGATGCCCCCTGGAAGGAGACGGGCAGGGCGGTGGGCAGGGGGCCGGGATGCCGGGAGGGATGCAGGAGGGATGCGCATGGTCCACCCACGGGGGAAAACGCAGCCCCTGGCACGGTGCTCGGTGCCGTGCTCCCCGGACTCATCCAGCCATGGGAAGGAGCACACGGGAGCATCCTTTTTATCCGCAGGCTGGTTCAACTCTCCTCTCTCTGTGCTTCCTTTTGGCTTACCCACAATGGCCCCCCCGACAAACGCCATCAGCAGAGACACCACGATCCCGGCCGCCTGGAACCCCCCTTGCACACTGGGTGTCCGTGTCTGGTACTCGCCAGTGAAGTCAAATGCCTTGATGAACCTGCCGAGGGCAGAAATGGCGAGGATTGCTCCTGGCAGGAGCCTTGTTGCCCTGCTCCCTCGGGGATTCCTCCCTAGCCCCATCCCTCCTCTGCAATGGACCAGGAGAGAGGCGCAGTCACCAAAACATCACTCATTTCCTTCTACACTGGCTCCTGGTGAAGATTTACCTTGGAACACTACAAAATATAAACATGCCCTTTGTATTTCAGACCTTCAGCCTTACCTGACCACCCAAAACTATGCCATGGGGAGGGAGGAAGACTTTCCTGCCCATTGTGGCCAAGAATAATGATAAACAGCAGGACTGTGGCTCACTTTCTGAGGCCACCAGAAGTCAGTTGCAAGAGATGAAGCTTTTACACTTCAGTAAGCCAAACACAGTCATTGCATCCCATGTTTTTTAGGGGCAACCCTGAACATTACTAAAGACTTTTAATTGCTCTTTGCTCCCAGCCCAAGGAGCCTCAGAGAAGATTTTCAAGCTGTCTTACCCTTCCTTTCCATATACATCCTCTGTAGCTGCAGCTGCTGTGATGGCCCCCACAATGCCACCAATAAGGCCTGGCATGGCATGGAGGTTGTGGATGCCACATGTGTCTTGAATGTGCAACCTAGACTCCAAAAAAGGCTGAGGAGAAGGGAATTAGAGAAAGATCAGGGAGATGAGCATGGCTCTGGAAAGGATTAGTTCCTTTCATGGAGGACTCGGAAAAGCAGAGGAGTGATACTGTATCCCACTAAAGTGCTAAGAGCTTGTAAACAAAGATGTGAGCCAAGCTCAAAATAAAATAAAATATCCTTCAAACACTTTCCTACTGAGCATCTGAGTTTGCCTGAGCATTTTCAAGCAGTAAATACAGTCAGAAGTGTATCTCATAAGGGATTCTGGGAAGCAGGAACCCTCAAAGGGAAGTGAATCCATTGCAGGTCTTCTTAGCTGGAGCAGGGCTGCAGACCCCTCGAGCAGCACTCACCGTGAAGTAGACATACCCCACTGTGGACACGATGCCAGAGATGGACCCGACAATGAGGGAGCCGTATGGAGTCAGCATCATCTCCGCGCTGGTGCCCACGGCCACACCGCCCGCCAGTGTGGCATTCTGGATGTGAACCTGCAGAAGTAACCACCCTGCCTTGGTATCTCAAAGAGATTGTAATTGCTCAGGCATGGTGCAAATGGCAGAGCAGGAGAATCAGCTCTGAAAATGTTTCCAGAGTAAATATCAGGGCTCATTTTCCTGCTTGATCGTGAAAAACAAGAGAAGAACAGGCAGTTTCTGTCTGTAGCACAGGTGCACATAGACTCCCACTCCCTGTACCACACACGTTCTTTGCATCCACAGATCTGGGTGGGGAGTTGCGGTAAGATGGAAATTGTCTCACCCGTGTGTCATGCAAGCTCTGCTGTCACAAAGACATGTCACCCACACACCTAACATGTACAAGTCAGCCCTCCGATTGCTCACGAGCTGCTGCACAGGCCCTGCTTGCTAGAGAGCACGGCCAAACGTGGCTCTGCAACATGCCCAGCAGTGGTGCTCTGGGCAGAGCAAGTCCAGTCCCTGCTGTCACTTGGGTCCACTGCAATGCTGGGCATCACCCCACACCTCAAGCAATGCAAGATACAACTCCCACTTTCTTTGCCTCAGGATTTCTGCCTGGATATTGGTTTCACTATTATGACCTGAAAACCTGTATCTGTTCAGCAAAAGACAAGTGCCAGTCACTTCCTAGATCCTTGATCAGCCGCATTATAAGTCCCAGGGGCATTGCAGGGCTGTCTGCTCTCAGCTTACCATGTCAAGCTTGCCCTTCTTCTGCAGCATGCTGGAGAAGGCCATTGTGGTGAGGACACAAGCTGCCAGTGAGCAGTACGTGTTAATGGCAGAGCGGTGCTGGGCATCCCCATGCTCAGAAATGGCTGAGTTAAAACTGGGCCAGTACATCCATAGGTACAGGGTACCTGGTGGGATGGGGAAGATGGGAAGGAAGTGAAAGAGAAAAGAGAGAATACAGGGACTGAAAAAAACACCCAAAAAACAACAAACCCCTAAAGATCTTACTGCACATGGGGAAATGAAATTGTAGAGTCCTGCTGCCCCAGAGCTGTGCCCCATATGATGAGACCAGCATCAGGAAGGGCTGTCAGGGACAGGGAAAATGCATCTTTGTTTTCCCAAGCCCATTTCAGCCCATTCACTGACGAAGGAAGAAACTCTGAAAGATGACAGGCCTCTGGGATACAGAGCTCCTCAGCTCCATATCCTGGTTTTAGTTTTTCTCAGAGACACAGGAGGAACCAGTCCTCTGCAGCTGAGTGGTCCACATGTACCAGCGTTCTTGAGATGAGTGCTGACTCACCAATCATAGCGAAGAGGTCGGAGTGGTACACAGAGCCCTGCTTGTCCTTACTCTGCTCCAGGTTGGGCCTGTACAGGATGCGTGTCACTGTGAGGCCAAAGTAAGCTCCGAAGGTGTGAATGGTCATGGAGCCACCTGCATCTTTTACCTGCAGCCGTGGGAAAGCAGAGGTTTGCTTCTGCAATGGCCACTTATTCTGGAGCCTGATTTGCACTGTGCTCAGCTTGTTTGCCCACTCAACCTTTCTGCCTGCACACAGTCATGTGGAGAGGTGGACAAAACTGCTCTGGTCCTGCTCTCTATCCTGCTTGCTTGGTCCTGTGCACTTGGCTTCTGCTTGGAAGGCATCAAGGCAGAGGGGAGTTTCTGACCTGTGCAAATGGCAAGCAGGTTTGCAGTGATAGCCAGGTTAGCTCCTAAGTGCACTCTTGTGAGAGCTTCCTTGTTTCCAGAACTCCAAGCCCTCTCTTCTGCTTCTGTCAGCAGACATCTCATCCTCTTTGACACTTAATTTCCTTCTACAATACCTATATTCCATCAGGGAAAACAGATGAGAGGGAAGGCTCAGGCACAAAGAGAGTGACTGGTCATTTGTGCTAAGACTCCTTGTCTGCCTCGGGAACTGTGACAGAGGGACCCACTGCTCCTGAATGGCCAGACTTGTGTGTAAAACCCCAGAAGATCTCCCTTCTCAGGGAGGTACTGCCAACTGACCCTCTCCTTCATAATCTGCCTACTTTTTCCATTCTGAATTCTTGCTTTTTAAATGCTTATGAAGAACCCATAACTTGGTGGAGCCATAGCAAAGGGAGACAATTTGGAGAGCTGCAGAGTGGAAGGAGCAGAACCAAGTGGGTACTACCTAGAGTCTTACATGGAGCAGGTTGAGGAGGATATACTCATTCACTGAAAAGAGTGTGACTTGAAACAAAGTCATAACAAGAAGTTGTATGGGACTGGTTTTGCCCAGGATGGCCCCAAAGGCGATGCACACAGAGCCCACGCAGAAATCCGCATTGATCAGGCTGGAAAAAAGGAAGGAAAATTGTGGTTTAATAAGGAAATACTATTCTGTAACTCACCCTTACCCACCCACAGCTCTAGAGACCCCACACAAAGACAAATAAGTCATCAGGAGACATCCCTGGGTTTTCCATTGACCTTCCTCCCATCCTTACATACTGGCCAGAAAGTGTGCTTTCCCCCACATTACTTAGATAATGTGGATGATACATGTTCTCAGCACTGGCATCCACGGTGTTTGGCTTGGGACAAAGGGGAGACTCTTGTCTCATGTTTCCCTTTGAGCAGTACCACCATAATGGCAGGTACCTTTGGACTAAAAGTGGACGGCAAATGGAGGTACGTGGTGAGAAGACAGTAGTTTAGAGACTGATTTGCATTTGACATAACTGAGGTGTTGGCAGCTGCTTGGCTCCAGTTCCAGCTCTTTCTTTGGCCAGTCAAGAGGTGGCATCCCAGAACCCATCTCCTCCTTACTTTTCCACTCCAATGAGGATCTTCCCATTCTTGAAAGAGTGGAACCAGCCTTGCATCAGGAGAGCCCACTGGATCCCAAAGGCAGCAAGGAGGAAATTGAACCCCACAGCTCCAAATCCGTAACGCTTGAGGAATGTCATGAGGAAGCCAAACCCCACAAAGATCATCACATGGACATCCTGGAAAGCTGAGCAGAAGGCAGGGACTGTGAGTTCTGCAAGGAGAGCAGGGCTGCAAGTGTCACTCCCATTTGGTGTTGAAAAGAAACCAACCACATCACTGACAGCAGGGGAGAAATTCATGAGAAAATGTGTGTTTGTCTCATGTCCCCACATTTCTTAAGTCTGAAAATAGCTCAGCTTTTGGAAACTAGCTTTTGGTTAAAAAGGCTCAGTCTTGTAAGTAAATGTTTATTAAAAGCTGTGTGCAAGAGACCAGAGACTAATGGAGTGTACAGAGGAAAACATTTTTCTATTCAGATTGTTTCTCTCCTTTTGTAAAAAACTTAGAAAATGTCATATAAAATGAACAGTGAAGTTTTGTTAAAACACATGAATGATCATTTTGTGTAGGTGTGTCCAAGGCAGGGTCTGGGCGACGGCTCAGAACAAGGAGAGCACAAGAGCAAGGAAAGTTTACAAATGCATTTTTAAATGCTGCTGAAATCAGTGGCAAAATACCCTTGAGACAGAAACCCACCTTGTGAGATTTTTAGTGCTTAAACCAGAGAAACCCAGTTCTTCCCACTAAGGTTCAGATCTGCTCGCTCAGGCTCCTCAGATGCCCTACCCCGAGGGAAATCAGACCTGGGTGAGCCTCTTGAAAGACCTTCTTGGTGCAGGAAACCTGCTATACTTCTTAATGCTGCACGTTTCTATCAGATAAGCATCGCTTTACAATTAAGTGAGCTGAAATGCTTGCATAGTTACAATCTGAACCATGCAAACCCCCACACTGAAGGCCACTGTGCCCATGAATAAACAGGAGACCCAAGGCTGGGATCCCCTGCTGGGAGACGCCCACCAGCAATGCTGCAGAACAGATGAACACAGCACTGATGGAGCTGCACCAGCAAGTTCTACGTTTTGCAGTCCACAAACCGTCATAGCCACCATAACCAGCAATGTCTGTGCACCTCAGAGTGGGCGTAAGCTCAGGGCAAAGGCAATTCAGTCATTGCAAATCCACTCTACTCTAAACCTGTGCTAAAATCCAGCAGCCCAAGTCCATTTCCACAGGGCTTGTGCCTGCTGCTTCCACTCAGAGCTGATGAGGATTTGCATGAGGTGTGGCTCTGCAGAAGCAATGGTTTCTGTACTTTGGAGTTTTACAAGATCTTGCAACTTGTTTAAGGACAAGAATTCAGACAGGGTTAAGCCATGTAGTGCCACGTTAATCTGTTTTTTTTAAAAAAAAGCTCTCCATGCCTATGAAATCACTCATAGAAAAGGAAGGAGATGAGATCTGCAGCTGGAACTGTTCAGCAGAGGTCACTTCAAATGCACTTCTCCACGGGTAAGAACCTGTCTTTCTTACTCTGGTTTTACCATGCAATCCACAGACCTTCCCCCTGCAGATGGACTTATTCTCCCTCTCTCTTCTCCAGTGTAAGCAGCACAATATACAGCTAGAATTATCTGCTGCCATTTGCATTATATATTCATTCTTTCATCCTAAAAGCAAAAATACACAGGTCAGACTTAAAGCTGCAGATTAGGAGCCTTCCAAAAACACAGAGGCTCACACTGTATGTTAGACCCTGTACAAACCCAGGAGGAAGAGCAGGCCTTTCATCAAACTGCACCCAGTTTAAAACCCTTTTCTAACCCTTGTCTTTTGTTTTCCTTCATGAAAATAACATTGGCATCATGAAGAGGCAGCCCAGGCACTGTCATGCCCTGAAGGTTTTGTGAGCCTGCTTTTGTGGAAGGACAATTGCCATAACTATCAAAAGAAAGTGTTTGGGCTTTGGGAATGCTACCTGGACAAGGAATCTCTTTTCCTTTTCCCTGGAGAGCAAATGAGTCAGCCATTAGGGAATATCCACATGTGATTCAAAATAAGAAAGAATTGTCACACTGACTGGACCTAGCAATGGCACTACTGACACAGCTTCCCTCTGCCTGCCTTTTCAACCCATCCCTGTCAGTTTGTTACTCCTATCCCTCTGCCATTGCCTACAGGTCTATGGACAGCAAGTGGTTGCAGATATGTTGATACAAATGATCCTCAAGTGTTCAACCACCACAGTCAGTTCTGAGCAGCACAGGGTGGACACAGGGATCAAAATTCCAGGGCTTGGCCACCTTGTCATGTTTGTCCATCTTTGCAAAGAGAGTGTATTTCTTATTAGATAAGGGAGAAAAAATAGCTGTGCTTTTTGGGCACATGAACCATTCCTTGGGTCTGAAACAGAAATGTAATTCAAAGCTAAACTGAGCAGTTGCCCTGAGATAGATTTAGTTGTGTGAATCCATGCAGCCATTTGAGGGGGAATATTTGGCACTGTGGAGCAGGAGTGGGATATGAGGACAGAATAAATATGTCATTAGCTCCTACAAGCTCTTTCTTGGACTCCTGATGTCCTCCCAGCACATCAGTGACAAAAGCAACCTTCAGGCACTGCTGCTACTTCATGCTAACCTGTGTGGGTCTAGTCCCAAGAGCAGATCTCCAAGAAGAGCCCAGGGCAGGCACGGCCATGCACTAACTTGGAGGCTGGCTGTACAGTGGGTTTCTGTAAGCAAATCCTCTGAACTAGCTAATCCTCAGCAGCCACAGGTTGCTATAGCTCCTTTGATTTAGCAGGTGTTTTTAATGGAAATGTTCTAAATAGATGCATGACTCAGGCCTGTTGCTTCCTTGGAAACAATTGCCTACAGAAGCAGCCTGTTCTGAAAGACTCACAGAGATGACCAGCCCTGGAGATCAAAGCCACCCAAAGGCACTGTCCGGCCAGAAGGGCTTTAACCACCTGAATCATCCCTGTGGCACTACAATGCAGTGACCTGAGAACCCTGGGAACCTGGCAGCTTAGGAGGACTCTGGCATTGAAATGCCAGTAGCTAAAGGGTAATTCGCTGCTGAGGGGGAGGACGTAGGAAGGGGAGGAAGATGTCACAGGATCTCGACAGCCATTCCTCTGTATGCACAGAAAGGCTTGCTCTGATCTGGAGCTGAGGGAGGCGGCAGCAAGCTGAAACTAGCAGGGTGCTGGAAACCTGTCAGTCCTATTCCTGGAAAAAAGATGTCATGGTACCCTGCTGACAGACCCCCAAGAGTGCTAGAGGGCCATGAGGCTTTTCTCTTGCTCTTTGGTGCACCCCAAACCAGCCTCCAGACAAGAGCCCAACTTTATAGCAAGAGGTGGAGAGATTGCCTCTGACAGGCTGTGCCACAGAACAGGACAGGATGGATGTGATGGTTTGGGTTGGGATGGGATGGATGGGTGGAGACCAGACAGCACCTGGACTAGGCTTTCAGAATACTCACATGGGTATCGAAAGTAGAAATCATTCTCCATGTCACTGGTCAAGTTCAGCTCTTTCTTCTCTTCCTCCCAGTGTGCGTCAGCTTCGGGGCCAAAGCGCACAAAGACCCCAAAGAGGACGATCATGGTCACCTCCCAGAGGAGGCAGACGAGTGGCAGCCGCCAGCGCATGTACGTGTTCTTCGCCATGCCCTGGTGCCTCGTCCTCTCCATCCACAGGGATCCCCGGGGGCCCGGCAGCCTGTGCGAGCCCGTGTCCCCCGTGCCCAGCCACTGCCGGGGACATATATATGTTGGAGAGGGCGAGGTGGGGCCCAGGGAGGTGCCTGCGGCAGGATCACATTTCAGAGCACTGGAACTTCAGCAGTCTTGTTCCTCTAACCCACCTTCCTCCCTAGGAGGAGGGACAGGCCACCTTTTCCCAGAGCTGCTCTAAGCACCTCTGAGCTCTGCCTCCGCAGGGACAGGTAGATGTGGAGGCCAGTGAGAGTGGGGAGTGGAGCCCGGGTGTCCAGCCCCCTGCGCTGCCCAGTCCCACACCCTGATCCCCACTGTCCTGAGCGCCCTCCCTCCCTGCACTGGGTGGTCCCTTCACCACCCTCCCAGACTCTGTACCCTTCCCCACTGGCACCAAGGTGCAGGCAGGGTTCCCTTTGCTCCAGCTCTTGGCTTTGCCCTTCGTTCCAGCTCTCTGCTTTTGCAAAAACAGACTATGGTGCAGTCACAGGAGGAAGAGGAAGATATGTGATTCTAACCAGATACCCAGATCCTGCAGGCACGCACAGACATGCAGTGGCCCAAGGCTGCCATGTAGCTATAAGGATGTTCAAGTGACATGTTCCTTAATTTTCCGAATTACTTAGTGCATCCTCCTGGCAAGACAAACTTTGCTGGGGCTGCCTGAACCAGGATATTACTGTGAGATGGTGCTGGAGATGGGACTGGAGACCAAAATGTCCCTTTCTCTGGTATAGGGCTTCCTTTAATTAACAAATATAAACAAAACACTTCTTTTTTCCCTACTGTTTTGAACTATATGCTCTTCCCCAAAGAGCCAAATAAGTTCTTCAAACAGATCCCAACTCCTTCCTCTGCCTGCAGATTTCTGGGATGCCTGTCAGTCTCCAAGAAATAAAAGACTGCAGCCCAGGCAAGCTGCCCAAATTTGCTGATGGCATCTAATTGTGGGCCGCAGGCTGAGCAAGCAGCACTGATTTCGGTGTTGATTAGGCAATAATTTTAGTTTATTGTTTTTTCTTGTTTGCTTTCTTCTCAAAATGACAGATGGCAGAAAAATGCTGTGGATGGTCTTGAAGTAACTGACGGCCACACAAAATCATTCTCCAACCTCATTTGAACCCCGTGCAGGCAGCAGGGCAGAGACAGAGTTGTGAAGAGGAAAGAAGCCCATCTGCCTAGCCTTTACCCTGCATGAGCAGAGCTTCATGTGACTGAGATCACTTCGTAGGGACACTTCAGGCAATTGGATGTTGCTGTTGTCTGGAGGACAAGTACTCCCTCAAGCGATGCTGCTCAGGGTATGTTTTTGGGTCTCCCATTACACATGGTTTCTGTAGGATGGTTTTTAGCTGTACACACCAGGAAACAAAAAAACCTCCATCTAGAAAGGAGCTGAAATCCCTAAACAATATTTGAGCTCTAATTGCTGGAAGCACTGTTGACAGTTGCATGTTCTCCTGTCAACTACGTGGTAGGACCAGTATTCTGCCCTGCCCCAGAGTAGCTCTTAAACACTTTGAGAAATGCAGCACAGAGGCACAGAGGAGCATTTTAAAACCCAAGGAAACTTGCTAAGGTACTGTAGCCACCAGTAGTTATGCTTTGTGATCACTCTTCAGCAAAACTAACTGCAGAGCTTTTCTAATTCATGGTCTCACTGAAACGACAGTGTATCCCGAAAAGCAGCTTGCAAAGCCATGTACAGCCCCAGGATGCACCAGCCCTGTCCCATCTGCTGTCCACAGCCCCTCTCCCCATGTCTGAAGGTTAGTGGCTTTTCTGCTGGCCTGACAGTCTCACCTTGCTGCAGTGCCTGGTGCTGCCCCTCCTTATCAGCCTGCAGATCAGCACTTTGTCACTGCAGTCCCAATAGGGCTGGCATGCTCCATGGGCTGCCCAGGCTGGGAGAGCTCGTTAAAGGACCAGCTTCTCTCCAGGCTCCTTTGCAGGGCCAGGATAACACCGGAAAGGCTGACGGGGCCATGCCAGCACAGGTGGCTGCAGCAGTGCTGGCAGAGTGCCTCCTATGATGGGTTAGACCACCACTGCAGCCACCCTACAAGGTACCTAACTGCATGGTAGAACACACGGGGCAGGTTTCATCATGCCCCAGTCACCAATATCCAAGTGCTTTAAAGTCCTGTTGAAAACTCCAGGCTGGTGTGAGCCAGGGCAGTGTCTGCTGGAAGCAATGCTTGCTACTCCATCACAGAATTAGGCCTGTCATATCCAGTACCCATAAGGGCTGGAAGCTTTCCCCAAAAAATCACTGAAATGGTGGGGGGGGAAAAGGTATGTTTCTCTCTCTGCTTAAGAGACCCAGGACTAGGTCTGGCAGCGGTCAGGTCTCAGTTGCCCTGAGTGAGGGTTGTACAGTACTAGTCCCAGCTGGGTCTCTCCCAGTTTCTCATTTTTATGAGCACTAAAAATATTTGAAAGATGTAGCGACAAAATCTAAATCACACCAAAATGCCTCCCTCTTGCCTGGAGGCCTTGAGGCACCTTCACCCTGGAGAGGAAGGAATGGGGGCTCCTTGGCTCACAGTGAACTGTCCTGGCAGATTTTATCCCAGACAATCCTGGGCCAAGGTGCTGTGCTGGCTCTGAGAGGTGACTTTAAAGCTGTGAACCCCAGGGGTCTGGAAATGCCCAGGGGAAGGCAGAACTGAAAGACATCTCCAGTCTCTGCAGTGCTGCAGATGCTGCCCTGTCAGTCCCTGCCTGCTTACCCTCACCTTTCCCTCCTTTATCTCCTGGCAGCTTCAAGGATTCACTGAAATGAGAACCAGGTAAACCCAGGCAATACTAGAATTTGTCCAGGGGAGGGACAGGAGTCTGGGTTGTTCCACATGCAATGGGTAGCGATCCTTACTCCTGTCTGGGTTTACCCTGGAGCTCATTCTGGCTTGCCTAGCTTGCTGGTGAACAGAAGAGAAGCAGAACAAATTCTCTTTCATCAAGACACAAAACTGAAGAAGTTGCCTTCCCAGAAGGCACCAGTGACCTCCCATGTCATTCTACACCCAGGCCAAAGCCACATCTGAGGACTTCAATGCCCAAGAAACACAGACAACCTTCCCAGCTCCCATCCCTGCTCAGACAACAGCCTGGAGATCCACCAAGCAGCCTTTTGCCCAGCTTGAGCTGTTCCCCAGAATCAGTGGGCAAAAGAGCAGCAGACACTACCAGTAGCCTTTGGGCACATAGGATGAAGGGCACATGGAGAATGAGATATGAGAAGGCTTGGAAGCCTTAATGCAGCACAAGCAAGAGTCTGGGCATTGCCCAGCAACAAAGGTGACTCGTTGCTTGTGTAGGTCCTTGAGGAGTGTCCTGAAAGCAAAGCATCTGAGTCAATACAAAACAAGTATTTTTTTTTCTTCTTGCTGGCTCAGCAGAAAGGCAAACAAACTTTCCACTGGGGTGGGACAGAGTCGTGGTATGGTGGGAGATAAACAGTTCACTTAGGTCTGGGTTTTCTCAGCCCTTTTTTCAGCCCACACCATTAAGTATCCCTTGGAGAGAAATGCTGGAAACAGGACAAAATAAAGCAAGTTTAATTTTTTTTAAGTTAAAAAAAATCCTATCTGGATCAAAGTGTCAACCAAATGTGAACACAGATTACGAATGATTTTTCTTGTGCTCTCTCCCTCCTCCCAATAAACCACATTTATCAGCAAGTAAATGATTGTCCAGAAAGAACCCGAGGACTGTTTGAGAGAGGTCAGTGTCCTTGGGCAGCAAGCAGAGAGGGCAAATATCTCTGAGCACCGCAAGCACAGGACAGTGCAAGATGCAGAGCTGTGAGCCACTCTGGCTGTCACACTGGGAAACATGGTCACCAGGGCTCAGCCAACAACTCTGACAGCTTTCCCACGAGCTGGATGGGCTTCAAGAGCAAAAACATGAGTGGGCAGGAGAGGAGCAAGAGGTTGAACAACTGGCAGCAGTTCCTGTGTTGGAAGCTGCCAGACTTTCCTGAGAAACTTCCCTTTGCCCTGAGTTTGTTTCTGGTCCCAGGTGGACTGTGATAAGGCAGGTTTTGGTCACACTCTGCTAAATGTTCTCAGTGGGCAGCTGGGACAGACACCAGTGGCTGGGCAATGGCAGTGAGAGCATGGTGGGGTTGGCTCTTCTTCAGGGCTTAAACAGGACAATGATATATTGACAAGCAACAAGAGGCGTCTCAGGGTCCAAGGGCAAGCACCAGCCAGGAGGAAGACCCCACGGGTCCCCAGGAAGCCTGCATCGCCAAGGCTGCAGGCTGCCCTCCACCCTTTCAGCCAGGGAGACCTGTTGTCCTTCCCTTGCTCTTGGTGGCAGGTTACTCCTGCGCACCCGAGTGGATCAGTGCCATGTTCCAGCTCATTAAACCCACTCATGCTCGTAGTCACCACCAAAGCCCAATGGGCAATCATTGCCCGCTTGTCTTTGTTGCTTTATAAATACAACTGGCTGCTGGTGACTCTGGTTTAGGCTGGGACATTCAAGCTCTGCAGAGAAGGGTGGAGCGGACACCGGGGCAGCTCTGGTGGCTTCCTCTGCCATTGCCCAGTGTGATCACACCTGGACTGCCAGAACCTGCGGGACCAGATGGGATCCAAAACGGGATCCAGGCCCTGCAGGGAGGTGATGCTCGGGGCAAAACGGCTGATGACAATATCAGGGTGTTCATCCTCCACCTCCCCAACACCAACCCGTGTCCAGGTGCCTCTACCCCACAGCTTTCCATGGAACCATCAAGTTGGAAGAGACCTTTAAGATCACCCAGTCCAACCGCACCACTCCCACCCAGCACCATCACCCAGGGCCAGATCCAGGCTCCTCCTCAGCACCCCCAGGGGTGGCGGTCGGTGATCCTGCTCTGGGCAGCCCATCCCGGTGCCTCATCCTCTGAGCAGCAACACTTCTTTTATTTCCTAATGTCAGTCCAGTCTGAACACGGATCCCAATTCCAGCCATGCACGTTTGCTGGGCTGTCCCTGCTGTTCCCCAATGAGGGGTGCCTGCAGGTGGGACCTCTAGGGGCGAGCGGGGCCCACC